>JADDOH010001130.1:0-392803 GCA_016648135.1 Agrypnia vestita
GGTATTTTTGGGTTAATTGGGGGAGTGTGGTAGAGTGGTGTATGAGGAGTGCGTAGTGATAGTGTGAAAGAGATGAATGCATGCGATAGGAAGCGGGGGAAACGAGCGACGCCATTCGGGCACTGACGGTCGCACGCAGAGGACTGTTTATAAATAAAGTGATAATTACTGAACAAGATCGGGTATTCTTGGGTTAATTGGGGGAGTGTGATAGAGTGGTGTATGAGGAGTGCGTAGTGATGGTGTGAAAGAGATGAATGCATGCGGTAGGAAGCGGGGGAAACGAGCGACGCCATTCGGGCACTGACGGTCGCACGCAGAGGACTGTTTATAAATAAAGTGATAATTACTGAACAAGATCGGGTATTCAATTTCTTCCTTATTTCAAAGAAAACTTCTCATACTCAGGAAGTGATTATACCACAATTATAATAACAGAAAATCATCTCCTTCATTGTAGCAACTCAGACAAGATTCGTTCAAGGATCTAACCCTATTATAAAGTAATAATTCTAAATTATAAAGAAAACTTTAATCGAAAAACTGGCCTAAATTGATCTTAAAAAAAGTTCATTATATTATTTTCCTATTGTAATAATATCTACACCAGGAAACAGTTTGTAGAACATTCACTGCCTCGCCGGATAATAACGTTGTTTTAGAACGTGTAAGTGTTATTTGACGACAGCCTTCCACACTCATGATACACATTACTCAATACATAACACACTCTTTGAGTAAACCTGCATTGTGCTTTATTCACCGCTTGTGTGGAAAAATCTCTGTTGAATTTCACACGATTCAGATGTATTAAAGTTAAAATTGAAGAAGATAAGATAGAGGTACACGTGTGTGTAGGAGTGTCGTCTACATCCAGTGGATAATACTACGCCACCTGTACAAGAGATAAAGTTTTATTATGCTCTTGTAACTGTTATTTTCACATCTAATTCGAATTATTATCACCGTGTGAATTTGAATTAAGCTCGCGTGTAAACAAATTGTTTGACATAAATTACAGTAAACTATAAATTCAATAACGTGGCGTATGTACAAAAATGATTTATAAATGATATCGACGAATTTTGTCAAATTTGTTTGCTTTATGCTAGGTGTATGTGTTTATATATTTTTTTTGTCTAAAAATCAAATATCCTTGTCATTCACTAATCCAGATAAAATATGTACAAATACGATACAAGACATGTCAATATCGTCGCGGAATGGTAAACAGAAGAAATAGCGCATTATCCGAATCCATTGTAATATGTCACAAGATTATCGTAGGATCTAGAATATACAATTATCTACAACCGTCGAGATACGTCTATAAACGACTAGAATATCCTAGAAGCGAGAAGAAACTTTTCCTAAATACTAGAATAATCCAGAAAGTTCGAAAATACCAGCGTTTAATTAATTTCCAGTGTTTTTATTTGCCTCCCGCAACTACGACCCGTGACAATACTTTGTCACGGATGGTGGCTGCCGGAGGCAAGCGAAACACTTAAAATTGATTATCCATTTATTTATTCACATAAGTCACTGGACACGAATTTAATCGGAGGAGCTCATTAATTTACACCAATTTCGTAATTCGCACTACTTGTCATCCTGAATATTTCACAAATACGTAGGTAGGTAGCTACTTTTCTATTTCGTTTTACTCTTGTACTTTACATGTTTATGGTATCGCGCGGGTTCCCAATCTGCTAGCTTCTATGATTCGCGTTCTGTCACAACAACGCAAACACTGGTTGCGCGGCACGATGTCGCCGAATTTATAATGATCTGTCTTCTGGAAACATCGTAAATCTATTAGATTATCTCAGACCTTTTGAGTTATTTCCAATTTAGTGTAAAATGTTAGTGCTGTAAAATCCTAGATTATGTGCAGTTCTTTCTGTTTCTACTAACTAGGGACAGTATATTTTATGCAAACAAAAATCTAGATGAGTTATATTTTTGGACTATTATAAATGTTCACCTGTCTTAAGGAAACTGTGTTGATTTTGAAGGGATCATCGCACCTATTATCGATGAATGTAGGTACATAAATGTAAATAAAGGTAATAAATATTTAAAAAGAAATGTTCTGTAAATGGTGTATGTATTTCCTGAAATAAATATATCTTTTGTGATTGTTAATGTTTCCTTAAATCTTGATTTTTCTAAAGTCAATCCCAAAAATTACACCAAATTAAGTCATCCAATACTTTATTTTCATATTATGGCGTTGAGCTGTGAAAAATATAGTAATATCAGCTTTATCAAAAATGACGTACTTTTATTGCTCTCTATTTCGGCCACAATTTAAGGTTGTGAGAACAGCGCCACTAATCGAAGCGTAGCGTCTTGGTAGCGTTAGTGACGGACATTATTATATTGAAAATTATTCATTCTATTTGCTGATCACGTCAATATTTTTTTAAATCTCATCATTATTTGTGCCATCTGGTATCGTTAGTGAAGGACATTGCTATACAGAGAATAATATATTTTGATTATAATCTTAGAATAAATTTTATGATTTGTTTGTCAAAATATAGATTCAAAATTAGGTCGTAAAAATAGTTTAATAATTTCAATCAGGAAATATTGTACCCAACACATTTTGATCTTAATATTGATATAATTTTTAAAAAAGTCTTAAAGTTACGTAGTGTCTGTGGAATGGATGAAAGAGAGCGAACTTGAAAGGCGAGCGAGAAAGAGCACACAAGGCCGGCTGGGTCGGCGTGAAAGGAGATTGATTTGAACCACGGCGTAATATGGTCCGCGCGCCATAGTATCTATTTATTATTGTATAAAGTTATCCCAATAAAAGCTGTAACTCTACACCAAGTTTTATTGGAAACCATCCACCGTAAGAAGTCAAAGACACAACAATTCTTAATATGATTTATAATAATTTCTTATATTACTTATAAAATTTACATACTTGTATAATTTATGTAAGAAATCTTAATAATATAATGAATCAATAACTTACTATAAACGTATGAAGTCCGAAACATGATCGGAGCCTTGCTATTTGCAGCTTATCAAAAGCAACACCGCGCTGTAGAAGCAGAAAAATAACCGCGCTGCTCAATCATGAGCCCATCGACTAAGAGATGGAGAAATCTGTTTGTAGCATATAAATTAAATGGCGAAAGGGCCATTCTAGGTAGATACTTGCAGCCTCCATGAAACAGGGGTTAATTTGTCTTCTGCTAGTTCGTGGACTTTTGCGTGTAAGTTATTTTTATTTAGAAAGTTGCCGTCAGATTATCTTATTGGTCGAGGTATGAAATTCGACTACGAGAATAAATGGAGTCATTAATGCAGTAGACGTTTACGCGAGACAGCCAATTATTTCTGATGTACAAATAGCCCAAGTCGCGCCGTTTTCTCCTTCGGTATCTCGACGAAGGCTCTCGTTTTCACCCAATTTCCGAAACAAAAGTGGTTTCCACACACACGAGGGGATCCTCTATAATGGCGACCACATTGCGGTGGGCCCGCCTCGGTGCCATTCAAGAATATAATAACTAAAAAAAGATCATTGACATGGTTACCATCACCAAAATAGAGCACTTCACGAAATGTATAATCATTACGAACATCCGACCATTAGCTTACTCTTTGTCATTTTTTAATATTTCTAAACATTTGGTTCGATAATAATGATAATTATTAATCTGTGACCTATTCAGCTGTACCGGTATCTGTTTATATATATAATATCGGGTTTAAAATAACACTTATAAAATAAAATAAAAGTTCTTTATTCTGATTAATACTGGCCGTCAAAAATGACGTACTTTTACAGGTTTAAATTTCAGTTTAACATTGGTTAATAGTTTTAGTGTACCAGGAGTACATTGATATAAATAAAAAACGCATACTTAATTCTCTTCTTAAAAAATTTTATATTAAAATTTTTACATTTTTAAAATTTTTAATTATTTAGTTCCACATATGTGTGGGCTAATTAGTACATGATTTCATTTAAACATACTGCATTCTAAGTTTTTATAATAAAAAATTTGCACTCTTGTTTAAATGATATATTAAAGTATATTAACTGTGTTTTGAATTTCTATTGGCAGGCTATCGAATATTTTTAAGTCTTTGTAAATCGTACAATTATGCGAGGTGTTTTTCTTTTTCTTGGGAAGTCTTATATTGTCGCTTCCTCTTGTATTGTAAGAATGAAAGTGCCTATTCAGCTTCATCCTGCCATCAAAGTATTTGGGTACTAATCCGTGTTTAATTTTAAATATTTGCACCAATACATTATATGTACTTTATTCTTTGATTTACTGTTTCTAGTCCTAGGGCAATGAACATATTCGTTATTTTTGATCTCCGAAGACACTTCAATATTATGCGCATCGCTCTGTTTTGTACTATTTGAAGTATCTTTAGCATTCCTTCGTTGCTTATAAATAATAATTATACTGGAACAATAATCAATGTGGGAGAATCATAGTATATTAATAGACTTGTATTATTAGTTATGTATCTTCTTATACTTTACGCGATTTTCTTCACAACATATTCAGTATTTTTTGTAAATGTTAGCTTTGAATATATAATTACACACCACATAAACTATGCCGAAAATTTTATGTAAGTAATTAATTAACGTAATTTTAAGTATTTACGAAAAAACAATTTTATTACAGAGTTTGTCTATCTATATATAGAATTGCATACAGGGTGTAATAGAGCTAGTCCATGATTGTTTACAGGTGGATTCCCGCCATTATTGAAATTAAAATTATTTATTTTTTACAAGGTTTCATCATATTGTTTGACTTGTATTAAAGCGAATGAATTTTTCATATTCGACAATACAAAGTTTTACAGAAAATAGGCCAGGAATATTGAAAAAAAAAACTTTGATGTCACACATCTTCACATCACAGCTTGAACATTTTCGACCCATAAATTTGTAAAGTATTGTGGAGAGGCTCTGTTGCAGTCTCTATATTTCGGCCGCGAGTTAAGGTTGTGGGAACTTCGCCATCTAGTATAACGTAGCGCCTTGGTAGTGTTAATGAATTATGTGTTTTGTTGATATACACTGTTACAAATTAAAGTAGAATCATTCGGAAAGATTCGTTATTTTGTACATTGCATCACTTTCTGAGATTGCGCAACTTTTTAGTCGCAGTCTTTTTACTTAGATCTCTGTTACCTTCTATCTTCCCCTAAATCCTATTGCTTACCACGGATAATGTATCCAAAGTACCTACATAGTTTTCATTCGTTATATAATTATTGCAATTACTTCTCTTGACTTATTCATGTTTCTTAACATTTTATTTAACGTGGTCAGCCCACGAGCACATCAAATACTTCCAGTTTATTCGTAGTGTCTTCTTTTAATGTCCAGACATCGACTTAGTAAGGTAGGATGGGTATGAGGTTCATGTATGTTCGGGTATGACCTTCCAATGGATGTTCATACAAATATTTTGGTTTCAAAAAAGATTTTTAATATACAAAAAATGTCTTTTGCCATCCCAATTTTGGTTTTAATTTCAAATAAAGGGTCCTCGTCCTCCTTTATCCAGCAGCTAAGGTTGTTATCGTAATCTTTTCTGGTTGTAAGTGTCTTTCTGCAATATTTGAAAATTTCAGATGGAGAATATATTTTTTAAAACATTGAATGTGCTGTGTTTGTAAGAGATATCATACACATAATATGTATATGATATTTACAAGAGAAACGAATGAAATTTACAATTTCCGAAAGGCGATAACGATTACCAAAGAACCATAACCATCGTGAATTTATCGGATAGCGGGCAGTATAATTTTAATCAAGTAACTTAATCATTGAATAAGCTTTATCCCGATTGACTTAACCATTTCCGATTATGGGCTCGAATACTCAAAGAGTGCTTTGTTCATTTTTGTACTAAAAAATTTGGACGCGATAATGCGATATTGTGGACAGAAAAAATGATATTTGAAAATTTTTTTAAGTGTTTAATAAAACGGATTTTTTATAAGAACCATTTTACAGACAAGTAAATCTCGACATTTCGCTGAACGTTGTAGGCCGAATTCAGAACAGAGTTAGGCCTACACCTCCGTCGTGATAGGACGCTCTCCCGATGAATCCGAATAAGACTGCAGCGAAACGTCGAGAATTGCTTCTCTGTAAAATATATAAAATATATCGATTTTATTGAACATTAAAATATGTCCAACGATCGTAATAATAATTCTTTAATGTTATTAAATGTTTGTCTTTGTCTACAGTATTTTCTTAAGTTTTATTTAAGTGAAGTTTTGTGCATTGTTCGAGAGATAATTTTGTTTGTCAACAGTTTGAATATCTCTGTAAAACAATAAAACCATTCGGTCTGACGAAGTAGCCGCGCAATGCGGACGTCCATTAACCAATATTTAGACAGTTTCACGTGTTTATGGATTGCAGCTATATGTATGTACAGTAATACATACCTATATACTCATATACGCACGTGTAAAAGAAATAACTCTTAAAATTATAGGTCAAGGCTACTGCAGTATCGTAGAGAGTAGAAAACTTAAATAAAATTGAACAACTTCTGAAAACCCGATGAGCACACTTAGGTGAGGTAGATTTTTTAAAACTTATTACTGATTAAAATTTATCTTATCTATAAGGTGGTTTAGAGCAATCGAGATGTGGATCTACAAAATAATACTCAAAATAAGCCGGAAGGACAAGGTTATTAATGAAGATGTTAGGGTTCGGAAAACTTGAATATCTCGGACGTATATTGAGACATCCAGAGAAGTGCATCAAATCATGCACCTCTAAATGCAGGGAAAGATCGCTGGAAGCTGGGTCCCTGAAAGAAGAAGATTTTGGCTGAAAAACCTGAGACAGTAGTTTGGCCAGTCGACTATTCTATTCGTCGAACGGATAAGGTATGAGAAGAAAAAAAATTGAGGGAGGTGAATTAAAAACCCTAGACGGGAAACAGAAATTTCATTCTGTGTTTCTATGTCTAAATGGACTGTGGTGAAATATCTCTTATCGTCACCTAACAGTTGTAGAGCAATGGCATATAAATCATTTTAAGTCAAAATAGGTACATCATTACTTTGTTATATATACATGGATTATAGTGTCGGACATCCACAATGTCTGGGTGTTTTATTTTTATATTCATATCTTACCTAGTACTTGTAAACTTGTACTTGTAAAAATTATCTGATAATGTGAAAATTACATGAGTAAAATGTATTGAGTTGATGCGTAATTATCATATATGTTATTGCATATATTTGTAATATAAGCAAAAATTACATTAAACTCAAATTATATTGTGTACAATAGACATTGATAACAGTATTATAAAATTAAAGAATAATGCAAGGAGATAACATTTTGAAAGTATTCTAAAACATTATCCAGTTTTAATATACACTCATATTTAATGTAAACTCAAATTATATTGTGTACAATAGACATTGATGACAGTATTATAAAATTAAAGAATAATGAAAGGAGAAAACATTTTGAAAGTATTCAAAAAAATTATCCAGTTTTAATATATACATTGAGATTAATAAGATTTTTAATTATATAAAAGTATAAAACTCTGCATTCGGCCATTTTAACTAAAACACCGGTTAAAGCGAATGACGTCATGCCTAAGTAACCATCACCGTGTCTCTTGAACTTGCTTGAACTGTTGTCATAGACAAAATGCAATGTTTACTTAGGCTTGACGTCATGTAGACATCTGCGGGCGTTTTCGCGCGAAATTAAAAATAGGTAGATGAAAATGGAATTATTTGCGTAAATATTTAGTTTATTATCGAAATAATGTTATTTATGGTAATAGTAGACGTGTATATACATTATAGAAGGTTATTACAAAATCTGTCATAATGCCTATTACAGCTTCCCATTTGCTTGGTCGGTCCGCGGGCGATGAGTGTCAGAATGACCTGGTCATTAAAATTCAAAGATCGATCCTTTCCTTGAACTTGTCGTCTAAGCTGGTATCAGCAGTTTTTAAACGAACACTCTCAGCATACCGTTTCCTTAATCGTTCCTTCGCCGAAAAGATCGTGAAATGACTCGACAGCTTTCCACACCTTCTCGAAGTGATACAGCATAATCTGGCATACGTGTGTATGACTGTCGATGCGAATTTTAATTTTCTAACTCAATAAAATAATTTTATTATAAAAAATGTAAATTAAACGTCAAATTAAAAAAAAATGTCGCGAAAAAACCAGCCTTTTTTATAAAATAGTTTTGCTTAAATATTTTTCAAATTTCATAATGTGAAAGTATGAATACAGTCTTGAAATGGTGGAGGTCACCAATTTAGAAGCTTGGGATGAAGGTACTTGTGTACGGAAAATTGCAAGCAAATAAGGCACACAGCTCGTATTACGTTTACTCTAAACCGGATTTATTCAACCTGTATTACGTTACAAAATGCAATGTAGTATTACTGACGACAAAGCCAGAGTCGATAAAGAAATGAGGAGCCTTAGGGAATAGGACGCTGTAAAATATGTCAATAAAAGAGAAAACACGAAGAATGCAAGAGGTGTTACAAGAAGAGAAATTAAAATATCGTGATTAATAATTGAAAGAATCGTAAAATAAATCAATTATTTTTTTATATAAGTTTTAAGATACAAATTATATATCCAAAGATTGTAGATATAATATAAAAATATCTAATCGTTTTTAAAATTCGCAGAATAATATGAGTGGTGATGAATCCATTTTTAATAAATAAACGATATCGTCAAGGCAATGAATCTTTATAATCGACCCAATTCATCAATATCTTTGAGAGTTATAAATTTTATTACCAAAATTTACTGCCGTGGGCTATTTGATAGGAATGAGATACATAAATACCTTTTTTTTAGCTTAAATTACTAACCGTGTACAGTATTTGGGTGTGTATACAAATAAACACTAAACATTCTGTAAGTATTTTAGCTAAATCGACTACGGTAAATTCGTGGCTTTTTTTTACCTCATTACGAATTTAAATAACAGTTAGAAGAAAAAAAGGCACCAGTTAAATTTAAACGACAGACGTCAAAAAAGTTCACCGTAGAATTATTATTTTTTGACATGCATGTTTATATTGGATCGTATCAACATAATTGAGGTGATTACTACACACTCAATTATTTAGATTAACATCTTATACACATTACGGCTAAATAATTATTTCCACATACCGTGTACTTGAAATACAGCTTTAGAAGAAAAAAGTTGTATACTTATTCTTTATATTATAACACAGATTGTGAATTTATCTTATATTAATATTGAATTCATCATTATAATAAAACTCGAATGTCTTTCTTTTGTCATATGTTTATTACTGTTACAGTTTTACTAATTACATTTTTGAAAATAGTAAATTAACAATTCTAACAGAAAATTGAAAATTCTAACACCCTGATTCTGTTATCTGTAGGAAGGTTTTTATTCAACTGAATAATAAAACTAATACATATTTCCTGATACGAATATTATGCAGGTAGGTTATTAAAAATTCATAATTATCGATTTAAAAAGTAATGCAAATTATTTATCTTGACGTTTCAAGATATTGATAACATTTTTTGTGGTTTTTCTATTAAAATGGAAAAAATTGAATTCATAAAAATTGTTGAACGACGTCCTAAAACAGTTTTGAAATATTTAAAAACTGAAATGCGTATATAGAATACGCGTCACATCAATATTCTCACTATTTTCAAACTAAGATAAATACTTGTGCTATCGCCTCTTGGAATTTGCGAACAATCACCAGGCGAGCGTCTTTGATAGGCCAATAGTTATAAGATAAAGATAAAATATTGAAATTTGTGCTCTTATTTATTGAAATAATAAAAATAGATTTATGGTAAATTATTTTGAAAAATAAATTAAATATTTGAACAAATGGCTGAACGAATGCGCTGTAAATTAGATAAAAAAATACTCGGGATAAAGCTTCGTGCACAGTCTTCTTTAAAGCGGAGAATCGAAACGTTTTCTCTTTGAAATGATTATGATTTATTACGTTAATCAATAAAGTCTTATTTTATAGATTTAGTTTTTAACGAGCGTATTACCCGCTCTGCTATCAAACGTGTTAAAGAAGTTTAAATATTGCTATTGATTCAGAATTTAAACAACTCGAAATGGCTGCCGTCCAAAGAGAGTGATAACGGTCACGAAGTGCTTTTAAATACAAAGATCGTGACTAATCAATATTTATTACGCGCATATTTTAGAGGTTACACACATTTTCTTCCTGGCGAAGGGACTCTTATTTCAACCATCTCCTTGTTGTTTTATGAGCGATTGTCCTGTTGGGTTTTGGTAACACAGGGTTCACCTCTGCGCGTTGTTAACCTTTTCGCACTGCAAATTACTCTCCATGGTCCGTTAAACAACAACGTAACGAAGTAACATAATAAAAAACGAAATGTTCGTTAACCTGATAAAATAATGAGCCATTTTTGCATCACTTTGTCATGGGAAACGAAAATTGTTTTCTGTTCGTGAAAAAAAAAACAAAGATACAATTGCTGTCTCCAGAATTCATCGAGAAGCAGTACTCTCCAACATGTGGCTTGCAAGAAGTAGTACCATTTTAAAACGTACATAAGACATTTCATTGACTAGCCAACTTAGGCGCGATTTTCCTAATGAAAATTTTGCAAAATAGAAAAAATAAATCCTCAAATAAAGTGCACGAATTCAGTCAAAATTCAGCAAAAAATTTTAAACGAATTCTACTATTGTTTAGTGGTGTACCGTGTTAATTATTTAGAAACTGAAAATAAATTTCACGTAGGTACAATTACATAAAAATATAATAATCATTTATTATCAATAAAATATTTTTTGTGGTCTAGAAAATATTTTCACATAACATATAAAAAAAATCATTACGGCATATTCAGATACATACGAAATTTCACTGCAACCTTTAAGTGTCCTACGTTTTTTGGCTGGAGGTGAGTAATCTTTTTTTTTCATACATTTCAAATAGGATCGATGTGAATGTATATATTTATCTACCTTACTGGTGTTTCTTAATTTGTGCACAAATTGCTAAAAGTGCAGAATGTATGTTAAAATTGCAACAAAATATTTTTTTGCGCACCCAGTGATCCATTATAAGTAAGTCGTGGGAACATTACTACTGGAACACGTGGGTCGTGGTGACCACCAGGAAATGGATCATTTCTGACCGCAAAAGATGTACGATTACAATAATTTATTGCGTTCCGGGTATCGTTACATACAATTTTTAATTTTTACTCAAACAGCGGTTCTTTCAGTGAAATACAGTATGCACAGAAGTCATGTTGTCGGTGGGACCGCATGGATAACGCATAGCGAAAAATCACGTACATCGAGGTATGAATTTTTCTGTGTTGGAGCACCATGTAGCGGATGGTGCTCGAATGATTTGTGGAGTCGTAAGGGGGCGCCTTCTGGCCCCCTTTAGACATCATTTAATGTAATTGGCATCAATATCTTGAAACAGGAAACATATCTTTTTTTCTTTCCTTATTTTGTGACTATCTGTGATCAAAGGGAAGAATCTCCCTTCAAATTATGATCAAAGTTGAAGGATCAACTTATAAATTTATGTACTAAAGTTTGTCAAAGAGAAGTATCTACAATACTTCTGACCTGAGGATCAATGTGATCAAGAAAAACCTTTATTCAAGTATCAAATAATAGAGATGTCAAATTCTTTAAAAGCTTCCATTAAGAAAATATCAAAATATCTTATTTCTTCAGCAGCTTAGAGGGATTTGGAGGTCCAAAACTGCAGATACAATAAAGTGTCATCCATCTCTTGGCATCTTTGTGGTACAGTCTGCTGTGCTCTCCTCTACCTCTTGCAGGTCTATCTTGACAATGTCTGCCCATGTCTTCATGGTATTCCTCTCGTTTAGATCCTGCTGGATTACGTATGATAGCTTTGTACGTGTTACGGGACTCATCTTCTCTCGCAATATGTCTTGCTTATGCGTTCTTCATGTTTTCACATTTCATTGGAATATCTGTGGTATACTAAGGGTACCAGGTTTTTTAACCTCCTCCATTGTGTGAATGCCTGATCCACGGTAAAAGGTCCTCATCAATAAAAAGTTATAGTAGAGAACATTTAGATATAGTGAGTAATAATTGAAATTAAAAATTGTTTTCATTATATAAGTATAATCAGAGACAACCAAATTATAAAAACTTGAACTAACATAAATTTCTTGGTACATAACCAGCGGCTGGTTCCAATACGTTTGAAAAGTTTTAAAAATTACTACAAGCTTGTAATTTATGGAACAATTATGAAAAGTTCAAAATAAATGCTATTAATAAGTAATAAGTCGCACTTTATTACAATTTAAAAAAAATAATTAATTCAGAGACTAGGTTTGAAACGAAATTTCAAAAATTAAAAAAAAAAGTCTATTGTAACATATACTTTTTGTGTAATCCAACTCCCCTTCCTAAAGAAGGGATTTAGATAATCTCTGTATATTTTAATATTCTGTAAGTAATGTTTATCCATCTCAAAACCAGTAACTCCAGCTTATTTGGTTAATACCTAATCAATTAATTATTTGTATTTTCACCTAATCAATGTAAAAATTCTATATATGAAAGTAGTCATTCCATCAATTCACCTATCGATGAGAGATTCAATTACTCTCGAAACATAAGTAGTTGAATGTAATATTATAATTAAACTTACGTGGAGATAACATTCATTTTAACACCCAATTTAACGATCATCATGAATACCTAATCTATACAATGAGAACGCCTAATCCATCAATAATATAAACACAATGTAAGTTGTTTTTCGAAGACGACGGCTTCGTGAAATCCAGAAAAGTGTATTGGCAAACGAATAGCGTAATACCAAATTTATATACGTTAATCGGAATAACGTAACTCGAGGTATTACTGTATGTCACCGGCCTTACGAGGCGTCCGAAGTGTGTTGCGCTCCACGCTGGGAGAACTCCGGGCGTGCGGTCGCGCAAAAAACTATGACCGTCCGGTAATAAGCGTGCGGTCGGTGCTGCAATTCAAATTGGAATTTTAGCTGTCAAAATTTCTCGCGGTGGTTACCGACGGAGAAAGCGCGGCCCGGCGGCCCTCATTAAGGGCGCTGCACATAACGCCGCCGCCGCACAGTGGGCTGAAAATGGAGCTTCACAGACTTTTTTTGGCCAGATATTTTTACTTCGTCTTCTTCTAGTGCTTTTCCGGTTATCGGAGGTTAGAGATCATGTTGGTGATCATTATCATGTTGGTGACCATTATCATGATTTTTCTGGGGAGAGTAATTCTAATGAGGTAGATCGCAGTATTACAGCCGGTTGGTTAAGTTATTGCTGCCTGTAAAAGTTTGATATCTAGCCATACTGTCAATTTTCTCCACCTTAATTCAATATTATAATACTGCCCTCCGTCAAGCCTGTAGGTCTGCGGAAGGTATTTTATTTTCCTCATATCTTATATCTAGCGGGCTTTCTATGCGGCAACTGGGGACACTTTATATAGGCGTTTAAGTCTCCCCCAAGGATACCTTTACAAGGAACCTGAACTAATATATAAAATGTCAAATAAGAATATAATTTTAAGCATTATGTACAGTAATAAACTTTAGCTCGAAAATTATTATGGACAAAAATAAACAACGATCTGTAACTATCACGCGAGTGCGCAATATTATTTTTCACATGATGATTATTCTTGTTTTTCATCATTTTTGCATATATAATATTTAATTTTTCTAGAACAGGTGCACTTTTTATGAATAAATTATTTGTTTCCATAGATATTACGTTCTTTGTTTATTAATTACCCAAAAATTAAAACAACTATGATAATTAAAGGAATAAAATATAAAATAGAGTAGCTACTTACTAATTATAGATTCAATATACTACACAAACCTCACTTTATGGGCAATAAAATGAAGGCATAACATATAGTGATTATAAATTCAATATTTTGTAGAATATGTTAATACGAATACTACTTATAAAATAACAAAACATTACGTTTTAAGTTTATAAGTAGTCAAAAACTTACAAAAAAAAACAAAATATGAGTAGGGTAGGAAAGGTAGTAATTGTAGCTCCTATGTCTTATATTCTGGCAATTTTTGCCAGCATTATGAGATGCAAGATGCTGTACTTTCCTGAATGTCTCATCACATGTCTGAGCTATTGAAGTTTTCGGATTATTACTGTTTTAATTACTTATTTTTCTTTAATCATCCGAACCATAACACGGTCATTCGTAACTCTCTCTATCCAGCTTGTTATGAGTATTCTTCCGTACATCCACATCTCGAATGCTTCCAGTCGCCTTATCAATTCTTCGTAAGCGTCCACGCTTTTATTCCGTAAATTAATATCGAGAAAACGTATTATATCCGTGTTTAACATTAATATATGTTAGTTTAGGTCCTCTGTGAAAATATCTAGCAAGAAAAGATGTAATTTCCAAAAATAATTTTCTAGAATAGTTCTAAATATAGTCTGTGGAGTTCCACTTTCAGCCCACTGTGCGCCGCCCCGTTTACTGAAATGATATGCACCGCCTTGTGAAGTCTGAATTCTCCGAGCGCCAAAATAAGGCGGGCAAATTGGCTGTTTTGAACGCAAGGCGCTGCATTCTGAGCAATTATTTTTCAAGAGTTTCTCGCGAGTGTTGCACTACATATTTGTTTAATACGATGAAAGGAGAACGGGTAAGATCGAGATGCATTTTATATGCTAGTAGATACATACAGGCCTATATAGCTATATATAGATCTGTATGTATCTACTAGCATATAGCTATATAGATGTATAGGTGTATAACAGATTTAATTCACTACATTCTTGTAGGGTGGTACAGATACAAAATGGCGTTCCTAATCATCGAAAATTTTATCATGTACCAGATTATAATTCCTGTACGAAGGTAAATCAATAAGTTATTTAATTTTCGATGCTTAATTCGAATTAAAACATACATATTATTTTGTACCACAATATAATTACGATAAATTAATTTATAATTATGATAAACTAGTTAAAAAAGTGGACTCCTAGAGTTCTGAAGTGGAAACCTTGGGAGAATTAGAAAAGCGTCGGAGGACCTCAAAAGAGATGGGCTGACGATATGCCCGCTGTGGGGGGAAGAATTGGCTTTAAGAAGCAAAAAACAGAAGCCTTCATCCAGCAGCGGAGAGATGAACGCTGAGGAAGAAGAAGAATATGGATAAAACTCTAGAATGGTCCGCTTACATCAATATATTTCTCTTACAATTTTAAAGATTTTAATACATACAAAAATGTAAGGCCTCGCTTTAAAAGTGTATTAAATACGGACAGAATCTCGAATCTCGAAAATCGAAATTCAAACTGGTAAAATAAATGTACCCCTTAAGTTAAATTTTTGAACGTTGTGAGATGGATGGATGATTTTAAAAATAAAAATGTATTATTTTTTTATTTTTTATTATTGGGAATGTACATAACTTACCCGCTTGTGAATAAGGAAGGTTCCATACACTTGGCAAGAATTTTGATAGACTTAAAATGTTTGTGTATTTCAACGGTTATTGATTACAAAAGGTTTCGACAGAGGTGCGTTGGTTTGGGGCGGAGTAGCGGGAGGGGAAATCCGGATTCTTCAAATAATAATTTTTAATTAATACCGTGTTGTATTTCATGTATGGGTTTTCCAAGAATTATCGCTCTCTTCGATAAATAATTTAATTATCACGTACACACCTCCAGTATAAAACAGAAAGTGTGAAACCATTTATAGAGGCATCTTTGATATGAAGTATCTATTAAATTCCGCAAAAGAATAGCCCGTATGACGAACATTAGTTTAGATAGTGAGTAATGCCATAGATGCCAACACGTATATGTTTTTGGGTACCGACATACCTGTATAATTTGATAACATTAAATAATTAATAGCTGTTAAAAGTACTCCACTTAAGGAGTTAAAAAATCGTTTTCGTTTGCATTAACTTATAGTATGAAGTTTAAATTTTTTAATTTCAAAGAATAATTTGAGTCATCACTCATTCGAATATTTTAAAAATTGGCTAAATTAGCGATTTGAAGTTAGCGTGGTAGCTGAATTTTTAAAAGAATTTCATTATTCTTTTGCGTTTTTGCCCAAACTCATTTTATCAGACTGGTGGATAAAATATCTAAAAAAATTTTAAACGATTTTTTTTATCTAGATAGATAGACAACGTCTACGATGAAACATAGCCTATAAATCAGGAAACATGATTTTGGAAGGGCTGGGTACATAAAATTAAGAATTCAGTACAATTTAAATAAGAAATCTTCGGTGACTGATAGGAACATTTTTTTTTGGATATTGCTACTTTTGTTCTATATCCCACAATTTATGTAAAATATTGATGAAAATATTTTCGGATTTTTTTTAACAATAAAAAGATACGAATTTAATAATTTAACTCGATACCTAGGTTTAACAGCACTTGAAGATTCATAAAATACGACGTATAAATGTTCACGTACCTAAATAGAAAGTAAGTAAAATAAAATTTGTAATTATAGGTACTATTGATGGATTTGACGTTTATAAAATAATGAATTAATTTACTTTACAATATTACGTTCATTAACTCTTCCCCTTTTCTCTCAATATTCCCGCAACAACCACCCTAACACGAGTAACTTCGACTCATTTTTTCAGTACCTACCATTATTTGTATTTGAACAGAATCAACGTAAAATTTTGTATTTAAAAGTAGTCACCTGTCGATGAGAGATGATTATATTTCTCTCGAAACTTAAATAGTGAAAAAAATATAGAATATTATTTAACTCACGTAGAGGTAACAAGGTTAACATTATTTAATGATCAACATTTGTAATGCTGGCGGATCAATGGAGAATGAGGGCCTTCTTGAAGAGCGAGGTGTACTGCAGCTTGCTAGATTTCTCACTTCTACCTTGGTTTCGATCAATTCTTACCACTTTTCTTATATGGAATTCGAGGTCGCACACCCGAGACAGAGACAGGTTATGAAACCTCCGTGATGGACGTGTGACACTGAGGAAAGCTTACTAGTGCGATCGTTAGATTTAAACGATAAACTTCATTATGAACTTTGTCACGTTTGTCTTGAAACTGAGATGAATAAATTCATTGCGATGATCGATTCAAAAGTTGCAATATGACAAATTTTGACGAATGGTGATTCCACGAATTAGATAACTAATGTATTGTGGAAACAGCGAAGGGATGAGAATGGGTGAAGTTGTATCCTTTTTATCTATTCTAATGGAACTTCATCGAGAAGATATACAGCGTGAAATAGCCTAGTACAGGGCTTTACAGGTAGATTCCTACTGAGATCATGTTCAAGAAATAATAGTTTTAAAGAGAAGTGACTTCAAAAGTAGCATTTTTTCAATATTCCACTATTATTATATACATCATGTTAAGATATGTAATATTTATTTTATATACACATTACTGATTTATATTTTATATTTTTAAACTCATTTTAATGCTCATACTTGATACTTTTACTGTTTATACCTTTTACTACTTATATATTTACTTAATATTTTTATATTTTATATTTTACTGTTCATACTTGATATTGTTCTATACACTTCATTAATGTTATGTAATATTTTACTATTTTTTTTATATAATACGTGCTATGACATTATATTTTTATATCTTTTATGTACTGCTTTTACTTGATATTAAAATAAAATAGCAAATAAAGAGAGAAATATACTATATTTGATTTTTTCCTTGTATCTCTGAATGAACATTCTGGCACTTAGCGCTATATTCATTTACAGTATTCAAATGATAAAAATCTTGCATTTTTTTCATATTTAATTTGACTTGTGTTGAAGCGGTTGAATTTTTAAAATTCGATATAAGTTACTTTCATGATAGTCCAATATTTTACAGAAGACAGGTAAAAAAATGCAAACTTTGATATCGCTTATCTCTATAATTATTGATAATTTTAACATTAAGACATTGTTGCCTCAACATTTTTGAATCATTATATAGGTAGAAATCTAGCTGTAAAGTATTGTGGAGTAGCCCCGTTACAGCTGTATATATATATATATATATATATATATATTTTTTTTTTGATTAAAGGGCTCAGTTTCACTGTTTTAAAAGGAAAGTGCTAGATTTGAAATGATAGGATAAAATTCATGACCAATTTTTACAGTGATTTACTTGAGAGGTGAGATACAACAATGATAATATAATTAATTAACATATCTACTAGAAATGCATCGCTATTTCTAATTGGAATGCATTTGGTATAAGCCTATGATAGTTACTCATCATTGTCTTGGTTACTTTGGTACAATTTCGTCTGTGTTAAAATAATAAGTTAACTAAAAAATATGAACGTGATCCAGGCATGGAAAATTGACAAACCGTAATAATTTGTAAATATTTCATTGATTGTATATGTACACGTACGGGCAATGATATAATAAACTGCAGATACGTTACGAGCGTGAAATCTTGGCAACTCAAAAGTAAGGTAATTGCCTTACTTGCATTCGTTATTGAACGGACCGAAACAAAACGTCGACTACGAAAACTACACCGAAAAAAAAGTCCCCGGGAAAAAGCAACAGAGTATCATACACAATTGTAAGAATGAGTATGTTTTTTTTGTCACCGTGACTTAAAATTACCTGATTTTTACGTGATTACTTGATTATGTGGTTTGTTGTCTTTTTCAATGCAATATTTGCTACATATGTAAGCCGGCTAGTATGGGAATAACCTGTCTATATTATAATACGTCAATGCGTACAGGTATTCATTGAGTATATAATATTTATTTATTTGACAATACATTTTATGCGTTTAATTAAATTTTATGCTCACCATTTTAACACGTTGCATATTTATAGACTATCAACGCTAACTTTTAACTGTCTACACTACTTACTTTCTCCATTTTTACGATGACAACATAATAATTAATTTAACTACTGCTCCATTTCCTTAATGTTGTTAGTTTTTACTGTAATAAAACACTATTTTCTTCACGAAATTTAACGCGCGCCCTAAATCCAGGAAAGTAGCACACTATGTTATCTTGTACTACACTGGATTTCCCCCTCTCCTATACAATTTGTTTTTTTCGATAAATTTATGATGCTTCAAAACATATAATAATCGAATTGCTTCTCAGAATTTTAAATACCTTATCTTACAGAGGCGTGCAGTGAGAATATTGAAGCCTGCCTTTTTCTAAGCATATATTTCGACAAAAAAAAGGAATTCATATACCTATATCCTAATATTCCTATCTATAAGTAACATATTATTCATATTTTAATATTTTATAATACTCTGTTAGACATAAATACCTACTCTGTTTTATAAACTCTGTTTGTTGAATATTTTCCTGACCTGAATCGCAATGCATAATGAATCATATAATTTATTCTTCCGTGAGTTTGGGACTCCTTGTAGGGTTCGGTACCTACTAACGTAAAAGTTTACTTTATTGGTAAACGTAGTTCACTTGTAAAAAAAACTTTAACTTCTTAATGTCGTTTAAGAATGAGTAGGAACTTTTAATAATTTTTTCGAAAGCTTTCAAATGTTCTGTTCATCTGTATTCCGTGGTCACAAAAATTCTTTTAAAATTAATTGAGCACTTTGATTTGATAACCATCCATCAAATTGACGGATGAATGGTTCGAAAATGCTTTTGAACAAAGGGGGAGCAGTGTATTAAATTCTGGTTTGATCCGTGTGTAATTATTGTCCGGCCGGACCACCCTTTAGCTTATATAAAATTTGAAGAAATTGGCCCCGGGGCCGAAATAGTTTACGAGTCTATTAGCAGAGAGCCGATAAATATTAAATTAAAAGAATATCCCGTTCGGAGAGTGGAGACGGTCAATTAGACGACCAGAGTCGGGTTGATAAATTGACGTATTGTTACTTTGCTACGGAATGTTCTCGAGACCCGATTGCGCGCTGTGTGATTTATCTTCGATTGTCGAGAAAATATTTTGGTCACAAAAAATTCTTCGAAAATGCAACATCAAAAACTTCAGAACTTATCTGTAAATGTGACCAGTATATTTACCACTTTTGTAACTTTTGTAACACTGCTTTTGTAACTCTTAAAAATTATGGTGACTTTTAATGGGTGTTTTTTAATGTCCGCCATAAATGTTTTATTTCAGGCAAGGTTTATTGAAATAATACTTATTCTTAGCATTATCACTTGCTACTTTGTGCCATACTTAGAAATACATAAATAAATTCGTAAGCATTAGATTTGATCGGTCTTAAAAATATAGATACATAGAGCAAAATATTCTTAATTGAAGGTCAGTACCGGTCTGGCATGTGTCTTATATAGTTTGGATTTAATTTTTTTTAGAAACCTAGGTTTAAAGTGCCTCTAGAGACTATATTAGCATCTATCGGATTAATTTTTCTTAGTAATAATTTGATAAGTATTGTAATCTTGTGAAATGAAAAGTGTAAAAATTAAAAAAAAGTATACTAAATAATAATAATAATAATACAGTTTCTAGAAGTTTTTATTCAGACCATTTTTTAAAGATATTTATGAACCATGTATAAGTTTGTTTGGATAATAAACTAATATATAATTTGCCTTTCTGAGGTTATTCACTATATAATATTTATATTATTATAATTCTTTGGTTGTTAATTGGATGATGAAATTACTTAAATACTTTGATGGATGGGGTATTATTTCAGCTGTTACTCTTATTATAATATTTACTGGAACACAAAAAATCATTCAAATTTTTTTGACATATTAAAAAAAATGTTTAGTAGGCTGTTTGTAAATAAATAAATGATTAAAAATACGTAAATTGATGTACATAATAATTTTTAAAAACAGATTTCTTAAGTGTAATTTATTTGTTTCTTGTAGAATTTTTTTTGGTGAAGAAAGTAGTTGCAGAAGATGTAATTATTGAGTAAATAAAAGCCGGAAATTTCATAAAGCTGGAAATTCCATAAAGAAGATGGAATATTATCATTGGATATGTTTCATAAATAGGTATCATCATTGGATTAAGTTAAAAACACAAAAATGTATGTAATTATCTATGACATTCAGTCCGTCAAGTATCAGCCCTGCCTCGATCAGACATCTGCGCGCGTTTCTTGAATCAACAGAACCATCTTGATGGACAGCGTGAACACCAGTTCGGACAAGACGGCCGGGCTCGCGGAGATAGCGAAATGTAGGCTAACTGATTAGAATCATTCAGCGTTTTTTATTTATTTCAAAACTGTAATAAACAGAACCGGTACTGAGACAATAAATATGTTCTCCGTCCCGCCGGAGAATATATCGTTAAAAGTGAACGCAAGGGCTAGCCGGCGACCGCGACACGTTTAATCAGCGCTGGAAGTGGGTCTCCTGTGTGCGGAAGAACAATGACTCAAAACGACGCTAATGACAACTGTGTTAGAGTGTTCTGACCGTTGTGTTCGAAGAACTGGAAACGGAAAGGCGAATGAATGCATCGAGCCTTTTTGTGTTCGAAAAACTCGTTTTATCCATGTTGTATTATCATAAACGAATTTGTTATACTCGTAAACGATGATAGCGCGTTGATCTTTTGATCGATTTTGCTCTAGCTAATTTTATTTTTTAACATAGATTTTGTTTTATTGGAAGCTTCGCAGGATCTGAAAAATAGAACGATAAAAATAGTGCGCTAGAAATTTTATAGGCGAGGTTCGTGAGTAGAGTGTAATATACATATAATAATTTTACGGGTATAAATTTAGTATCTTTTCTAGAAAAATATCATCATCATTATCATTACCATCTGTTTTTTTTATCCACTTCTGGATTGATACTTTCCAAGATTCTCGTAGCGAAAATTTTGAAGAGTCTTCTTCATTAACTTTTGAATAAAAAATATTCTTTACACTTTGGGTGAAATGTCGACAGTTACAAAAAAAACGACATGAAATTTAGTTTTTTCTTTCACAATATTTTTGACATATCTTTTGTATATAATTATTAGTCTATTATGAGAGCGCTTTATAAAGAACATTAAACATTAATTTGCTTTGATACAAGACATATAAAATAATCACAATCATACAGAAATTTGAAACATATTAAATATACAGAAAGGTTTTAATAATTTTATTTGACTTGTGAATGAATTTTTAATATTCCATATAAATTACTATCCACCCAAAGTGTAAAAAATATTTTCTATTCAAAATTGAATAAGGATAATTCCTCCGAGTTTTTGCTACTGGTAACGATACGTCTTGTAATATTAGCAGCCGTATCTTTAACAGTTGTAACATAATGACAATATAATTTATTATTATCAACAATTTTTAGATGAAGTAGAATATAACATTTGCAAATATTATGGTTTCAGTAAATTATCTTGTTATATCATTATTAAAAATGGGAATAAAAAGGTAAAGGGGATTATTTCGGGACATGCATTTGAATTTTCGTTTAACCCTTTAACAGTTATCGCTATATTGCCACCCAACTTTAACCTTAATTTTGGCAGCCATATTAAATATTGTAAGCCATAGATTGTTCAAAATGTATTCAAGGGGCATTTCAATCCATTCAGCTGACAGTAGCGAAGGGAAAAACTTCATTTCAAAATGAAGACTACAACACACACACGTTCACCAGTTTGAAGACTACAAAGTGTACACTACAATTGTAGTACTACGAAATGAAGTGAAGTAAATGAAGTGAAGTAATGAAGTAATTGTAGTATTAATGAAGTGAAGTAATGAAATGAAGTAATTGTAGTATTAATGAAGTGAAGTAATGTAATGAAGTAATTGTAGTATTAATGAAGTGAAGTAATGAAATGAAGTAATCGTAATAATAATGAAGTGAAGTAATGAAATGAAGTAAATTAATTTTTAAATGAAATGAAGTATTTTTTTCCCAAATAAAAATTTAGCGAGCTAAGAAAAAAAAAAAGGTCAACGACAAAAATATTTAAATAAATGACGATATTTTCTCCAAAGTAACATTTGGCGACCTAAAAAAAAAAAAAGGTCGCCAGACAGATTTCTTCGTTTGATTCCAAAAAATTTTCAAACCATGGGGGGGGGGGGGTTGTTACAGTTTCCAGAGATTTCTCCGTTTAGCTACATCAACTTCCCAAAAATTTCTTCATAGATTCCAAATAATTTTCAAACCATGGGGGGGGGGGGGTTGTTACAGTTTCCAGAGATTTCTCCGTTTAGCTACATCAACTTCCCAAAAATTTCTTCGTGGCTCCCAAAATTTTTTCAAACCATGGGGGGGGAGGTTGTTACAGTTTCCAAAGATTTCTCCGTTTAGCTATACATCAACTTCCCAAAATTTTTTTCATAACTCCCAAAATTTTCAATAACTTTGGTGTTTGTAGTTTGTAGTGTGCACTACACATCAAAATGTGCGAAGTGTGCACTTCAATGTAGTGTGGTACTACATTGTAGTAGTGAGTACAGAGCGGACCCATCACTAGCTGACAGTCTGCACTTACCCGCTGAAGAGGGTAGACGTGTAGTTGATAGTTCTTTCAGTGGTCCGCCTGAATCCTCAAAAGATTGCAATAAAAATATTTTTTTACGTTTATATAATACTAAATATGCATTCTATATGTGGAGTATAGCAGCAATATCTGAAAAAAATTAATGCATTCGTCGAGGATTACTAATTTATAATGTACGTAATTCGAGATTTTATAGGAAACATAGCTTATAAATTTATAGGAAACATGATTTTGGAAGGGATAGGTACATAAAATCTAGAATTCAGTACATTTTAAATTAGCAATATTGCTGCCTTTCCTTTTATATCCTACATATGACAATGTATATATTTTTCAAATCTATCAGATAGGTTGGCAAATATATTGCCACTCTTACACATATTTTCTAGGTATTTCGGAACCGATAAAATTTGGTAAAAGCTATGATTTTTTATTTTTTTTAAATAATCTTATTAGATGTACTAATTAATATCTGCAAATAATTGTAATAATTCACTCGACAACTCATTTAATAAACTTTTCTTGTTAAAGGGTTACGATCCGCTTCGAATAAACATGTCAACGTTGACTTTGTATTTATTTTGCAGTCTTAGGAGGAAACGCTTATAATAATATGCATTCATACATCTGCATAGTACCTTAAAATATTGTGAAATGCAACTCGGCGAACGTGATGAAATGGTAATTCTACATGTTTGACCTCATTATTCAGAAGTTTATACGAAAATACTGCGACCAGGAAAATCCATACATGATTGAGTATTTCGAGACTTTATTAATTATTAAAACCAACGGGACTATTATTATGCTTTGAATGAATCAATAAGTTGCTAACCTACATCATCGTTATAGCGTGTGTATAGAAAATAAAATGTATCTTCATCTTAAAAATAAAATTCTAACCGCAAAATAATCTGTCCGCATCTATGTAAGTATGCAAATTGAGCACACCGACTCTTAGATAAATATTACAGAATTTGAACAGCTACAGAATGAGAATTTGAAATAATATTATATTTAAAAAAATAAAACTCGCCTTGGATAAAATATATTTCTTTAACAGCCGCAGTACTAAGGGCGATCACAATATATGCGTATGATAATAAATTCAAAAGCGTGGAGCCGATATAAGCAATTTGTGGTTTGTGTCAATGTCAACACAACTCAATATAACTAATCGAATAGGAATGTGATGAGAGAGTTTAACGTAGTCATCCGAATGTGATTAATGATTTTTATGTAATAATATTATACTTTTTTACGTGTTTTTTAGACATATTTTTCCGTTTTTCCCCCATTTGTTTCTTTTCCGAATGCTAATATACTTAAACTCAAACGTCACTTTTTTGATAATATCCGATAAAATAATGTGTTAGAATTTTAAATATTTTTTTTTATAATAAAATTCACTTTGTAAAATTAATGAATGATTATTATATTGTCATCTGGAGTACGTCTCCTTGCCACATTTCAGAGCAAATTGTTCAGAAAGTGGGTCAAATATCGATTGCAAAATTTTGTGTATAATTATAATATAAAATAATTTGATAGCTCATAGATCTTTTTCTTCACGTCTTCACGTCTTCATGTCTTCATCATTCACCAGCCTTGCAAAAATGCTAATTTATCAAGCAAGACAACCAGCATTTTTGACATTAAGGGCTCGTTCAGACGTAACGGGAACCGCGCGGTTTCAGAATCTCGTGGGATCCGCGCGGGTCTTATTTATGTAGTTATTTATGTTATCGTTCAGACGTAACCGCGCGGTTAGTTTCGTCGTTTTTTCGTCGTTCACAAAGTAATGAATGAATTTATTTCTGATATTCAAAGATGGAGAATAGCACCGGAGCTGTCATTATCAAACTGACGCTATTCGCGCACACAAATCGCTTATTTACCGCGTCTGTCTAAACACATGACACAAATCTGTAGTTTCAAAACGCGCGATTTGCAATCGCGCGATTCCCGCGTGTCTGAACGTGTCTTTCACCTCCAATATGAAACTTGTTATCGATCATATTTCTCACTGCGGAAAATGTGTCCAAAGTATGCAGCTTCCCTTCATTTGATTGTTCATAGACAATACCATAGATTAAATAATAAAATAGATATTGTATAAATGCCTAAACAAAATGTGATGGATAAATTAAAAATATATTTAGTGTTTATTATACGCTAAGGAGAATAATTATGTTTTTAATGAAACATAAGAATATTATAACTAAATAAGAAACAGAGGCAGGCCAGGGCTGGACAGCTAGTGAATTTTTTTATTTTATATAAATGGAAGTCACGAGATGGTAGAATCAGACAGAATTACGCAATATCTAAATCTCTGTAATCTCTGTATATAAAATAAACGGCCCACACGAATTTAAAATCGACTGGGCTATTCTCGTAAATTCTAGAAACAATAAGAAAGTGACATTGCGTATAAAAAGAGATCGAAGGGCTACTGCGTTCACAGCATGTGTCAGATTTGACAGAGGGCTGTAACCGCAGAAAGCGAAATCGAAATGTGTTTCAGCGAGAGTTAATCAATAAAATATCTACCGACAAGCGAGAAGCTTTCTAGTGCGAACCTGAGCGATTTAAGTAACGTGCATAAATATATGAGAGACAAGTTATTCAGGAGTGTTTGGGCATATTGAGCGAATGAATGAGGAAAGAATGGTAAGAAAGATATATAATGCAAGTATTGATGGCGCCAGAAAGAGAGGGCGACCGCGAAAGAGGTGGCATGACCAGATTTACCAGATACTGGAAGATGGTCCCATTAGAAGCCTCAACAGCCGGCGAGCTTGCATGCGAAGATGTATGAACGTGGATAAGGCGAGAGTTGTATGTCAGGACAGAAGAGTGTGGCGCTCTATCCTCTCTGCCTATCCCCACGGGGAAACCGCGTGATAGTAAGTAAGTAAGTAAGTAATAAAAATTGCAGATTTTTGGAATTAATTAAGTGAATTAGTGTGTGATATATTCTAGAAACAATCACAGTAAATTTTGGAATAGTGCTCCAGATAAATTCGTGTCCAGTGACTTTAATAAATTTTAAGTGTTTCATTTGCCCGTCACAGCCTCGATCTCGTAACAATATTATGAAGACAGTGAGGGGAAAGTGGGAATCGGAAAAGATAAAAGAAAATACGTTTGTTTGACTTGCTATATAAATTATATGTAAAACGGATGAAAAAAATGACTACTGTACCACCTATAGGCGATATTATTAACCATTTGATTGATGTGACGTGAATAGATGAGTTCAAGAGATCCACCTTACTGGAATGGGTGTTAAACAGATGTAATGTGCGGTGCATAACGGAATACCGTAATGGCGTTTGTTGGTTTCGCAGTGAGGAAGATTCAAGGTGACGTTAAGTCTAGTAGACCTGCTAGGTACTTTCAAGCAGGTCGGAATAAATCCGTACTATCAATTTTAGAAGTGTCTGGTTTACGCAGATCACAACGTACATACAGGATGTAACAGAGCTAGTCCACAATACTTTACAGGTGGATTGCTGCCTGGATTATGAGTCGAAAATGTTCAAATAAGCATGACCTAATTTCAATAGTTAAGGAGATATGCGACAATAAAGTGTGCATTTTTTAAAAATATTTCTGTCTTGTTTTTAACAAAACGTTGTAGTATCATTACAGTAACTTATATGTAGTAGAGACAAATAAAGCACTCGAAATTAGTTAAAGTATTAATTTAGTATCAAAGTCACTGAACACGAACCTAACTCGAGCAGTATTATGTAATGACTTGTCTGTGGAACTTATTAGTCGTCTTAAAATATTCGCAAGTTTAAGATTGCAGTATTCGCTATTGAACGCTCGGTAGGTACTCTCGTAATGTATTTCGCTAGCCACACTGAATCGGAATATTCCATTTTGCTCGGTTTTTTAGAATTTCTGGCTCTCTTCGCAGACCACACGCCCCGCCAAGACACGGTAGCTGCCACGCAGGTGACGTTCACTCTCGCAGCTAAAGCCGTACCACTATAAATTGGCGTGCGAGGGAGGGCGTCCCTTTCGCGTAACAGAAATTTTCAGGGTGTTAATTTATTACACAATACATAATATACAGAATGTCCGGTGACCGGTGGCAGAGCCTTTAATAGAAATTTTGTCGGGCAATATTAAAGAAACGAAACAGTAATGGCGGCCGCTCTATCTGTCAATCTGTCAAACGGTAATATCGGTCCATTATTTGCTTTTCCAGCTTCGCAAAACTTTAATACTTCATTGGCAATTGTTCTTGCACCATCCCGGACTGTTTTGGACAAAATAATTCAGTGTATTCATTTGTATGTATAAATTTATAAAACTGGGAAGACTTCGGTGGCTGGGTCATGTGGAGAGAATGTCCGAGCATCAAGCACCAAAGTCCCTGCTGAACTCAAGGCCAATAGGGCGAAGGAGCTTAGGAAGGCCTAAACTAAGATGGAGTGACAACGTCCTCAAAGATATCTCTGCCTTAGAGCTTCGAAACTGGAGAGAGCTGGCACTAGACCGAGATGAGTGGAGGAAAATTGTTGAGGAGGCCAAGACCCACCAAGGGTTGTAGTGCCAAGAATGATGATGATGAATATTGGTAATCAATATGTCACAGCTCCCGAGCAAATACGAAATTGAACTGAATTACAGGGCGAGGGGTTACCGCCGGCTGCGGGCGGGGCGGGTCTTAGTTACAATGTCGCCGCACGCCAATTTACATTGGGCAAGCAATATCAGCGCCTTCAACTCCTCTCGATTGTATTTTGCCTTAAGAGGAATCTTTTAACTCCCGTCCTCGGTCCACATGAAGTCTCATGGTTAGGGCATTATCATCAGACTGCTGGCGTTTCTTCATTCGGAATCCTTGTTGGTCATGATGTAAACAAAAAATGTCCAGATCCTTATGCTCATATTGATGTAATGGGTAAATTGCGACCCATTTATTACATGTCAGATGGCAGGTGACAAAAACTTATTGCGTCGCCAACATAATTTTCATATTAAAAGTAAGGCTGCAGGATGGAACTTCATTGTTCCTAGAACAAAAGAATTTCACGGTATAATCAAATATCACAAGACACAAAGGCAGGATATTTAATTAAATGTTGTATATTTACCCCCGGATCATAAAATCTCGTCTACAATATTTATATTCATGAAACGGAAGCAAATACCAAAATGATGTCTTTCTGTCGAGACAGATACCTATTATTGTATATGAAGATTTCGCTTCCGCGGGCCGCTTAGAGAAGAAACGGCACGGAAGCGCTGTCTATGACGCATTCGTACCAACGCGTAGACGGTTAATAGGCATAGACTAAAAAGCAGTAGCGTGCAGTAGATTATGCTGTGATCGACTATAATACCTATATAAAAATATGTATATATGCATTTTTTTAACTATATATAAGTGTAATATGTTTTGTAACTGTAATATAATGAACTATTTTGAATAGCCTCAATCCACAAAAATCACTGCACCATAAAAGAAGTATTGTAAACAAGATTTCCTAAATAAATAAATATTTTATATATAGATAATACGGCAAAAATTTTCAATATATTTCGAAGACGATTTATATATAATTAAATCGGGAATAATACTAATTTCAGATATACGTTTCTTTTCACAAAAATAAATCAAACATTTTATGATATCATCGATGGCAATGTCGTCGTAAATTATCGATATATTTACTTGACCATAGAAATGATAAATAGAATTCACACATAAAGTTTTGGGTAGAATTTGTAAAAAATATCATTTCTGCAAGTGCAGTGCGCGCAGTTCTAACCTGGCATAGGATCTTTCGAAGAAACACGCAATTCCATGGAAAATTTACTTGTTTATTATAAAAAAACTCGCAGACATAGATATAAGTCAAAATACACGGTTCAGGACGAGTGTTTTCTCGACTTGACTTGATCTATGGAACAAATTTGATGGGCGCAAACAAGTGAGATAAATTAAGAATTGACATGAAGTTAGGTACAGAAACGTCGGAATAAAACTTCTAGCCGTAGGACGAATTACGGCTAGAATTTTAAAACAACTTTTTTTTAAAATAAGGATTATTTAATTAATATTGGTTTCCCAGAATCATTACTAATACACAGTTTTTTTGCTTATATGCGCTGCACGCCACTGCTGAATAGTGTAATGCAGACGTTAGGTACTTTTTTAACGTTACAATATTCCATACATTGTGTTTTTCGTAATTATCTTTTTATAGTACAGTCCAAGACTGAAACAAGAAAATATAAAAGCTACGTAAAGATTTATATAACGTTCAACATATTTAAGTATTCAAGACATATTTTATTCGAACCGTGCGGATCTGTAAAGATTCCATTTTGGACATTTCGACAGAACCGCACCAATACCTAGATTGGTAAGAAAATCCATTGAAATATAGAAATATTCGAGCTTTAATAGACATAAAAGTTACAAATTATCAAGTATATTGGTTGTTCTCACCGCTATGATTCCACATTTAAAATACGGCGCAGAAAACCCTGGAGATATTGTCAGTTCGAATTGCATCAATAGCACACTTAAGTCCCCGAACGTAGAAAGAAGCGACTCACATCCACTTAGCATGCAATCTGCGGCCGCGCAAGAAATAATCACTACGTCCTTGACCCCCGCGGCGAGAGGGCACTCTCCAGAAGACGCTCTTATACGGTTTTGTATAAAATATTCGTTTCGTTTCAATACCTTAAGGTGATCGTCTGGCAATGTGAGCAAAACTCATCATTTTTTCTCGTATCTTCTCTTGAGTTTTGTAACGCATTTTTTGTAGAAAGATATCATATTTAAATATATTCATCAGGTTCCATATGTTTTTTAAATACTGATATCTTCTTAAAATGACACAAATTTTATGTTTTAAATATTAAGAAAATCGCTCCACTTTGTGGGCCTTGTATGACTGTATGGAATTTTACAAAATAGTAAGAATATTGATGTGACAGTATTTCGTGTTCGCATCTCTATTTAAAAAAAAACATTATCTTAAATTTATTAAAATCTGTCAATTTTTTAATTTATTATTTATGTTTTAATAACACTGTTCTTAATAAAAATTCTGTTGAAATATTTATTTTATAAATTATTTCAAGGCTGTAACGGCATTTCCACTCGTCCAAGTTCTAATTCTAGTACGCAGTGGAGCTGGTCTCATTGTCGGGCGAATCTGGAATCTGATACAAACGATTGCAAGTCACGACGGGCAAATTGGCAGTAGCGATATTGGTCGGTCGCCTGCGAAACCGAGCCGAACATGTGCCGGGCTCTCTCGCCCCGCAATTAATGTGGCGGTCCATTTTACAACTTTAAAGACAGGCATTAGTGCTCCGATGAAGATATAATATATCTTGCATTAACGATAAACGTAGCCAGATACCGCGAGCGACTTGGAGTGCAATTTAAATGAAGTTGAACGATTTTTGATGTTTTCAAATTTAATTGTTATATTGCTCGCTTTATTAATGTTGTACGTATTTATCTTTTCAGGGCTATCTTCATTAGAAGAGTATTAATAATATTCATTTAAGAAATTATCTTTATTGATGCCTTGTAAAGATATAATGCCTGTATTGCTTTACTATTGAATGAAACGGGATATAGGCTGGGCAGCACATTCAAAGTGAAACTTCTTCGCGATTTTTACGATTTTGATTTAAAAGGCTTGTGAGTAACACAGTGTATAATTTTATGTGTTAATTTCAATTTTCACTAGCTCTTATTGCATTAATTATAAAAATATACAGGTGACATAGAAATATATGGTTGTAAATTACGTCAAATTATTCAATTCATTCTCAATTATATCCTTTCGTATTTGGTTAGCTTTGCATCTAATAATATAACTAATATAATAATGAAATAATGTAACTAAGCAGATTTTAAGATCTTATATTCGGGTCAGTTTTTTCACGTTTTAAAGATTTTCAATGTAAAGGTGTGAAAGTCGTCAGCAAAATTAAACTTCTTAAGTTAGGGGGTTACACAACCACGATATTTTCAAAAGCTAGCGTGGTAGGTGTATTTTTATACTTAATTTATTTTTTATTTTTTATATAGGTATATCTAAAAAAATAGAAGATTGATTTTGATCAAATTTTGTACAAATCTTACTGTTAGTATTATCTACGATGTAGCGTAGGATATTTATGATAAAATGCGCCGTTTGCTTTTTGTAGTGTGACCCTTAAATATTAAATACCTAAAATGAAAAAAAAGCCTCTTTAATTCAAAAACTTTATGTTGTGTGAGTATACCCATTGATCTACCTCATGGCGAAAACGCTTTTTTTATTATTGAGATGTCCCAATCAAAATAAAATATTAAGTGGATTTTTAAACAGCGACAAACTTCGATTGATATTGTTTTCTTTTAATATTCTTACAATACAAAACGAAAAAACAATATTTTAATGAATTTCATAATAATGATTGTGTATTGACTACTATCCTCAATGTATATAAAGAGCCGTGAACATGCAAAAAACATTTTCATAAGAACTGTTGTGGCATAATTTATCAGAAAATGATCACAAATTTTCAAATGGTGTCTGAATGAGTTAAATGCCGCAATTTTTTTTATTAAATCTAGCATTCCTATCATATTTCATATTATTTAAAAATTAAACGATAAAGCGAGAAATACATTCCTAGATACAAATACGAAAACTGAAATAAATTATAAGTAACATTTACATTCCGATATTGTATTCAGTAAGCGGTTTAACGTCGAATTAATTTAAATATCTGATTACCTTAATATCGTAATCAGTTTATTAAATATTAATGAAAGCGATAAATAAAACGAAACGAATGATAAATCGTTTGTACCCGAACAATTGGGTTAGCGCGGACTAAATCTTTCTTAAACTTAATTTGTGGCCACGTTTTTAGCACAAGGCTCATTAAATGACATTATCCGAAGCTGGCCAGCGAGACAAATAATAATAAAAGGTAGATTTGATTTCGCCGATCGGAAACAAATCCAACGACTTTATTAATATTAATGCACGATTGACGAAACACGAAGAGTTCTGCGGTTGTTCTAATTTACTTGAACGACGTTCAAAAGTAATACGGTCTCTTTGTATTTATAAAATTCTCGGATGCTCGGGATGTCTGCCACGAAGGAAGATAATTAATTTAAAAGTAATTCGCAGCGAATAACAGCATTTTTTAAATTAAATAATTCTATCGAGCAGTCAACCGGTAATTGAAAGATTCTGGGTTCGCGGCCCGGTTGCCATCCAATTTATCGTCGGAAATATAAATATTTCGCGGTACTCAGTGGAGCATTACCAATATTTTGACTTATATTTTACTTTATCTTACTATATTACTCAGATAGTTTCTTTTTGAAGTTGCCTTTACTTTTTTCCTTATTTTATCTTACAATGATTTGTGAACAATTATAAAGACATGTATGTATTGCTTATAATCATAATTATATGAGATAAACATAAGTAAAAGCATACAAGCTAAATATAATCGTAACCACTTATAAGAATAATCACAGAGATAGCGAAGTTTGCTTCGACATAGATAGATTAAACTTGGGTTAAAAATTAATGTCATTTAGATTTTTGATTTTGATAAAAATATGCCGTCGTTCTTTCATTTTTCAGCACTTTCATGGGCTCAGATGGTTTGGGAATGTTGAGAGAATTAATGAAGAAAAAAAAGTAAGAAAGATGTATGAGGCAAGTGTTGACGGCGTCAGAAAGAGAGCACGACCACGAAAGACGTGGCATGACTAGATTAGCCAAATACTGGAATATGGTCCTGTTAGGAGCCTTAACTCGAGCTTGAATGTATGAATATGGATGAGGGAGACTTGTGTGTCGGGACATAAGAATGTGGTTCTCTATCCTCTCTGCCTACGGCTCTAGCCTCTCTGGAAAAGGCTTGATGATAATAAGTAAGTTCCTTAGTATAATAATATGGGTAAAAAAAATGTGCGCATACAAAAACATTAAACTTTTTTTAAACATCAATTTTAGTAAATATTTTTGATATTATCTTTTCCACTATATTTATAAAATAATGTGTGTCTTTTTTGATTGAGGTCAGTTGTGAAGGACACTGGTAGACCTCTTTCCATTTAAGAAAGACAATCGAATTAGTATGTGTAAACCGTGCGTACGAGGCACATTGTTTCGTTGTGTTGGTGTTTATACTCAAAAACTCAAATACAACGAAACAATGTGTGTCGTACGTACGGATTACACACAATAAGTAATTAGATTATCTTTCTTAAATGAAATTTACTACATCGGCTACAGATAAAAGGGATTTGGCTCTGATATCTGATGGTTCCCCAAGTGCAACGCAATTAAAGTGAATGAATAATTAAAAACATTACTTATCAATTCTGAAAGCTAATTTTTGCATAGAGCAACTATTATACATTCCATTCAATTGTAATAAGCCTCAACAAAACTTACACAGAATCATGCTTTTCGTACTTCATCATCATCATCGACGCTATGCTGTTGACGATGGCTTACTAATAACATCATTAGGAGACAGATGAATTCAGTAAATTATTTTAATAGCAAAAAAAAAAAACGGAATATGTTTGTATTCGAGCAATTCATCAAATATAATAATTTCGTTGTCTATCCGTCCGTCCGTCCGTCTGTCGTCCGTCTGTCTCCGTAACTTCGTCTAACATCTGTAATTTCATTCGAAATCACGGCTAAAAAACTGCCGGAGATGGGGCTTAAACCCCGGGCCACCAAAATCCGAACCGGCCGATTAACGCATGTTGCTACGGCCGCCAATCCGTAGACCGCCAAAAAGATTGTATAAAAATATACTACGTCTTAGCAAAGACGCGAATAAATGTTCCGTCATTTCTGACGGGTTACAGCTAGTAATAGTATATATATATTTTGCGTTGAGGTGATTAAATTTAACTGTACATCAAACAATAAAAGTTACATTAACAAGCCTTCTTTTTAATAAATTTAAATAATAATGTCATTTTAATACTATACTCATTTACAGATGTAAATTATTAAAAGCAATTCAGGCCAAGCTGCGATAACCGTATTTGTAGACTGTGCGGCAAAAGCTAAATCCAAGATTGATTTATTTTCTCGTATTGTTGCTCACTAAAATACCTGTACAATATATTGCATGGCATTGCTTTGGCATTTCAACAGCAAAATCACTTCTGTTTCACTAAATCATTAGTTATTAACCTACAGAATTAGCCTAAAATCGTGATACAAATCGTACCGCTTGTTGGACTCGTCTTGCGGTTTGTACCTGTGTATGAAGCGAGAGCAGTGAAAAATAACTAGATAAAATGAGCATATTAAAGTTATGTATTTATTTTAACGTTGCTTTTACGTTTTACATGGAAAGAAAATTGAAACAACCAACTCGACTCGACACATCTTCTTATTGTCTGGGTCTCTTGAGGGACGTGGAAACATACCCATATGTAATATAAATATTGTATCATTTTGTTAAATAACTAGCAAACTTTGTATCAGCAATTGTACCTAACATTTAATTCCATATACCTACTGGCAACTGTGTAAAATATTTTCAATAATAGCGATTCCATATTACCGGAAGATAGGAATTTAAGATTAGGAACCTAAAATGAGTTACTAAAAATGTATAATTTATATCCTTTTCATATGTTTATTGTACAGTATAATAAATTCATATCAATGAATATTGTGAACTTTATGCGATATAAATGAAGTTTGCCAGACATAAAAACTTAAAAAATAATAAAGTTAGCCAAAAAAACGAACGTGAATAAAATTCCATGCCAGATACGTAATTGGCATGCACATAAAATGATTTCATTAGTAGTGTAATAGCAGACAACAAGAAACAAAAATATGATAGCTAAAAATTGAAGGTTAAATTTTTCCTGTTGGGAGCCTCAACAATCGTCGAACTTATATGCGAAGATGTATGAATGTGGATGAGACAAGAGTTGTGTGGTCAGACAGGTCAGAAAAGTGTGACGCTCTATCCTCTCTGATTGGTGAACGTTGCATGTGTAAAGTGATTACTTAGGCCGGCTCATAAGAAGTCACCTCATAAAGACTTCCATACGCTTTTTCCATATAAATAGCATCGTCTCTGTGAGACTTATATAATTGTAGAGTATAAAAGCAAAGGCAGTAATATCTAAAAAAATGAATGCAGTCACCGAGTAGAAAGAGTTAGAATGTACTGTATTTGAGATTTTATAGGAAATATAGCCACAAAATTTATAAGAAACGTGATACGGAAAGATTTTGGAAGGAACAAAATCTATAATTCAGTACATTCTAAATTTTATTTTTATTTTTTTGGATATTGCTTCCTTTTATACCCCACAATCGACCGTGTTGTGAAATGTTGCTATTTCGGTATCTTCACAGTTATTATATGACATTGTTATGACTTTATGCAATATATCTTTTGCACTCCTTTTCTTCTTATATCTTCCCCTTTCTTTATATCTCTTTTACTAAATAGGTAGATCTGTCCTTTCATATCCATTCCTGATTTCCCTTTTGTTTGTTTGTTCGTAACTTAAAACTTTCACTTATTTGTTTTTTTTGTATAACTGAAGTAACTGTTGCTATATTTTATTACATAACATGTTAAGTCTGTGGAAACTTGTAGAATGGTCTCTATACTATTTAATAATCATGTGTATTCTGATTTTTATGTTAGTTTTCCATGAATAAATAAAAAAAAATGCCATCAATTTTGTTGTTTTAAGTTTGACAGGTGTGAAATTAATGAATTCAATCAATCGGAAAGCCCTTAAACTAAACAGACGTTAGGTTAACGATAATTTGTGAATAACTTAACGTTTCTTTATGTTTTAGAGGTTTCTGTTTAATTGAAATCGTTAATTTCAAAGCTATCAAACTTAAAACGACAAAATTGACGGCATAAAAATGTTGTACAGTAACTGTCATGATACCGAAAAAGCAATATTGATAATTTCAGAATACGGCCAAATTTATTTTAATTAATAAAAAATGTATGATAGATTGGATTTGAGGACTGCACTGGTACAAAGTGATTAGCGCGAGTTATTATAAAAAAATACATCTAAACTCCCATGCCCGATAATTGGCATGCATGTAAAATGATTTCATTAGTATCAATTGCAAGCAATAAAGGCCTAACGCTCAAGCGTGGAGCTGTAATCAGTGTGATTATAAACTTTTTCTACGCTGGTCTAACTAATCGTCCGGATAAACAGCTCGGCTCGAGAAGAAATGGAAGAAAGTGGATGACGAGGAGAGGTTTAGTAATGTAGACGGCCATTATACCAACGTAAAAAAAATTAAAATCAATCGTCCGTGGTTGAGACCCGTTCCGAGAGCTTCGGAGTTGGTGCCTCATGTTACAATGAGGCTAAGTAAAAAATATTTAATTTTTGTGCGAATAAATAGGAAATTTTTAATAATTTTAAACAATTTTTTTATATGATAGTATGTTCTAAGAGCGCAGTGAGTTAGTTAGTTAGGTAACATTACGAGTCACGAAAGCTGTATTAACTTGTTAATGAGAAAAAAATCAACAGATGTCTCTGGCAGAGACCATAGTAATATATGAAAGATTCTTGATTCGAACATATATATAGAACCTTCAAAATTTGATAATGTGTCGATGTCCTTACGATGGAATTGGTGAACTTTGCATTATGTAAAGTGATAATTTAAGCCAGCTTATACAGGTTGTAAGCCCTGAGCCATCGTATGAGAAACTTCCATCCACTTTTCTCATATGTAAATTAGCTTCGTCTCTATGAAACTTCTATAATTTATCCTATTTTTTAAAATAATTAATACTTTACACAATGTGAGGGGAAGAAAAGCAAAGGCAGGAATATCCCGATGAGGTGTTTTAGAGATAAATACAAAAAACCCATCACTACTCAAGGAAATTTTTCTGGAATCAATGAAACCTACATTTTATTAAAATAAGTAAGTTTTTAAAAACAATCGCCATCTTAGTAATCCTTTTATACAAATGAATAAAAAATATTTAAATAACAAATTATTAATAATAAAAATATAAACGATGGCCCCCGTAGTTCAGCGGGCATGACACTGGCTTCTCACACCGGGGCTTCTGGGTTCGATTCCCGGTGAGATCACAGTACATTTGTATGATTAACTCAAACCTGGAGTGTTTTAGTGACGTGTTTCGCTACCGTAATTGGGCTCCATGGCCTGTTGTAGCTTAATAAAAAAATACTTGCCACTATACTGCCACAAGGATTGATACAAAAATAAATGAATATGCTTATTGCTGTGTTTGCTATCAAATAGTGGACATTGCTGATTTTGATATTAACATAATGGCATATAGTTCAACTTTTTGCAAAGAATATGTCAGATTCGAGTAAAAATATTTTGTTGTTTATTTTTTTAAAATTAATTTTTAAAACAACTAGTGACTTGTTTCCCTTGACTCTTAAAGCATCCGATTGAATGGTCGATTTTATTTATGAATGTGGGTAGTGGTTTTAAAATAATTGTATATTTTCTAGCGGAGCGGCGCGGCGGGCCGAGTAGCCTCCCAATAATTATTCAACGCGTCTCTTTAGGTCGGTGTTACTATTAATCTTTTTGTTTGTGATTCTTATGATTTGCGAATATGGCTTTTACTTTCGTGAAAGAAAGTTAGGTCTAGTTTAAAAATAAAAAACTTCATAAAGATATGTTTTATAAAAGGTTCACTTCGATGTTTGCCGGCTACTGTACAAAATTATCTTTTCGATAAAGCCAAAACCATACCTGGATTTTTATTTGTTTTATTTCATTTTAAAGTTTTATACCTTAAAAAACACCCTGTTTCTTCCCTCGTGTCTCCCGGAATTTTATAATACAACCTCATTTCATTATTTATTATTAATTTATCATAAAAAGTGTAAAAGCTTGTTAGTCTGGAACTCTTTCAGAAATTGTAGTTATTGATTTGAGTTAGTCTTTATTTTGTTCCGAATATTATTTACAATTTATTTTATCATAAAGTCAATATTTAAAAGTGTATTGTGTAATTATGTCATATCAAAAATGTTCATAAAATATTTATACTTTGTACTCTAATGTCACTCTAGGGCCATCTTTTAGGGTCAATAATGACCTGTAGGCGGTCTATTATTGCTGATAGTATAACTGTGTATCGGACAAAGCTGATACAATTGTTTACATCTCAACGAAATGGAAATGGACAATAAATTTTTCTGTATTATTATTTTACCTTTAACTATTATTATTTGTACCTTTAACTGTATTATTATTTTATCTGTCTCATGTTTTTCTGTATTATTATTATTATTATTATTATTTTTATTATTATGATTATTACCTTTTAACTATTTTTATTGTAACTTTTAACTGTATTATTATTTTAACTGTCTTATGTTATTTAAAAAAAAAATTTATTCTGTAAATTTGTAAAAGCCCATAAGGGCGTTAAATAAATAAATAAAACAAAAAATTATTAAAATAAAATATGTAAATAAATTCCACGTGCACAAGATTCACGAGATTTCTCAGCATTACACAACACGGGTATGCCGGGTGAGTAGATCGCGGTGCATTAGCCCGCCACCCACCCACGTGGGCGATGTTCTCACGCCCGCGAGTGATACCCGGCAGTGACTGAGCCGCACCTGACACCGCACGGATCACTTTCACTGATTAGGCCCGGTGCACTGGCCCAGTGACTCACGGAACTGGGCGGCGCTCGCCTGGGCCCAGGGTCACGGAAGTACGTACCACAAAAGCATTTTAATTCCAAAGAAATTCGGATGTAAAAATATAGTTGCTGTAAAGCTACAGACACACATGCTTATTTAGTGGCACGTGAGCATGCGCAGTATCGGTTGAAGTATAAGCATGCCACTGTCATTCACCATAGAGAAGGGGTATCTTTGGAGCATGTGTGAACAGGCTTGCTTATTGTGATGAGCATGCTTATGTCATTCGCGGGCTTCGCGGCTAGTATTATCAATGCGATCTTCTCAGTCCGCGACAGATGAAACAAATATGGCGCGTTGGGGAGATGATAAAACATTACTTTTCGTGACTTATTATAGGAATCACGAATGTCTGTGGAATACTCGGTCACCGTTGTGTAATAATAATATAGTGAGAAATAATGTTTTCGAAAATTTATTAATAGGCACGAACGATTCAAATCTTACAATAAAAATTATAAAAACTAAAATCAAAAATGTGCGGATGGAAACTCGGGAACTTTTTTGATTTATTGGTTCACTTGAATTTTCTATTTCAGTTTGCAAAGTTTCCATTTTGAACAAGAGCGTCTCTATTCTATGACAAGAGCATGCCACTAATAAGCATGTGTGTTTGATTGTTATTTTTGGGCATGCTTATTTATGAGCATGCCACTAATAAGCATGCCAGTAATGAGCAAGTGTGTACAGTTGTTAGGACATGTTTGTTAGTGGCATGCTCATTAGCATGCCACTAAAGAAGCATGTGTGTCTGTACCTTAATGCAGAATGGTTTATACTGCATTACATGTATACAGGTGTCTCGTAGCTAGTAGCAGAACCTTCGGGTGAGCCATCTTCACTCAGTTTTGAATACGAAATATTATTTAATTGAGATAAATTGTAGAAGTCTCACAGAGACTAAACTATTTACATGAGAAACATGCAGGGGCGTGCAATGAAAACAAGAAACATGACTTTTTCCTAAACATGCATTTTGAAAAGATACCGAAATAAAGAGATATATCTCGTGATATTCCTATCACAATAATTAACATATTATTCAGATTTAAATATTTCATAATATTCTGCCAGATAAATGTTTCATTTGATTTTTTTTTCCAAATATATGTTTAAATAAATGTCATACTTCTTGTTCTCACTGCAGGTCCCTGGAAATATTATCGAAGTCTTTTTGTAGGATGGCCTTACGAGCTGTATGAGATGACTTAAGTGATCACTCTACACAATGCAACGTTTATCAATTCCATCGTAAGAATATCCATACACTATCAAATTTTTGAAAGATCTATTATGTGTTTAAATCTGAAACTGGTATACATTGATTTCGCAGCTTATAATGATAGTTCTATATTTATATTTATATCTTTATTTATATTTAAACTTTGGGTGAAATGTCAACAGTGAAGGAGATAATTTACATCAAATTTGCATTTTTTAAAAATATTTCTGACGTATCTTCTGTAAAACGAGTAAAGACGGGGCATGACTAGATTAACCAGATACTGGAAGATGGTCCTGACAGGAGCCTCAACACTTGTCGTGCTTGCGAAGTTGTAAGGATGTGGATGAAGCGAGAGTAGTGTGTCAGATCAGAAGAGTGGAGCTCCATCATCTCTGCCCAAACTGCGGGGAAACGGCGGTATAGTAGTTAGTTATCAAAAAATTACAATATATTTTTTCGTTTATACGTTCCAGCAAGTTAGTTACAATATTATCTTTATATTATTTCATTGAAAAGGAATATATAATATATTATCTGGTATTAACGTAATCTAAATTGCGGTGTTATAGGTTAAATCGGTATGCATACCCTACATTTAACTTTCTATACGAAAAATACAGCAGAATAATATTGATATATATTATGTATTTTGTATTGAGAATCAGTTATATGTTCGTGGATATTCAAAGGTATTTTCTCACAAGAAGAGAAAATTTCGTTGCATAACTTTATAAAAATGTATATTACAGGAGATATCTGTATAAGAAGATTAACATAATGCATTTCTGTCATTCAAGTGAATTCTATAATCATTACGTTATCGAAGGCGAGATCCGGTTTATATTATCGGATTAATTATAATACTGCCACAGTTTTACTATTCTACGCAGGCATCAGAAGTCACCGATACAAAACACGCTTTACATATCACACAATCCATTAGATAAATCACTGCTTGAAACGCTCGTGCGCAATGCATCTGGAAGAAAGTGAAAATTTCTTTTTTTGAGCTGTCTGTATCTTTCAACCTTCAATCTAAGTGGTTGGTTTTGTGATAGTACTGTCTAAAGAAAACGCTTTTGAAACTCAAATTGCTGGTATGTTTATTTATGTACATATATTAAAGTATGGTTCAAATAATGAAATACAATTAATCAAAATAAACTTTGTTTTTACCACTTTTGTATTGAAAAATATCAACATCTTTAAGAGCCCATGACCCCTTCGTCAGGATAAAATTGTATACTAACAAATTAAAAATCAAAAATCGAAGTATAGACAATCAAAATAATAAGTGGGAAATTAATAATAATGAAGTACCTACTAACATGAAAACAAATTTAAAAGATAACTATTTGTAAAGAGACATGGTTATTTATAATATTAATTTTACTATTAACACTTTTTCTAAATTAAATTTCATAAATTAGAAATTTTGGAAATAAGAAAAGGTGTTGATAGTAAATTGAATTTTATAAACAACCAGGTCTTTTTTACAAATAGTTATCTTTTAAATTTGTTTTCATGTGAGTAGGTACTTCATGATTATTAATTTCCCATACTTATTTTTTTTATTTTGATAGTCTATACTTCGATTTTTGATTTTTAATTTATTAGTATTCAATTGTATTCTGAGGAAGGGGCCTTGGGCTCTGAATTTTGATTTTTGTTGTTGATATTTTTCAATACAAAAGTGATGAAAACGAAGTACATTTATATTAATCATATTAATAATGTCACCACAAAATTATTTTGCACTTTTTGAAGAAGCAAATAATAAAATGTTATTTGATATTTTAATATTTCATTAAGGGGGGTTATTATTTTATTATCTGAAGAATTATTTATTCATCGGATTAAAATAAATAACCATGCAATAAAATACTCAAAAATCATGAAATATACCTTAAGGAAGTTTTATGTCTTGAAAAAAAAAACTATAATGTACGCACATAAATGAAAGAAAATACTAAATATGATTATATTTATTAACAAATAGGCCGTTATTAACCTCGATAGGTTGTTACAATAATGTGGGATCCAGGACCGTTCTACGAGCAAAAGCTCCCGTATCAGCCCTACACTTTTATCATCCATATTGGCATTACGGCAGCTACGCCGCTGACGAAGCAAAAGCAGTCGTGCGACGCGGCGAGGAAACTGCACTAACCACTTCAGTGTCTCTGGGGTGCATTATGAAAATATTTTATTCAATAGAGTCGCAAAGCATAAAAATAAAATCACATTAAATAAACCAAAAGCAAAGAAATATAAAGAAAAGAAAGTAGCAAAGCGTAAATATCAAACATCAGAAATATCATAAAATAACAATAAAGTAATGTAAAATACTCAGTAAGGCAAAATAAAACAAACTATAAAAGATATAAAGTACAGTAGCTTGTTACTCTAGTGATTATGACTCTCGCCTAGTGATCCAGTGGTCAGTGGTTCGAGCTCTACTCTGGAACACCAGCAAGTTATTCCTATTTTAATAGCACAATGGTAAAATGGTAAAATAATTATAGAAAATGTTATGAAAAAAATGAGAATGTCAACAAAAGCGATTAAAAATGACATCAAAAAGTTTTTAGAGGTACAATATAGCCTCGCAAGTGTAGAGTGAAGTTCCAAGGTCAACGACATGTATCGTACGACAGGTAGCATGATAGTTGATTTATTGTTAAGGTAGTACTCCGATGATGGCCATAACTAAGACGGAGCGACAATGTCTTTAATAACAATTTTTATCTATGACACGTTCGTGACATAGATAAAAATTTACTTTTATCACATTATTAACCTAATCAGTAGTAGGTATATAGCTTTAGCTATAGCATATGGATTTTATTTTGTGAGAAAAGCAACAACGATGTAAACAACATCAAATTGATATCATTCTTCTCAGTAATAAGTTTTGACTTTTTTGCGGGCCTATTTGATTTGAACTAAAGAAATGATAAGACGATTTAATAGAGACGATAGATTCAAGAAGAAAAGTGAATGTGGGCGGATGAGAGAGTGGAATGATTCGGGCGGGTCGCTCAGTCCGGATAGTAAAACCGGTTATCTTGCACATAATAATAATAATTATAAAATTAGAGCAGTTTCAGCATCTATTCTATCATCTCATTGTATCTCATTTTAAAAATACATCATAATAAAAATAATTGCCCTGTTCGTCCTCGGGGTATTTGTAGAAATTATATTTAATAAAATTAAACGGGATTTTATTAAAAATTATTGTCCGCTCACAGGCCATGTCTTTGTAGTAAGTAGCCTTCTGTATATTCGTGTATGTATACATAACCACTCAGAATGACTTTGGTCTTCCTCGAGGTCTTCTGGCATCCCATGGATCTTGGTTGTTCGAGTTATCCGCTGGATTTTTTGGTGGTTTTGAATACATGTTGCAAATTTTTCTGGGGAAGTACCTACTCACTTGATATATTTTCGGTCTTTTCTTGTAATGTTTACAAGAACAAAGGCGCACAAGGTGGATGAGCGGTTTCTCAATAATAATAAGAATTAGACAAAAAGTTATGAGGAAAGTTTCATCCTAGGAAGGCGCAGGCTGATGATAAATATACGTGTATATACCTACACAAGTATGTATAAAATAAAGAAATTAACAAAATATTTTTTTTGTAATATTTTTGAACTTTTTACGTGCGTTTGATGTGAAATTTAGTAGCGAAAGAAGTTTTTATATGAAGTTATTTAATACAAATCTGTTTTAAACGTTATAAACGCTATCTGAAATCTGCGAAGCTCGATAGATGTCGCCGCTGTTCTGAATGACGTAATATGTGCGGATATCTTTTTAGTTGTCAGTTCTTGTGGCTGGTTAGTTTCACGCTTCCTCACTTTCAAATAGTTCTGCATTTCGTTGTACCTACTTCGGCCGTTGTGCCGTGAGAAGTGATACTGATAAGTATTTATTTTTATTTCTATTTTATCTATGTTGAAGCCGGCATGTTTAAAACACACTTGTTTGACTTAATTTTCTGAATCAAGTATGAAAAATAAGTATTAATAAGATAGAAAGGAAGAGAATTGAAGTATTTAAGAAAAATTGAATCAATGTAAATATAACAGCTTAAGGAATAAATACATAAAAATATTATTTGGCAAAAAATTAAAACAGAAATAATTTCATATTTTTCTTTAAAATGCTGTGTCGTGATATAGATTCTTATTAATTAATTACTATGGGAAAATTGTTATGGAGAATAGTTAGAAGTGGTCTTTAAATTAAATTAATTCAAATCAAAAAGTGTTATAATGTCGTAAAATTTGTTTAAAGTGATTTGATCATTGGAAGATAAGTGGGTTGGGATGTTGATGGGGAATGGAATATTGCAATAAGAAAGATCTTGAATAAAATTTGAATAACGGTCATTGATGGGGCATCCAAAAAAGATGTGATCTAAATGTTCTTAGTCCATCCGGCGTTTACACGTAGGAGAGTCCCGAATGCTGATTTTAAAAAGAAAGATTCATGCAACAGTGTCCTATTTTTCCTAAAAGCTAACGGTATTAATCTATAAAAATTAAATAAACTAACTATGTACCCCATATCCTTTTCCATTACTAATACAATTGAATCATCCACACAGAATAATGTTTATCCTAAAACGAATCGTTTCCAATTTAAATTTCTAAAATAAAAGAGAAAAAAAAAAAACGCAACCATCACACCCATTGCCAACACGAAGAAACACACTTGTTTTGTGGCAAGAACACCTCATAGGGGTGAAACGCCAAGAAAGAAGAAGAAGAAAATTTGTTTAATCATTTTTTTATATCTCAAATATCAATTGTTTTTTTTTATAAATCAAATTTGAGATATCTATTTCAACCTTCGCTAATATCTGAATGAGTAATTTAAAAAAAAATGAAATATATGCAATTAGAACTAACGCTGCATGTACTTGATCGTATAAAAACACGTTTACGTTGACATATGAAATTAGTTACGGTATGCAGATCAGCGCTCCGGGAGGCGAGCCCGGTATGGAGGTAAATTCTCACGTCGATAGGAGACAAAACAATTAAAAACGAAAGTCGAATAATTATGCACAAACGGTTTTGAAATGCGCCACTGAAAGCAAGAGAAATTCTTAATAAGCACTTATGCACATAAATAAAAGAAAGTTTCAAGGTCACTCAATCAAACTCAATGTTTTATTACTGGCCGAGCACAAAGTGTGTCTGTGGAGAAACAATTTAGGTAAATGTGTGTGAAAACTAGATTATATTTCGATTTCTCTCGGGTCTATCGTGCGAGTGCACGATCCAACGGAGCCTGGAAGCTATTTGGGTGCATACGACTTAAAAACTTTTAAGAAAGTAAATAGCATTTAGAGCGATTGTCTGTTGCGTAACACGTGATTGGAGTTGGTCTAAAAGCATTGACTGGTAGAAAGTAACACACACTTATTTGTACACTGGATATACGTATACCTGCGTGTATTTTAAAGCTGTTTTCTGTATGATACTAACTAACATAAATTTGAATAAATTCTATTCACAGTGTACATAATATTATTTGAATTTCGAGGTATTTTATCGATTTATACTTACAACACTAGCTGTGCCCGCGCTGCCTTGCACGCGTAGATTTTTAGTGACTTTTAATCATATTTTATCAATTTGTGTGTTAACCTTAACACATAGATATATGTCGTTGCAGATTTTTTTAAAGAACTTTTTGACTTCTACATCTTTTCTATAGTAAATATTCAAATATCTCTTATCGTTAAGGAAGCGTTCGTAAAAAAACGAATTGCTCGACCATTTTTTCGTCGACTTTGTTGTAAAATAGGTTATCACGAAAAGCCCTTTTATTTTAACGATAATATATAACCTTTGTCCACTCTGAAAGTCCATTCTTAATAAAGGTGAAAGAATTCGGAGGAGTAGTTAAATGAAATTACCTCCTACATCCAAACTTACAAACTTTACCTCTATATATTTAAGTAAAGATTTTTTTAAATGAAACACTTACAAAATACTAGATACAAAAAAAAAAAAAAACAATATTACTTGCTTTAAACTCAACCCAATATCCTAATTACTGGCAATGAAAAATGATGAATTTTGCTTGAATAAACATTGAAACATTAATCATGTGCGCGCGTCAAATTATTCCTGGTACATTAAAACAATTTAAATAAATTTAATTAACTGTTACGAGGTCAGAAGTAAGCATTTCTTATTTAACATTCATTCCTTTTTTATTGCATAAATTATGTTAATGCAATCTCTTAGAAGATTTTTTAACACGCGAAATAATATTTAACAGAATATATACTAGGTGCAAAAAATATTTTAAAAATATATTTTCAATATCCCATGTGTCTTCGGCCTGCTCTAGCAACATGAATATATTTACGTACCAATGTAAGATCTGCCAAGATAAAATATAAAAAAATATTGCGTGATAGCCCTGTTAAAAACATCAACAACCATACATTGTGCATGAGAATATGTATGAATGTGGCCGAAGCAAAAGTGCTATGCCGAGATAGGAGAATGTGGCGTTCTATTCTCCCCGCGTACCTCATGAGGTGATTGTTAGTTAGTTAGTTAATCAATATCATGCGATCACGTACGAATTTGCACATGTCCTGCACGGTGATTAAGCGCGCATAGAGCAAATGGCGAACAAGCAAACAAAATAAAATTGGTGACAATCATCGACATAGTCACACGAACATAGTAAATTTAAGGACGGGTGTTGCGGTGTTGTGCCTGATGGCCGTATTCTGAAATAAGCAATATTGCTATTTCTTGATTTTGACAGCTATTGTGTAAAATTGTAATGCCGCCAATTTCGATGTTTTAAGTTTGATAGTTTTGAAATTGATGCATTTCTAAAACGTAAAGAGACGTAAAGCTCTAAAACGCAAAAAAACGTAAAATTATTCACAATTTTAAATAACGAGCTTTCTAATTGATTGAATTCATTAATTTTAAACCTGTAAAACTTAAAACTTCAAAATTGGCGGCTTAATAATGTTATACAATAACTGTCAAGATACAGAAATAGTTGTATTGCTTATTTCAGAATACGACCGTATGTTATTCTCAAGATTATATTATTTTAAGTAAGATTTAGTTTTTATGGGAGAAGAGTAGTTATTCTCTTATAATAAATGTAATTGGGATACAAATGTTGATTTTAAAACTGGCATAGAAAAATATGTGAATCTAGCTGGAATGAACATAAAAACATTTATCATGTTCGCACTTCAAATTATGTCTGCCTTCCTGGTCTTTTAAATTAATTAAAACTAATTTAATTTACTGTTTACCAAGTCAAATCGAAGTAATTCTTATTTAAATTTAATTAATTTTTTATTGCATAAATTATGCTGGAAGATTATTTAACATGATTAGAATGGTTTAAAAAGTAATTAATTTAGAATATTTTGAGTAAGTCGAAATTTTCCAAGAACACAATACTAGATTTTATCCCCAGGGGGACATCATCAATCAAGATATATTAAAGATAACGAACTATATTTTTATATGGGAAAGTAGGTATGGAAATCTTTTTGGTTGTTCATACGGCTTACGACATATCGTAAGACTTACTTAAGTGATCGCTTTACAAACTCACGTTCACCATTTCCACCCATGATAAACTAGCACATCTATCATTGTTTTGTAAGTTGTGTATATGTTTAAGTCGCACAACTTGTTTCGTATGTGAGTTTCATTTTTACTACCGCCACCTGTGGTCCAAAGCTTTTTCATTCCCGTAATCCAATACACATGTCACTATTGATATTGAATCACACAATTAAAATAAACATACGTCAATATTAATTGTGACATCTGTAGTAGAATATGGGAATGAAAAAGTTTTGGATTGCAGCTGGTGGTAGTAAAAATACAATTCACGAAATAAGTTGTGCAAGTTAAACGTGTATACAACTTGCAGATGTAGTAGTTTATCATGGGTGTAAATGGTGAACGTTACATCGCGTAAAGTGATCACTTAAGCAAGCCGTAGGATCGGTCGTAAGCCCTATGAACACCCAAAAAGACTTCCATACCTACTTTCCCATTTAAAAATATAGTTTCGTCTCTATGAGACACGTATAATATTATATCTCGAGTATTTAATTGACATTAATACTGCACTAATATTATTTTTATACGTTAATCATTGAATTATCAAAAAGTTAAACCACTGTATATGTTGATACGTATGGTTATAGTATCTACACGTTGACGTATAATAAATACTACGTACAAACAATTATGGTTAGTCGATAGTCACGAAATAGAATCAGGTTAACGACTGAAACTACTTCGAAGGCGATGTAATTTTATGCATTAAATAAAAACGTTTTAAGAAATCCAATGTTAAGATTTTAGATTATCAATATTTTAGATTCGACCAGCTGTAATAATTTCGCGCAATTCTCTCCGAGTGTATTGTTAAAGAGGTCTCTTGCTGCTTTCACGTTCCTATAATATGAAGTACGTTGCTCTTTTGTGAACACGTTGTTTCGCAAAAAATCTTATGTGATGTTTGCGATAGGCACTTAACTTTCAGTTTCAAGGCTCTGCGAATTTCTTTTCTCGTCTGACCCCGTTCTTTACATGCGGGATATAAAATTTTGATTGATTATTTTAATTAAAGGCATCTTAGTGGTCCATTTAGCTATTCATTGAAGCACGAATTATTACTACAGACAAAATAGTGTTATGAATTATTTCTATAGATAAAATATAATGGAATGTTGTGTAATTAAGTAGGCTTTCAGTCTTAAAGAAGATATATTCGGATAATTGAAACGTATAAATGTTATTTCTTTTCTTGTCATCTCTGAATTATTTAATCATCATGATCGGTATCTATTTCTTCTTTTCTTTATTTTATTACTGTTTGAAGTGCAAATATCTACTGACCCAGACAAAATATCGCTCCGCATAAAATAATTTAATAACATAACAAAAACTTGTAAAATAGAGGACATAGCACGATGGAGTAGATACAGTAGAAGATTCTGGAGGGATCGCGTAGCCAGGATGGTCAGTGACAGACCCGTGCATACAGCAGCGAATTAAATCCGATCTAGACGACGTCCACCGGAAAGACCACCCCAAAAATGGGGAGATAGCTGAACCTCATCATCCCAGGATGCGTAGTTTTCTGTAACACAGATTGACAGATCTAATAAAAGAAAAATAAAGATGATTGCTATAGACATAAACGATTGATAAATAATTACCACAAATGACACAGACAAAATGAGATTTGGCGTTGATATTGTACAGATTGTACACAATGATCATTAAATTGAGTGAAAAACATATATTTTGTTACCTCTACGTGAATATCTCATCGACAGGTGAAGTATTAAGGCTTAATACTTCATCTGTCGATGAGAGATTCTGTTAGAGGCAACAAAGTTTATGGTATTTATATATACGAATTGAGGTGTTCTAGTTGATGAGTCGGAGAAGTTTAAGAATTAATAAGTGGGCTGTAAAAACATGTCACAAATAAAAATAAGAATAATTGAAATGGTCGAAAACGGGATCTGTTTTACACAACCAATATTATGGCTTTGGATACATCATATTTTTTCTGCTAAAATAAATTGAGGTTTATAAATGGAATACATTAAATTTCAAATCAATTATTTGTTTTCAAATTACGTTAGTGGGTGAAATATTGATTTAATTAATATTATTTTTCTTTACATGTTAAAGTTTTCATGTCAAGTGAGAAAATCTTCTATGCACTGAATGTGCTCCTATAGTTTGTATATCTCCTGATTCTGATAGTCTTGATGAGCGAGAACTGTGGACTGGATGGGAACCAGCCTCCAACGCTATGAGTGATATGGACTCTAATCCATTATTAATTAATAAATAAATACGATAAACAACGGCATAGAATTACATCGATATATGAATACTACGCCAGATAAACAATATGTTTGTAAAATTACATATATGGATATATATTATTATTGTACAAATTGACTTAAAACATGTTAATACAATACACAATACGTATGCAAAATGACATGGTTGCAGGAATATTATAAACCTTTTTTTTACTAAATAGAATAGAGATGCGTACGTGGAAACGTGTCACATATTTATATTTTATATTAGTTTTCTACGAAAAATAATAGTTTATTGCTTGTCTGCAATGAGGAATGGAGGATTGAACAAGAAGAGCTACATCATTTTCTAATGATTTTGTTAGTATAACCACTTAAGTTTATTTATTTAGTCAATCGGTTTTTGAAACATTAATTTCCTTCATCAGGTGTTGAAAAACTCCGAAGCCGGTCGGGGTTAAATAAATAAACTCAAGAGGTCATATTAACAAAGTTCATTTTAAATTTGATTCAATTGAATAACTCAAATATATCTGCGTTAAATATTAAAAATTTACGAACAGATATAAAATAGTTGAATACAATTAACAATAAAATACACATGAGCGTGAATAACAAATCAAACATTTGTTTATTTTATCGTATTGTCACGGATTCGCGGTAGTCGGAGACGAAAGGAAACATTATAACTTTTTTACTTTTATTGATTACACAAACTTAACAGTAACACTTGTGTGTGGAAAACTTTATTTGCGTCGTTTCTACCACACTGACTAAAATATTCTGCACGCAATAGGTACTCAGGTACCTTATTTGCTGGCTGACTATATTCCTGCGGATCGCCCGCTCGCTTTCTATGACTTCACCTTTTATTCTTCTATTCAGACTGGTCGCGCGCACCGCTTCTACGCAATTTATAGGGAATGTTTTATCTCGATTTATTTTTATTTTTTAAAAAACAGATCGTCAACAGGTCATTAAAGACCCTAACAGATGGTCCTAGAGTGACATTAAAGTGCAAAGTATTAATATTTTGTGAACATTTGAATATGATATGGTTACAAAATACGATGAATTGATAATTAATAATGAATTGAATATGATATAGTTACACAATACAATTTTTACGGTAAATTAATGTTCTTGTATATTTCCGTGAGTTCTAGGACTTTCCAAAATATTCTAGATAGTTGAAAGACCTCGATTACACGTGTGATCCTATGTTGAAAAGTTAAGGTCTTTGCCGTTGGCTGTCGTGTTTCCTGTTCTGCACAAATTCTGAATGTCGTCTGTTTTGTTGCAGGAGCGATGTCCTGGTGGTGGGCCGTGCTGGTGGCGCTGGGAGCCGCGCCGCTGTGGCCCGCTGCCGCCCAGGCGAGACCGCCCGGTAAGGGTAAGCTGTGGTGATGGAGCGTCAAGCGACTCATCTTGTATTTCTCACCTAAACCAGGACTGTCGCACATTAATTTAAGTTGATTAACCAAAAAAAAACGGGTAAATGAATCATAACCTGAGATATTTATTTAATAGAAAAATACATGTGATTCTTTTTTACAACAATGATAATTAATATATATTAATAATCAAATTATTATATATGTTTTACCTCACCAAAGAGAATCAAGGTTCTTGTTTGTGGTGAGGGATAATCACTTACAATGGAAAAATTTACATCAATAAAAAAAAAATTAATTACAAAACAATTCATATTTTAAATTTTTCCTTTAAAATTTTTAGTTTAACATTGATATATCTACATCACCTACATGGAAATATAAATATGAGATGTATGTAAGAGAGATATCAATGAGAATTATGATTTCTCCTCCCCTCCTGTATGTGTAATATATATAAAAAATGCCTCCTGTATATGTAATGTATATGTATAAATTAGTCAGATTATTGATATAACACACGATCCGTGAATACATCTCCAATAAAAAATGTCTAACGTGTACCGTTTCGGCGGTAACGCAACACACGCATTGTAATCTAAGGCCAAGTGCTAAGAGAGCCGTCATAAGCTCAGTATAAAGTGGTTTGTGTCTTGGCTAAATATAGAGAATATAAAATACCATAGGTACCTATCTCCAACATAAAATATATAATATTATTCCACGGGACGTATCTATGGGAGGCAAATAGAAACACTGGAAATTATTATTTTAATAAATTCATAAAGTGACATGAAATAAATTTAAGCACTATTCTTTATTCGCTCTATTTCTAATTAATCACTTGTCTGTGAACACTTTTGTTTTCGCTTGCTAACACTTTACAGAAGATTCCGCTCAACTATCGCACGTAAGTGGGGTACTTCGCTCAATATTTCACTCGTTTATCCATGACTGGCTACACTGGCTGACTGCTTCGTTGCTAATGTCGCACTGGTAGAAACGTCAAAATAAACAATAGCTGTGCGCTGCGGCACTGACTCCGCTTTTTATACGAAATACTTTTGTTTTTCGAACCTCCGAGATTATTAAATACATTTATTGTGTTTGCGAGAGTGTTCCCGTCGCTTCCAGACGTCTTGAGAATATTATAGATAATTCCACAGTGTTTTATGGTGTTCAAGAGAGTTCCATAGTGTTATCGCCTTCGACATATTACGAGTGCGATATTCCTTTTGTTTACCACTATTGGTCAATCTCATTGTTTGGGCTTGGTGAGAGCCAATCCGGTTCGCTGTCCATCTTTGAGCGGTTTTACAAATCCTTTTTCCGAGAGATTCTCGTAATATCATCTCCAAAAGTCTGTTAAAAGTGAAATATTTTGGCATAATTAAATGCAATATCGATGCTCAAGTCCTGCCTTCATTTCAATTTCTGCGGGCGGTTAGATATTCAGGCAGGCGCATTAATGATCCCTACAAAATTTTCACAACAGGACATCTCCCGTGTTTCACTTATTTGGGTGGAAAAAATAAAGGATCAACATAATTTGAACAGGGGAGTATATAGGGACTTGTACATTTTTTGAATGTCTTTGATAACCGATACTCCGCATAGTGTTTTGAATTATGTTGAAGGTGCAACATAACCTTCAAGTGAGGCAACGTAGATTCTTACTACTAGATATAGATTAGCATAGTACCTACAATAAAATTCACGCAGAGGTATAGGTCTTTTCATATAATTAATATAAAATAACTTTGTAAACACCTCTTTTTTATTAAATTCAATATGTTTCGAAGCCAATGGCTTCTTCGTCAGGATAACAAAAATAAAATTAAAAAATCGAAGTATAGATAATCAAAATATTAAAAAGATATATATGGAAAATGAATAATATAAAGTACCTGCTTAACATGAAAATAAATTTAAAAGATAACTATTTGCAAAAAGGATCTGATTATTTATAACATTCAATTTACTATTAATCTTTTTTAATATTTTGATTATCTATACTTCGATTTTTAAATTTTATTTTTGTTATCCTGACGAAGAAGCCATTGACTTCGAAACACGTTGAATTTATTTCAATAAAAAAGTGGTGTTTACTAAGTTATTTTATATTAATTACAAAGTTATTTTATATTAATTATAATTATGTCACCACAAAATAATTTTGCTATATTTGAAGAAGAAAAAACTTTTCACATTAGTTTGCAATTTTGTTAGTGTAGGTACAGTGCGTAATACGCGCATTGTTTCATTGCGTACGAAATAATGCACTGTACCCTCACTCAATTGCAAGCTTATGTGAAAAATACATATAATACAATTTATGTTCTTCACTCAAATTAATGATCATCATGAATTATCTCTACAACGTTAACGTAAAACCCATCAATAATATCTTATGAAGCTATTAATAACTACACAAATACACGTTACAAATAAATGCACAACTTCTAATAGAAAATCTTCAAAATCAAAGTAAACCAAACATCGGCGTTTAGCACTTGATAAATGCCTTAGTTTTATTCCAACAGCCGACTAGAGGATTGTTCGCATTCCGTCATAACTTAGTTTTAGTAACTTAGAAGCTGGCATACACGCTGCTGATTGAGTTATGAAACCAGAAAGTATGGAATGTTGTCATGTGGACCATTCTAGAGAACCGACGCAGTTTCAGATCACTCTCCCGTACGCCAGACGCGGTAGGTACCGCGTACAGTGGCCGCGTATTATACGCGGTGCAATTATTTTAGAGAAGTAGATTTAGGTTAAGCAACATTATATTTTAACATAAACATTTATTCAAATCGTGATTCTATACGATACACGACGGATTTCCTGCAAATTTAATGGATTTAATGATCACTTTCTATCAACATTTTGCATGATGGAAGAAATGATGGATGAAATCATAAAATCAAATGCTTGAAAATTCAAAGCTAATCAAACGGATTTTAGAGAGATTTGACACGTGATTCTCTGAAACAACATTTGGCTCTGGATCCACGGATATATGGGCCAGTGACAAAACATCCACCACCAAACACCCACCCGACAATTAGATGCAACGACATAATCACCACACAATTTCAAATTGTTTTTTCTTTGAGCTTTAAATTAATTAATGAATTGATAATGGCGGCAAAATCATTGACTATAGGTACCCTACTCTTTCGTAAATTCTATCTATCATATCACTGGAAAAAACATTGAATTATAATTTTTCGAGTTTCGAAAATTCTGTCCTATTAACCATAAGTGAAGTATTTGCAACCACCCTAACAACAGGGAGACAAAGGAGCTAGGATCTTAAAATATCTTAACCTAACCTAACCTATTCTAACCTAACCTACTCTCATATGTATTTTTTTGTTAAAATTCGCACAAGGTATAATATGCGATATTTACGTCTATTGATTTGGGTAGGTTTTTCAGAATTTGTGAAAGGGTAGGTAGGTACTCGTATATTAAATTATTTCATCACCATTATCAATTTATTAAATTATTCAAAGTTTGTGGTCATTATGCCATAGGATTTCATGCCCTGTGGATCTTTTGTCACGTGACTGTTGTCGCGTGGGTTTTTAGTTATGCATTCTTAACCTAATCACCTTCAGTCGTAAAATTTTCTACATTACGTGATCAATATTTCAGATGTACAAAAAGTGTCAAAAAAGTAAAGTACGTGATAAGCAGATAAAAAAGTAAATTGATATAAATTATAGAAGCTTCACAGAGACGAAGCTGTTTATATAGGAAACGTGCATGACTTCTGACCTGTATGAGCTGGTTTAAGTGATCACTTTATACAATACAACGTTTATCATAATATATACAACTTTTAAAATTTTGTTAATAGGTAGATAGAATTGGTGATCTTTGCATTGTGTAAAGTTACTCAAGCCAGCTTATATAGGTCACAAGGCCTAGGCTACCCAATAAAGACTTCCATACTCGTTTCCTTTTATATATAAATAGCTTCGTCTCTGTGAGACTTCTATAATTTATATTAATTAACAATTATCTCTTTGTAAAAAAAATCCAGGAATTGTGTTCTCAGAACATATACACATAAAAATATTGTTTAAAAATCGTTTTCTCGTTTTTTCAGGGATATTATATTTACTTTGGTTTACTTATTAAGAAAATAATATTTTCCGAACAACGACAGAAAAAAATAATTTTTCTATCAGTAATTGCAGTAAAGGCAAAAACCGTCACCATTATTGATATCCATAATAAAGTATCAAGCTTTTAAATAAAATTTGAATGGTATAAATATCTGGGAAGGAATGAAAGGATAAAGAACAATGTTATCCCACGATAAATAAACAGAAGGATAAAATCAGGAAATACCTAACTTGGCTCACATTGCTATTTTTTAGGTTATTGTCACAGAATCTAAAGATGGAACTATGTACAACATTGTGATAGCAAACTGCGATACAACCGATTGTTTAAATGGGTGTGAAACTTGGTCTCACATTCTGGTGAAAGAAACTATTACCAGGTTAGATTTATAAAAAAATCTCAAAATCCTATCTTAATAATTCAAAAAAGTATCAAAATTCTTTTTAAAAAATCTATAATCTACACATCAAGCCTCGTATCCTAGGAATTTTGTGTATCCACTGTTGAAAAAAAATAAAATAAGTATCTTTAATTCAAATATCTAAAAGAAATCGAAATGCATGATCTTTGTCGAATTTTAACACCCCTAAATATAATACCAGTTCAGAACAAAACAACTCTTGTTTTATAGGAATATTTTTTTTAAATCAACTAAATTCAAAATTAAAAAATATCTTAAATTATTAAAAAATTAACTACAAATATATAACGCAAACTCCTATTACTTTTCAATAATATGTTTAATTTGTAATTTTTTTACTTTAGTAATACATTTTATTTCTCATTTTTACTTCATATTTCTGCGGGCGAAAGAAAAAACCGAATGAGTGAATAAAATCGAGTTTTGAGTTAAGTATGCAGATAGATACAAGTTTTATTATACTCCCTTTCTCATTGACTCAGGTTTCGAGCCTACTGCATGCGTCGGGGTCATTACTCGTTTGTATTGATTCCAATTTCAAAAAAAACATTAAAATTTAGAAAAATCGAAAATAATTATTTTTTTAACAAAAATTTAATAGATCATTTTAATCATCGCCATTAGTCTGCCTGCAATGTTTCAGCTCGATTGGATCACAGGAAAAGGGTTAAAAATCGATCCAAAAATTTTTCCGGAAGACAACAAACCGCAGACGCTACGAGTTAAAAGAAAGGGAGTAAAAAACTTACCCATAAAGTTTTTATTTGACTCCCTTTCTTTGTAAATTAAGTTTACCATCGTGTAATTAAATAATTGATTGACTGAAAATGTAACATGTCTAGAAAAATATCTATGTCAAAAATCTCTAAAAATATCTCTTTATCTCCATTTGAATTTTCTTTTCGTTTTATTTCCTCTTTCATTCCTTTTGGCGAATAAAAATCTTAACAATTAAAGAAAAATTAAAATATATAAAATAACACTAAACTTACAGGAATTTAATATATTTCTAAAATGTCAGATATTTTGAGCTTTGATAAGACATTTCATGCTTTGAAGATTAAATTCTAAAAACATTTGTCAGTCAATTTAATCAAGATTTTGATAGTTTCAATTATCAGCAATATCGTACCTGATGAATTTCCAGCGTCAAATGATTTAAAATCATCTTAATTTGATTTGAGTCATGTAGCAGAAATTTAAAGAAATAAATGATTATTTGATTTCTTCCCAAAAACCAAATTTTGCTGTCATCTGTGAACCAATCGTCATAAATTTTCGAAATTCCTATTACAGTGAAGTATCTATTACACCGACGGAATAATTCAAATTTTAAATATTCCGTGACGTCATCAGGCCGCCGCAAAATTTTCTGTAATGAATTTAAATTTAAATTTAAATTAAAAAAAAAAACATTAAATTTTCTAAAAATCCAAAATTATTAATTTTTTTAACGAAAATTTGATAAATCAATTTTATCGTCGCCACGAGTTTGCTTGTAAAGTTTCAGCTCGATTGGATCACGGGAAAAAGGTTAAAAATTTTTTCGTCAGACAAGCAAACAAACAGACGCTACGAGTTAAAAGAAAGGCAGTAAAAATTAGATGAGACAGAAAGTAAAATAAACTGCGACTTTTTTTTATTTTTGAAAAAGGACAAATGACGTGATTAATGATTAAATAGTTACGGTTGTTATTACGGTCGTTAGACATACGAGTATTTAACTGAAACTGGTTGCGAAACCGTATGTTTTTTCGAGAAACGATTCTCGACGTTTCGTTGAATGCTTATTCAAAGAATTCAACGTCATCAGAAGAACAAGAAATTACTCCTGATGACGTTGAATAAGCATTCAACGAAACGTCGAGAATCGTTTCACGGAAAAACATACGGTTCGTATAAAATATCCGCAACCAGTTACACTCAAAGACGCGATTAATTATTTGAAAAATTGGGCAAGAAACAACGACATACGTCAACTTGATTCAAAGTTCTTCAAAGTCAAACTAAACTACTGGGGCAAAAGTGAAATAAAAATAACAAAGGCTTTAAGAGATATTTTCTAAAGAAATGAAATTCCCAAATTTTGTTTTGGCTCTTTCAAAAACCTGCATTTTTTTCTAATTCGGTTGTTTCTTTCATCCACAGATTTTTTCGTCATAGATTGATTTACCTTAAATTGATTGTATTGAATTGTAAGCGAAAACATTCTCTAAACGCAAGAAATTGTCATTTTAGAGATTCTTTTCTTTTCTTCATCAGCTTTCGTCTTTCCACTGCTGGATATAGGACTCTTCCTTATTTTTCCATTCTTCCCTGTTGTTGGTTAATTGTAGCCATTTCTTTTCCCCCACAGCGACAATATTGATTTATTTATTTAAAATTATTTATTTATTTAATATCATCGGCCCATCTCTTTTGAGGTCTTCCGATGCCTCTTTTATTTTCCCAAAGTCTCCATTTCAGAACTCTGGGAGGCCATCTTGTAATATCCTGTCTTGCAACGTGTCCTGCCCATTGCCATTTTAGCTTCGCTACTCGATCCATGACATCCACTACTCTAGTTCTGCGCCTAATTTCGTCTTTTCTAATTCTATCTCGTAGGCTTACTCCAAGCATGGATCTCTCCATGGATCGTTGCGTGCATTTGAGCTTTTCTACACTTTTCTTCGTAAGGGCCATAGTCTCCAATCCATATGTCATCACTGGCAGTATGCCAGTGATGACGTATGGATTGGAGACTATGGAGAGATTTTAGAGATATGGCACGTAAAATCTTCATTGTTACAACTTACTTATTTATTCATCTCATTGTGCTTAAGCAAAATAGTCTTCAATGTCAGGAAGAGTATGGCGGCAAATACGTCTTGAATAAGTTAAAATTTAGTAAGCCGCAGTGGGTGAGAGTTGTAGCTAGACTAAGACTTTCGAGTCTCAGGAGGCCGCTAAATAAGAGTTGTAACGAATATATTAATTTCTAATATATGAAGTAATTTGTGCTTATTTATATTGTATTACATGCACAACGTAAGGAGTTATTCAGAAGACATATCATATTTATGTAAGTCAGGCGAGTTTGCGCAGAAATGATTGATCACGAGAACAATCAAATGTGCTCGTACCTACATTTGTGTAAGATTATGTGAACTGGCGCATGTGGGTGCCATCTTGATGGGAAATAAATTGTTCAGGCGCACAAATCTACATTCCGTACATTAGGTATTTCTCCGTTATGATTGGCATACTCCTGTTATATCAGAATATTCTTCATGTGAACTTATTACAAAACACTGAAATTCTTTCGCTTACTTACACATATTTACTGACAATGAAGTTCATCAAAAGCAAATTAATCGATAGGAGGGAAATAGTGCATCGAGAATTTATTACTAAAGGATAAAAGTCTTTTTACCATTCTGTCTGGAGGCAATGAACGGGCGAGATATAGCAGGAGCCAGTCACCGTAAGACTTGCGTTATAGTATCAAACCTAAAATATTTTCTGTAGGTGTATACTATAGTAGAAAAGGAGGTTTGGATATTTATTTATTTATTTTATTTTGGGGAAAATTAACAGAAAATCAACATCTTAACAAATATAAAATAATGGTTTTTAAAATTATGCCAATTTTCTACTGAATATAGTAATTTACTTTAACTTACTTTAACAGCGAGTGGAGAGGGTGGAGGAGAATGTAGGACGGGAGTAGAAGGGAAGATGTAATGTACGAATTAGTTTGGGTGCGGTTGTGTAGATATTGTTTGTTTTATGTTTTTTATCGTTGAGTTGAAAATGTCAATGTGGTGATAGTTTGTGTTAAATTAATTTGTGGATCTGTACATAAAGGAGTTTTGTTTTGAGTTGGTCTTACAAAAGGGGAGATGAAAAGTAGGTGAATGTCTGTTATTGCGAGTTGGGATGTGGTAAGATATTCGTTGAAGAAGTTCCGGACTATCAACTAGATTGTGTGTTATTTTGAATAGCATCATCGCGTCAGCTATGTTTCTTCGACGAGTTAGGATCTGCATGTTAAAAAACTTCGCAGAGTCTTCATTGCTTAAATGAGATCTAAATGAACGGAGGTCTAGGTATCTTAGGAATCTGTTTTGGACGCTTTCAATTCTATTTTCGTGTACTGCATACCCTGGATTCCACACCTGAGATGCATATTCTAAAATACTACGAATATTATGACATTTGAGTTCGGGGAAATTTGTTAGATAACAATAAAGTTACAAAAAATTTGTTAAAAAAGTAAAATGTTAAAATATAAGGTATCAGGCAATATCGTTAAATAGTGGCCAAAGTAAAATATATAAAATTCAGATTTGTTACTTTAACGTAAATGACGCAATTATTTATAGAGCTTCAAAGCGTCTGGCGGAAGAAATGACCCGCGAAAAGCGTCTGGCAATGATTAATATGAGATACCTACTCCTGTCCCGTTAAGTATATTAAATATCGGGTTTGTTATTTTTACGTTTCACTTTCTGTTTTATCTGTTTTAACCGTTGTCTGCCAAAATCCCCCGAACTCAAATGTCATAATATCTAAATTTTCTTACCTACTATAGTGTACATCTACAGAAAATAGTTCAGGTTTGATACTATAGCGTAAGTCTGGCGGTCGCTGGCTCTTGGTCTAAGAATGTGGATTATCGGATCACAACAGTTTCTGAACAAATACTGGATGTTGCGTAATAACGCCGGCCGCACACTGGATGCGTTTTCGTACGAAATTGAGTAGTATGTATACGTACGAATACGCAAGTACATTCCTGACGATTCGACTGCGTGACCATCAGCGCAGATCATGGCGGAGAATCTCTAAAGAACTAAAAATACCCGTAAGTTAAATAATTTGGTTTAATGAATATGAGGTATAATTATGTACTTCGAACAAAAAACTTTTAAATATTTCTCCGATGTTATGAGCTTTCGTTGCACTTCGATTCTCTCCAGCATTTGTGAATCTATAAGATAGATAGACATGAAATTTGTCATTATTTAAGTCTGCCATAATAGAGTTTTCCAGAAGATATAGATTATTCATTTGGCACAAACCTTATTGGAGAAATGCGAAAAGTAACTGATCGTGACCAACGAAAGACGCAATCAATGTGCGCGCTCAATACGTACGAAAATAATCGTACGAATACGTACGTAATAATTCGTATCCAAAGGGCGGCCGGCCTAATTCACGACAAAAAATTCATACATTTTCTTCGAATATCAAATCACTGTTTTATTGATATTGATAGAATCGGCATCACATTTGTAGAATTTCATAATGATCTTCGTAAATGATAATTTGTAAATGAAGCACTGTTATAACTCTACTTGAGTTTATTAGCATTACTCGAGTTTCGAGAGTATCAATCAGTCCACAGATTAGGTATATTTCCACTTAATATATGTATTTTTTCCCTATATTTGAATGCAGTCAGTTTAATACTTTATCTGTCCATGATAGATTATTAAAACTCACAAAAAATAACAAAAAACATCTAAACTATAATTAAACACAAGTAGAGATAACAAAGTTTATGTTTTCAATCCATTTTAATAATTGTAATAATTTTATTTAAAATACAAATAAACTATATTTCCAACGAAGAATATTAATTAATTTTGGGCAAATTGAGTTGACGTTAGATATTTTGTTTGCTGAATCAATATCTATCCAATTACATTATAAAATCAATTTATCACTATAACTGTTAAATTATTCTTTCAGTCAAGTTCCCGCGTCACTTTTGAGAAAACTAATCTTACCTCGTAAAATCCACATTTAATTAACAAGACGTCTCAAGTCTCTCACTTTTCCTAACAGATCAACAATACCATCTTCTTCATCACTGATGATGTGGTTTTGTCGAGAAAATGGGTTAAGAAATATGTGTTGTGTTAGGCCTGCTAACTGCCATTCTCGATTGTGCGGACCGTTGTTGCAAATTTGCGGTCGAAAATGAGTTTTAAAGGTGGACTCAGATTTAAACGCCAACGGTAACGAGAAGCGGTACTGATTTACGGGGTCCGCAAAATTCTTCTATTTTTTTTTATCTGACATCTGCATGAAGGGTGGCGCGACTTTTAATGGAATAATGACTGTCTGAGTAGGTCTACAGTTATGGGGCAACATAGCACATTTAACGTCGGAAGTTACGTGGTAAAATTTTAAGATGGGAGTTTTCAAATACGTCTCAGCATTTTGATAAATGTAGTAGATTGTATCTACGAGTAGATATACGGTGATAACTCCATGATTCTAAATATTCAGTCTATTAGTTTCTAATAAGTTAAACAACAAATAATCACTTATGTTATGACAAAATGTTATTTATGTTAGTATATTATATAACCACTAAAAATTAATTTTTTGTCTACCGGCTTCGAGACGTAACCCGTCTCTTTGTCAGGACAACCACTACACTAGCATGTAAATAATACTTTACACCACACCATACTATTATTTATACAACAACACCTTCACAAAATACTCTTCACATGTATGTTAGTCTAACTAAAGGCCAAGATGCACAAAATTTCTTATCAGGATCAAAAAGGTTTAAGAATTTGAGTAGAGGAGAGAGGGAGACGAGGTGGGGTCTATAGGGGATGTTGACAAATCTTGGGTTTTACCTGATAATTTTAAATCAAACAAAGGACTATAGAGGAATGTTGTTTTTTTATGGCTTTAATAATATAAAAAAATCATATTATTAAGTTTTAACACTTTATTGTTAGTATTTAATATTTATATCCCTATTTTTATATCAGAATTATAATTGGACTCTAAGATATGATTCGCGGTTTCAAGTAATTTTTATTAAATAATCTATGTGTTCCTTTATTCTTAGGTTAAAATTACGCAATGTCCTTCCTTTATAATACCATTGACACGAGTTGCAAGTTCATTGATAAATCCTTGAATTACCTAAAATATTATTTTTATCTTTATTGTTAAAAATGGTTTTATCGATGTTATTATTTGTATAAAATGCAGATCTTATATTCTTGGGTAAGGATTTAGTTATTAAATTCGTTATGTTTTCTTTGAATGAAACTTTTCTACATTTATTATTATCGTACATGTTTTTTAAAGATTAATATAAAAATTGTTTAAATGATTTTTGCTTGAATTTTCTAATCAATAGGTTATTAATTAATTCTACAGTAAAACTATTATTTATTACGATTTGTTTGATTAATTATGTGTTATGAATCCAGATGAACATTGGGAACCGAATAAGCGGAGTAAAAATTCGCTATTCAAACTTCGCGTACCTTTCCCGTTGGCGTTCAATTCCGAATACACCTTAATTTCATAACTGAATTGTTTTCCTTACTTCGTGAAATAAATAAAGATAAACATTGCTGGTATAAAATCGTACCACAGTATGTCAGCATCTCATTTACAAGTAGTCGCAGAGCGTGTTTAAATAGAAAGGCATTTCTGTACCTACATATCGTCCGTATGAATAGAAAAGCATTTATGTAAGTTTTTATGTACGTTGCAGTCGCATACGAGATTATTATAATAATTTAGGATGCGAGCCCTCTTAATCGCTTCCCACTAAAAAAACATTGGTGAAATAATCGGACGTCACTCGATATGTATACGAATGAAGAAAACGTAAACGGTGCATTTTTTACGTATCCCAATAAAAATATTTTTTTTCTGTCCGTCTGTCTGTCTGTCCGTGACTTACTATAACGTCCGTAACTTAAAAACATTTTTATTTTATTTTTTATTATTCAATTTTTATTTTTTTGCCACGATACATTTTCTATACAAATTTACAGCGTTTGAAAGGTATTGCCCAAGTTTTACTTATTATATAAATTTATTTGTTATAGAAGTTATAGAAGTTATAGAAGTCTCACAGATACGAAGCTATTTATATGGGAAAAGTGCATGGAAGTCTTTATAGGGTGGCTCAAGGCTTATGATCTGTATGAGCTGGCTTAATTGATAACTTTACACAATGCAACGTTCACTAATTCCACTGTAAAAACATCCATGCATTATCAAATTTTTGAAAATGCTTGGTGAGTTTTCCGTTTGTTACTGTTAATGTAGTTACAATTTTGAGCGTTTAAGGTTTATTTAATAAAATAATGATAAAAAGCTTCCATAAAAAAGACTAAAACCTTGAATTTTTATTAAACAGCAACAGAGCGATTACAGTGTGTGAAGAAAATCGAAAGCGTGGGGCACTTTTCATAAACCCCATCGATTGCTTGCATTTAATAAGAACATTCACGTCACTACGTAAAACTCTCTAATTTCCATTCTATTAGCTTATTAATACTTGTGTTTAACACACCACTATTTGCTAATATCTGCCCCATATGTTTGATTTTTTTGACATAGACGTATGCCTACTGTGATCGCTCTTAGAACTGCGGCTGGTAAAAAAAAAAAAATTAAGGTTCTAAGAAATTTCATTTTGAACATGTTTTCAGTTTATTAAATAATAAGCAAATACCAATAAAATGTTACGATAAATCGAGCAAAAGTTATAATATTTTGGTTAATGTTTTGTCTTTAGTAATTTTTTTATCTTTTACATAAATTTATATTTGAGGCCTTTACCAGTAATATCTTCCCGTTCTTTACGTGCCTTGTCAGATCCCTCCGATGTTGGCGATCACTTGTGCGAAAGGCTCTCTGTCCTACGCTGCCCGGAACTAATCCAAAACCTGTCTCATTCCGGTCCACTCGGCTGTCGCGCAGCCAGGACATTCGCCTTCCATCATCTCCCCATCTTCCTTTCTATCTTGCCCTCGAATATTAGTCGGAGGAGGCGATATGTATCCCCACGTAGCACGTGACCCAAATAAGAAACCTTCTTCAATTTAACATTCCACAGTAGCTCTCTACCGACTCCAGCTCTCTGAAGTGCCTTCGACTTTCTGACTATATCGGTCCACCGTATATGAAGCATTCTCCGGTGTATCCATATTAAAATCTAATAGCTTCTGATTTTTTTAATAAAACATAATAATTTCATTGTTCGTCCGTCTGTCCGTCCATCCGTCCGTCTGTCCGTCCATCCGTCTGTCTGTCTGTTTGTCCCCGTAACTTCGTGTAACGTTCGTAATTTCCTTCAATTCACGACTAAAAAAAATGTAATTAAACGGCCGGAGATGGGGCTTGAACCTAGGGTCAGCCAACCCGAACCGGCCGCTCTACGCATGTAGCTATGGTCGCCTCTCCGTGGACCGCCAAAAATATTATACAAATATATACCAGGGCCTTAACAAACATGCGAAACAATATTTTTGACGTTAGTGTTATATTAAAATAATATTATATTATATAGGTCGTAAGCCCTATGAACACCCAAAACGACTTCCATACTTATTTTCTAATATAAAAAATAGCTTCGTGCCTATGAGACATCTATAATATATCTTAATTAATGATCTCTCCCAGGGGATAAAATCCAGTATTGTGTTCAAGAAAAATTCGAACATAATCAAAGTATTCTGCATATATAAAAACTGGTTTTAAAAGGAGTTGAAAATTGAAAAAAAATTCAGGAGTATTTAAGTAATGTTTATAATTCGGAAGTAACTTCGTGTAATGTCATTCGAATTCACGGCTAAAAAAACGGCCGGAAATGGAGCTGGACCCCGGGCCACCAAACCCGAACCTGCAGATTAACGCGTGTGGCTACGGCCGCTTCTCCGTAGACTGCCAAAAGTATGCTATAAATATAAAATAGGGTTTAGCAAAGACGGATTACAGCTAGTACACATATTTATAAATAATATTGCTTTAAAAACTCCAATCAAAATATAGTTATCTCATTATCAATAGTGACATCTGTATTTGATTATCGGAATGACAAAGTTTTCGACTGCAGGTGGCGGTAGTAAAAATACAACTCACATACGAATCAAGGTGTGCAAGTTAAACATATATACAACTTCCAAAAAATTTATAGATGCGCTAGTCAATCACGGGTGGAATTGGTGAACTTTACATTGTGTAAAGTGATTTCTTAAGCCAGCCCTACGATAGGTCGTAAGATCTATCAAAAATTACTTCCATACCTACTTTCCCACATAAAAAATAACTTCGTCTCTATGAGCCATCTATAATATATCTTGATTATATTATTTATTTGTTTTGTTAAAACCACATTGTTACGACTTACGCACTCAATTATTGTGTCAATGTTTACATAACAAAATTGCGTTACATCTCTTTGGGCATTACGTCAAAAACAAAAGATTTGAAAATAATGTTGGGACAGTGTCGTGAGTGACATCAGAATACGAATAAACATGCTGTTACCAAATTTCGGTTATTCATTTTACATCATAATTTCGCAATGGCAGCTCTACTTTTGAGCGCGCTCTGCGAGCGCACCGCCATGCGCAGCCCGGAACGGGGAGAAATCATCTTTTCGCCGAAGAAATGTGCGATCCGCGTCACGGTCGGGCGCCGCCATTGCCGTTCTCGTGTCGTCTCGTTAGAGGAAGTGATCGGATTACACGGACATCCCAGAGTCAGTGAACGAAGAAGCAAGCAAATGGAAAAAAGTAGCCACTTAAAAATAATATCTACGCCATTGTTTAAATTGCGCGTCAGGCACTTACCTGTGTACCCATTGGAGCCCTAAAGCTTGGATTGCTACGAGGCCCTCATCGATTTTGATTAAGTTCCCCTATTGGATTATCTCACTTGTCTCACTGACCGCTGTAAATAGGTTTTTTTACTTCCTTTCTTTTAACTCGTGGCGTCTGCTTGTCTGACGAAAAAACTTTGGATTAATTTTTAACCCTTTTCCCGTGATCCAATCGAGCCGAAACTTTGCAAGTAGACTCGTGGCGACGATCAAGAAGATCTATCAAATTTTCGTCAAAAAAAAAATAATTATAGTAAAATTTTAAATTATTCAAATTTTTAGTGATATTTTCATACAAATCAAGTAAGTATAAGTTGTATGGAGATTCCGACGCATATGGTAGACACGAAACCCGAAAATGAGAAAGTGAGTATCGTAAAAACTTGGTTTTTATGGGTTATTTTTTTCTACCTGATTAGAGTTATGGGAGGGTGATAATTTTAAAGATAATAATAATAAGTAGCTGTAACCTGTCAAAAATTACGGTACTTTTACATGTCGGTTCTTGAAGAATCCCAATTACAATAATTTCATTGTCTGTGTGTCCGCCCAGCTAGTTAGTCCTATTTTCACAGCACAAGCGTTAAGCTTTGAAAATAGTAAGAATATTGATGTGACACGTATTCCGTGTTTGCATGTCTATTTAAAAAAAAAGACAGTGCTTTTTTGGTTCAGTAAATGATTTCAGTGGAAGCAATTATACAGGGTGTACCAGAGCTAGCAACAGAAACTTGGCCGGTAGATTTCTGACTATGTTGTGAGTCTAAAATGTTCTAGCAACCATGGCCTAATATCAATACTTATGGAGATATGCAACATCAAAGTTTGCATTTAAAAAAAAATATTTCTGACTTATTTTAGGCAAAAAGTTGAATTATCATTACAGTAACTTATATCGATTAAGAAAAATTCATTCGTTTCCATACAACTTAAATAAAAACCTTGTAAAAATTACCTTTTTTCAATTTTTGCAAGGTTTTTATCATTTTATTCGACTTGTATTAGAGCGAATGAATTTTTCATAATCGACATAAGTTACTATAATGAAAGTTCAACTTTTTGCAAAAAATAAGTAAGAAATATTGAAAAAAAATGCAAACTTTGATATGCCATATTTCCATAACAATTGATATTAGGCCATGGTTGCTTGAACATTTTAGACAGATAACATAGTCAGGAATCTACCTGCCAAATTTCTGCTGCTAGCTCTGGTACACCCTGATAATTATTATAAATAAAATTAATTTGTTTGATAAAATAAAATTGCTTCAATAAATTGATTTATAACATAAAATGTCTGTCTGTCAGAAACTTGCTGGAATTAGGCTGGAATTACAGAAACAACACCGATGATGATGATTTTTGACGCTTGAAAAATATGAAATCTTAAATGTAAGGGTTTTGGTGAATATTGGTAAAAGGTAGTTGGTCGTATTCTGAACTAAGCAATATTGTTATTTCTGTATCTTGACAGATGTTGTATAACATTGTAATGTCGCACAGGTTAGAAATTAATGAATTCAATTAATTAGACAGCTCATTATTCATAATTGTGAATAACATAACGTTTATTTTCGTTTTAGAGCTTTCTGGACGATTGAATTAATTATTTTCGAACCTGCCAAACTTATAACGTCAAAATTGGTGGCATTACAATGTTATACATAACTGCCAAGATACAGACATAGAAATATTGCTTAGTTCAGAATACGAGCGAGTGACGGTTTACCTTTGCCCTTTTTAAGTGAGGATGCGTTGTTTTCGTAAAATAATCTAATTAATTGTCCAGGACGAGATTCATTGAAAAGTTCATTAGAATTTCATTATATATTGACTGACATCATAACATAAGTCATCATCATCATTTTTACCCGCTTATTCTAGATAGGTTGGGGGCCCAATATCTTGACGAGGCGCTTCCATCTTCCCCTGTCTTTTTGTTGAGTATTAAAGACCCAATCTGTTACAGTACACTTTTTGTAGCTATTTATCCCGATTTGCGTTAGGGCGGTCCATCGGTCACCTTCTATTCTGAGTTCCTAAGATTATCCCATCTCATATCATCTCCTTCCCCTTGCCTCCATTCGTCCCTGTCTTGCGCTGATTGTGGGGCCTCCGTCCATTGTAGTCCCACCCTTTCCTCACACAGTTCCTGCAGTTGCCTCGCCCAACTGTGTCTGGGGCAGCCCACTGGACGTCTACCCTCAGGAATCGCGCTCAGTATTTTTCTAGGAATTCGGTCATCACACATTCTTAGTACGTGCCCAAGCCACCTCGGTTGCGGTTTTTCTATGAAGAGTAGCAGCGGTTCAATGTTTAGATCGTCTCGAATCGTCGAGTTTCTTATTCGATCCCATTTCGTAACCCCTAGTACTCCTCTCAAGTACCTACTTCATTTCGGCCGCTTGGATTATTATAAACGGAAATTGTTAGCACAAAATAGACGGGAAGCTCTTATTTATGTAGCTACGCATCAAGTTTCTACGACATTTGTCAAATGCCCATATTTCTCTCATATATAGCAGAAATATACTAATATTACTTTCATATCTGGAACTATAGATGAAGTAATTTATGTAGTGTGTGACAGTGTGTAGAAAATACGGTGTGTGAAACATACTGATTTCTACCAACTTTTAAAATAATGTTAATATTTATTTTACGTAATATTCGTCACGTGAACATTTACAAAGTGTGCGAGTATAAAAGCGGTCTTTTATACTCGCACACTAAAACTTGGTAGTCTTTCTTCTGGAATTCGGAAAGACATGTCCGGGACACCATATTCATGATATTTCAATGTGTAGAAGCAGGACTTCTGTTTGTTTAAATTTAAAGCAAAATTAATTCAAATCAACAAAATGTGTTATCCTAACAAAACATGTTCTCATTCTTTTATTTTTTCTAGCATTATCTTACACATTTACGTACAATTTTGTTATTTTTTAAATTTTTATTTATTTAAAATATAATAACATTTTTACATGATTCAATATAGAAATAATAATAATATAATTTAGATACAAAGTCATTTTTTTATAGTTGGCCGAGTTTTAGCATTTTTGTCACATCTGTTTTGAATTTGTCAGTTGAAGCGCTATTCTGTCGCTGGGGACAGAAATTTGTTTCAAGTATTGTGGACTAAAGATATGTATTTTTAATAATACGCGGTATTAGTAATACGTTGTCATTTGATGTGTGAAGGATAAAATTAAGAAAAGTAATCTTCTGTGAGTAGTTTTCTGGAATATTTTGCCATCATCATAATTTCTGGAATTTTTTCCCATCACAGGCCCCGGTGATGGACCCTGCAATGCGATTTGAAATATAAATAAATGATCAAATATTTTGTTAAAAGTCAATATTTCATAGGTGTCAGTTATAAATAAGTAAATGCTTTTGGAACCGGCATGTAAAAATACCGTCATTTTTGACGGGTAACAGTTAGTAATAAATAATAATATAAGATCGCAATCCTCAGGCACGAGAGAACGAGAGAACGAAAAAAATCTAAAGTTACATTGACATTTCATCATCATTCATTCAAAGTTATGATACGAAGAAGATATAAATACACAGAAATATTTATTGAATGATTCGTAAGTCCTTTAGATAATACACTTGTGTTCCAATTACCTACTTGGGACACAGATTTATTTCGGTCCGTCTATATGGCAAACAAACTTGTTCAACTCACTTTACATCGTTTATTATCATTATTAAGAGTATTGAACATTTATCTTGTTGATTTAATGGCATACAAACCAAATTATCACAGCTTTATTCGTTTCTTTTGATTTTTAGCGCTTTCACTCTTCAACAAAGCATTCTTGCTCACCATTTTATTTGGCAACATTGCGGTAAAACATTACAATTGCGATTAATTGTTTATTTTTTTATTAACGCCCTAGTGGGTTTTTACAGTGTAATATAAAGTACAAAAATTTTTACATACCCAACATACACACATAAACCAAAAGATAATAAAAACATAGCATATTTAAAAAAGAAATGAACAATCATTAAAACACTAAAATAAATATAAATAAACTAGCATAACCGCGCGGCTTCGCACGCGATTTTCAGTAACTTATAGTCATATTTTATTAATTTGTGTATTAATCTTAGCATATGGTTATATGTCGATGCACAATTTTTATAGAATTTTATTCTCTTTATAGAAACAACTTCTCTATAGAAAGTATTTAAATACATATCTCTTATCGTTAATAGGCGGCATTCGTAAAAAATGCATCGCTCGACCATTTTTTCATCGACCTTAGTACCTACACGATATTGTACACCTTAGCTTAGGGCCTGTTTGATCAGAAGTAAGAGTAATAATTATGAAAAAAGCGTAGATTTTTGCATTCTCCACCAATCAAAACACCCGTTTTCGTAAAAATCTATGCTTTTTGCTAAATTATTACTCTTATTTCTAATCAAACAACAGGCCCTTAATCGATTAAATATCTTTACCGACACCAGGTTTCATATTTATTGTTTCAGAAGTAAGTTTATAGAACTCCATAATCCTACATATGGAAATAAAAACACTTATTTTTTATTTCAAAATTTTTATGAAGGTCCTTCTGGGAGGTAAGGAATTCAGTAATAGTATTCCGGAAAATTTGATCATACTCAAAAAATATAAAGAATATTTTTATTTATTTTAAACACGATCAAGCAACACAATTTACATTTACAATGTCCAATATACGTTGTTTCTGAAATATCCAACGGCGCTTTCTTCTTCAAGCATTGTTTTTAAATTATAAATACTAAAGCTTTGTTTTAAAATGCATCGTTCTTGTTGCCGAAGCTGACCTTTGACGCGCTCCGAGAAATATTTCGCCGAAAATGGCAAAGCTTTTAAAAAAGCGTATAAAAATGTTTCAGCGAAGACCCATTTTGGCTCTTCCGTGAACACGTCGTAAATATTTTCGGTTATTTGTTAACAAAGATGTGTTTAAAAATCACGATTGATGCGATCGTTACTTTAAAAGTATCTTAAGCCATACTTTTGGAAGAGTCGTAAAAAACCTTTTATGGTTTGGCGAGTCTTACGTTCATTTTATGGTTGGTATTTATTATTTATATAAATATGGAACCAACATTTCGTTTTGATAAAAAATGCTGGTGTGCAATACATAATGAAAAAATGAATTAATCATAAGGTTTTATCGGGTGTCGTTCATTGCGCTATAAGCGTAACATACCTATATTAATTTTATTTTATTTGGATAAAAAAAACAAATTCTCAGATTTCTTTTTAAAGAAACGAGGCATGCAGATTATTTATAAATACATTTATTTATAATATAGGTACATAAAGTGTAGAAATATTGTGTACACATTATTTAACATTCAAATCACGATTGATGATATATTTTCCTACCTCAATTTTATTTTTTCTGTAGGCAAGCATATTTTTGACGTTTAATATTTGGGTTAGAATGTACCTATGTTGGAAATGTGTCAAACTCAAACGCATATACAGCAACGCATCTCTACTATAGTTGCTCCAAAAAAATGCATGCAGTGAGCAATATTTCAATGTCAAAAATTAAGAAATCGTATGAAAATCAGCAGGCAATGGGCGATAGCCAATCGCTTAACTGCTAGTTTAATATAAAAGCTGCAGATAATATTTCTTCTTCTTCTTCTTCTCGTGCCCTGTCAATCATGTTGGCTATGCGGACTTTGTTTACTGCCGCCCGGAACAGCTCCAATATAGACTGGCCAAACCACTGTCTCAAGTTTTTCAGCCATGAAGTCCTCCTTCTTCTAGGGCCCCGACTTCCGGTAATCTTTCCCTGCATTATGAGATGCAAGATCTAGTATTTCTCTGGATGTCTCATCACATGTCCTATATATTTCTTGTCTATACTAATATTATAAAGAGGAAAGATTTGATTGTGTGTTTGAATTGAATAGGCTCCGAAACTACTGAACCGATTTTAAAAATTCTTTCACATTCAGAATCCTACATTATCCCTGATGAACATAGACTATAGAATATTTTCAGAAATGTTAGGAATCCGTATGAAAACTTCGATAATGTAACCCAATGTGTGAAAAAATTACGAAAAAAAAAACTTTATATTGCGTACGCTGCGGAAATTATTGCCAATAGAGCAAAGTAATGTACTACAGTTTTATAGAGGGCATTAATATCTAAAAGTCTACGATATCATATATCTTAGTATTACTGTTATGTTATAATAATTTATGTTAACATTAGATAACATTGTTTTTTAGAGAACAGCGGACCCTTTGTTTTCCCTCACAAACTTATTTTTTACTTAATTCTTAACCCGTGCAACGCCGGATACGACCAGCTAGTATCATATAAATTAGTTCACTACGAACAATTATAGGTACGCAGTATTTTGTATATTCAAATATTACGTTGATCAAAAGATTAAAATAAATTATTGTAATTGTAATTTGTATACAAGTTTTAAAAATTTAAGAACACGATTTACTTATTCTTTTATTTGTATCCACTTCATTATGCTATCTTGTCAATATTAATACTATCAAGATTTTTGAGACATATTCATAATGATTAAAGAACAAATTTTTCGTTTACTTGACGGCCCTCGTAGCCCAGTGGGCATGGCACTGGCTTCTCACACCGAGGGTTCCGGGTTCGATTTCCGGTGAGGTCACAATTAATCTATGTGATTTACTCAAACCTGGGTGTTTTGTGATGTGATTCGCTTTTATTATTGGGCCTCTTGGCTTGTTGAAGCGTAAAATTAAAAAAAATATTATCTCCATTTGCTTGCATAATATGTGATTTTCAAGCACATCAGAAAATGTTGCACGAATACTCGCATGAAAAACAAGCCATCTCATGTGATAATATTAAATGGCATGTCATGGCACTCCACGGACGAGGCTGATTTCTCTTTAAGATTTATCGGTAAAGTTCGGTTTGTATCAGTTACTTCATTTTTCTTTGCGTAAAAATGCTTTAAAATCTCTGAGATAAACCCGTGTACGAGGGGTTCTCTTTTGTTCATTATTTATTTTCTTTGTTTATTACATAATATGAATAATGCATAATACAAACTGAATAGCAGTTTTACGGCATCATACCACAATTAGCGACTATTGTCATTTTATTTAATGACAATGAAAATTTGTAATTTTTTCAAAGATTACTTATTTTTTGGAAAAATATCATTAAATTGTGAGATGCTTTGTGAATTATGTTTTTGAATTCAAGTATCCCTAAGAGGTTCCGTAACTGATTATGTTTTTATTATACTAATTGTCCCGGTTGCATCAGTGTTTTATTTAATACGATACAATAATACTTATTATAAATAGGTCTTCAATAATTCTGACGGATAGTCCCACAAAAACAAGTAAGTACGAAGCAAAAAAATTATTAAGACAAAAGGGGATAAAATGTCTTTTTGTGGTTGAAGAATTAGAAACAACTTAAGACAATTAAGATGGATGAAATTAAAACTACCGTTAAAGTACAAAAGCGCGTGAGTTCTGAGGTCAATGATATCGGGACCTGCGACAACCCTCTGCGCTCGAAAGCGAATAGTGCAAGGTCAGTTGTTGTATGGTAAGTAAGTATTACACATTAGAACATCTTGTTGGTCCAGCGGTTAAGACTCTTGCCTAGCGATAAGGTAGTCGTTGTTTGGAGTCCCATTCCGGAATATAGCAAACTTGTCCTATTTTTCATTGCACAAAACAGTGTGAAAATTGATTGCATCTCTTTAAAAAAAAATCAACTACGATCCTTTAGAGATTGGCTAGCCTCTGTATTTGATAGATGACATCAGCTATTTCAGGAAAAAATAGCTTTGTTTTGTTTTTATAAATAGCTTTATTATTACTTTATTTTTATATCCATCCGGAGCTTTTCAAGACTATTAATGGTCGAAATCCATTATCTCACTGTCGATATTATATATTTACTTGAGCTAATGGACAGCTCGCTAACAAATGGCATCGATGTTCTCTATTTACTCGTCAGTTTATTACCCCTGGTATAATTTTTGAAAATTTATGTACGATCAATTCGAAAATATCAAAATAAAATAAAACACATCAACTTTATATGAAACCACGATTCATTTATTACTAACGCCAACCGGTTTCGCTTGACTTTGTCAGGGTTTAATTAACAACTTAACAATAAATACAATGTAGTGCACTTATATAAAGATTATGAGGGAGACAGAATATAAATTATACAGATAGAAAGAGACAAAGAATGTTCTTAGGTTTTCACGGCCACTCAGAATCTTCTGGTTTGTGTCTTCTGGGGTATTACGACCTTTCTGGCCGAAGTTTTGGCCCTGATGGTGGACCCTGCAACACATCAGTCCTGATGATGGACCCTGCAATGGGGCGAAACGTCGGCCAAAAAGGTCGTAATGACACGGCATAATACCCCAGAAGACATAAACCAGAAGAAAGAGACAAAGTATACAAGTGCATAAGAAAGAGGCATAATATAAATATAATATAAAATTAAGAAAGAGTCAGAATATAAAATTATTCGAGAAAGAAAAAGATAGACAAAGTATGGAAAATAAATTAAGAAAATAGTATGAACACCGGGGGAGAGAGGAAAGGGAAGAGAGATTATAGGGTAGATGGATATCAGTTGGATTTGAACGGAAAAATATTTAATATAAGACTAACGGATAAATTTAACTGGTATTTTAGAATTTCGCTGTTAATATTAATTGCTTCTTTTATTTCGAGACCTTCTAAATTATCTAATCTAAGCCCAAAACCATTTTTATGCAGAATATTCACCCCTGTGTTGAGATGAGAGGCAAATTCGGAGAAGCCGTTATTATTTAAACACTAGGCATTCTTTAAGTCGAATATTAACGTTGCGGGCAGTTTTGCCTATATAAAATAATTTATATATACCTGTGGCTTAGTTAATAGTCTTTGTTTTTTGTATTAATTTTTTTTTCAACGTAATTTAATCTAATTGTTTCTATATAAGTGCACAACTTTGTATTTATTGTTGAGTTGTTAATTATGCCATGACGAAGCTTGAGTTCAGCGAAACCGGTTGTCGTTGGTAATTAATAAATCGTGGTACAGAGTTCACGTATTTTATTTTATTTTAATATGTCAAACCACAAAGTTATTTTTTTCTACTATTAATATCAAAATTAAAATATATAAATTTAAGTAAAAATAATTATTTTTAAAGTTAATAACGCAGATAGCATGGCGGAAGTCAAGAAAAGTAGTGCCTCCCATTTGCTGAAAACAGTAACACTCAGTCACAACAAAGAAAGTACGATAACAATACCCATAGTAATTTTCTTAACAATAATGATTTCCTGGTATATGTGTCACGCATGTTATTGCAGCGCCAATACTAAGAAAATTAAAATATTGAAAGGAAATACTGTTTTTTTTAAAATTATTACGAGTAGTTTCTCCAAAAAGAGCAAAATTACTTTATTATTGGCGACATTATAAATCAAACATAATAATTTCTTTGCCTGTCCGTCCGCAACGTCGTGCAACGTCCGTAATTTCGTTCGAATTCACGGTTAATAAAACTAAATCAAACGGCCGGAGATGGAGCTTGAACACCAGTAAACTCGAACCGGCCACCTAACGCATGTTGCTACCTCCGTCTCTCCGTGGACCGCCAAAAAGACACTATAAACATATACTAGAGCTTAGCAAAGACGCGAACCATTTCATGTTCCGCCCAGCGTAATCGCTATGGTTTAAAATAGTACCTTTATTAATTGTCGGCAGGGGAAATATTTTTTTTTTCAAATATTTTGTTAAAGTCGTTATTAATATTTCATGTGTATATGTATATGTACATATGTATATATAAACATGAAATAGTATACGTACATATAAATATGTAAATACTTATTTTTAAGGATCCGGCATGTAAAGATACCGTCATTTTTGACGGGTTACAGCTAGTATAATTAATAAAAATATACTTTGTTTTCACCACTTATATATTGAAAACGTTTAAAGTGTTTTAATAACAATATTTATTCCGAATTTGCGAATCATCTTATGGTTATGGATCATTCCTTTAATCTTAACAAATTTTACATAAAAATCATATAGAATTACAGTTTGATACATTAACAATTTTGGAAATTAGAAAATGTGTTATTACCAATATTATAAATAGAGTGAATATTGTAAATAACCAGTTCCTTTTTACAAATAGTTCTTTAAAATTTGTTTTCATTTTTTTATTTTATTTTATTTTCATTTATTGGTTTTCTTACAGCCATATAATTAATCAACCTTAAAAAAAAACAATAATTGATGTACAGAGTTTTGGGCCAATTACAAGAAAACGCATATATACAATCGATAAAAAAATAAGAAAAAACATGTCCAATAGTGAGTTTGTGTGAGTGTGTGTATTTGTGTGTTTATTTATTTATTTAGAGTGAGTGGAGAGGGTGGAGGGGAATGTGGGACGGGAGTAGAAGGGAAGATATAATGTACAAATTAGTTTGGGTAATGTACAAATTATATAATGTACAAATTAGTTCATGTTAGTATTTAATTATTTTATTAATTTCCCATATATTATTTTTTATATTTTTATTGTCTTTATTTCGATTTTTAATTTTTAATGTGTTCGTATACATTGTATCTGACGAATATACCATTGGCCCTTAAACTTGATATTTTCCATATACAAGTTGTGAAATAAAAGTAAATTTTTATTAATCATATTAAGTAAATAGTACAGTTAAATATACAGATCTATATTTTTTTCTCTGTAGCAGACTATAAGTTTATCAGGACGATGTAAAGTTTAAGCTGCTAATATATTAGTGCATTAATATTGGATTGACGTAAATAAAATAAACAATATTTGGAATGGTTGGTATTTCTACAATAGAATACATATCTCCTGAATATAATAATTTCGTTGTCTGTCTGTCTATCCGTAATTTCGTAACTTGTTGGAATTAAAACTTAAGATAATTAGAGTGTGATACGCAATCAGCGCGTGACTCAAGCAACACGCAATCGTGACACACCCACCACCAATTATCGCGATTTTTCACGGGTGTATAGCTAGTATTTTATAACTTTGGGTAGGGTACTCAGGGTGGTTTTTGCGAAAGATCCTAGACAGTGACTATTCGTTTTAGCCTACTCTTGTCAATATAGGCTAAAACGTGTCATATTGAATGCACAATCAATTTATTGATCTGCGTACTGCCAGGGTTTTCGAGAATACCCGCGTACTGAGAACTCTTTACAACTCCTTGGTGCGAAGTAGACTCGAGAGTGGCTCGATGATCTGGGGGCCACATGAGGGCAAGTACTCTCTTATGGTGGAGAAAGTCCAAAAGAAGTTTCTGAGATATCTCTACATGAGAGAGTACGGGCATTATCCTTGGCTTTACCCAACCGAGTTTCTCCAGGGTATGCTTGGCTACAATAGTCTAGAGACTAGAAGGAATGATTACATTTACATTAATTTGATTACACATTTTTATCGATTGTTGCGCGGTATGATCGATAATCCTGAAATTACGCAGAGCATTGGTTTGTATGTTCCTGATAATTACATTAGACATCGTCAGCATAGATTGTTTCACATTCCAATATACAGGACCAACCTGCGGATGGTTATGCCTGTTGGAAGAGCCACAGCTATGCTGAACAAAATCGCTTTGGGTATTGATATATTCCATGTGTCTGAGGGGGTTTTCCGAAGCGGGATTCTCCTACACCTTTGACCAGATTTTATGTTATTTTTAATTTATTAAATATTTTTATTTTGATATATACTTCCTAATATGTATGCGTTAAACATTTTGTTTGTAATGTACATATTATCAATAAATAAATTGAAAATTGAAAAAATTGAAATTTATATACGTACCCAATTACAATAGAATAAAATTAATAAAACCATCAGTACCTAACTGATATAATCAACCCAATTAAGGCAGGTCTAAACCACTTAACAAAAACAGCAGCGCCAACAAATATAAATAAACGCAACGCATAATATTTTGATTGAAGTCAGTTGCCTACATTCAATATGTGCTAGGTTCGATAACTACTTCTAAAATTAATTAAAAGTATAAATCACACGACCGCTTTCAATGGATACGTGTGACAACATGAATTAAAACACGTCTGTCTCAAATAAGTCGTAAATTAATTGGAAGTAGAACATTTGGGTCAAGACACAGCCGAGACATCTTGAAGTGAAATAAAAAACCACATTCTCATAGTACAAGAGTCATGAAACCTACCATTTGGTAATGAAATCGATATCGCTTGAATTCAAGATGATTATTTACTTATTATTTAGCGAATAATAATTCCAATAAATAATTCCAAATGCGGTTGTTCCAATGCGGTTTCAATGTTTCATCGTAAGAATAATTTTAAGATAATTCATAAAGAAATTGCCGAGTTATATGGGTTTATATGTTGTGCTATTATCGTATATTGCCTTCCATTATTTTTAATTAGTGCGTAATGAAAGTGTCGTATCTTAGATAAGTGTAAAGAGTCAAAAAAGTGTTTTAATGGTTCTCTGCAGGGTCTATAATATTGTCACGGGTCATCAAAAGGCAATGAAAAAACTGAAAATTAATTAGTGATTTCTTAGTTAATGATTAATAATTATTTATTCAATTTACAAAGTCACTTAACACGAATTAAATTTAACGCTATTTTTGAAATGACACTATTTCGTAATATATCACTCGTATATGAACACATTATTATCGCTGGGTAATACTTTAATTATCACTTGTTGAACATTCGATTCTCGTACATATTATGTTGAAAAAGTCATGCATAGTATTTACTTAACTTGTTCGATTATTTTGCTCAATATTTGTTGTTCCGCAATTTCACGACTGAGCTCACCTGGCTGTCATCTATAGAATTCCTTCGCACTGAACGATCTGTCAAAACACGACTTTCGCGCCGCGGCGTATTCCCGTTATTTATACCCAAACGCTGAGTTATCGAACCTCCTAGATTATTCTAGTGGTCACTTCTGGGTTGTTCCAGGTATTTGTAGATGTTTCCCGAATGCTGTAGATAACCATAGATTTGTACAGACCGTTATCAATGTTTTCAATGTATTGTTCCAAGTGACGTATTACCACGGATTCGGACAGTGCGTAAAAGTAAAGTGCGTAATAAATTAATTTAATAGACACGAATTTAATCGGAGCACATCATTCAATCCACATGCATTACATTTTATGATTCGCACTAATTATCGTGTCGTTCCGCTCAAGTAAGTACCCACTCGCGTCGTATGTCTAACGCTTGTTTTTCGTCTCTGGTCATCTCGCACGTTTCGTCGCCGCGGCTGTCAAAACAACTTTTTCAAATGCGCAGTACGATGCTCGCGTGTTTGCAGGGACCCGTGTTCTAATCATTTAGCGAAACTGATAGATTGTGCTAGAGTTCTGTAAAGATTCCACTTTAGTGTAAAAGGTGTAGAGTGCTGTAAAATCCTAGATTACGTGCACTTCTTTCTGCTTCTGCCATCTCGTGACAATATGTGTTCAGGGAAACAGGAAAAAATATTTGCCACTTCTCATACTATTATAATGACATCCAATTCTTGTATAGTCCACGTGGAATAATAACTAATAATACATACTAGTTGTAACCCGTCAAAAATGACGGTACTTTTACGGTGTGTTTTAAAAATCGCAAATTTATAAAGAAAATGTTAATTTACTTAAAATTTGATGCATTAAATTCTTTATTTACCATATCAAATAATTTATCAGTAACAAAAACACCAATATAAACGTGCATTTATATACAATATTAACTGCACTTTTTCTATATATAACATCTAGCATACCTATTTATAGTGCGAATATATTTTTTCGTAAAAATAATACATGCAAACAATTTTTTCAACATAAAACACATTTGAACATTAATGTTTCTTATAGTACGCAGTTATGTGGTACATTAACACGATTTTCTATCTTCTAATAAATAAATAATTACAATACGTTAAATATATTTCTTCATATTAAGTGCTTTTAAAATATCTCATTGATACATTTTATTTTATTATTATTTCAATCAGCTGGAATGAATAATCTCTTAAAAGATTTATATTAATGACTAGGATCACATTATCCCACGGATGAGGATCTGAGAGACAGCAGTTCATCACGATGTTGTGGGAAGGATTGGAATATGGTTGTTACGAAGAATAAGGTTGTTAAAGAATAAATCGGGTTAAAACTTTTAGATGGTAAAAATTAGAAAACCGACTAACAAACAGAAGTATACAACTTTCTGAGGAAGCCAGGTAGTCAGGCTGGTAATACATCACTTCAACAACGCGATGCTGGTTCCTACCATTCATAAGAAAAATCGGATACCCAAAGAAATCTGCACAGAGTGTACGTGTCTTAAACACCAGTCAGTCATTTTTCTTGACCGTACCCGATCAAATCAATGGGCAAAAATATTGATTGTGACCATTCGCGAATTCTGGCCTACTTATCAAAACGGCAGTATTTGTAACAGGAAACAAACGGGGCAGGATATTACATAACTGTGCTGAAGCCACACACTGCACTTCGGTAAGACTTACCTAACCTAACCTAAAATGTATTTTTTATAATAATTTACGAAAGGTTACGTGCAATCTTTTCGTCTATTGATATACGTTTTTAATAGTTCGTGAACTATTATATTCAATGATTTCATCAACATCATCAATTTATTGATTTATTTAAAGCTAAGTAGTTGGATTCCACGACGCATGAGTCAGTATTGTGGATATTTTGTCGTTGTCTAAATGTCAGTGGACCTTTTGTCGTTGTTAGTCCGATCTGATGAGGACTGTGCTGCAAGGCCCGCTCTAGGAAAAGGTGATGACAGATCTACACCACGCCATCCATCCCCCCTCTCACTGAAAGACTACTTATTTTCAAACGGAAAATAATATGTAGCTATACCTCAATTTGAAAAAAAATGCAACGCCCAAAGCCATAGAGCTTTTTCAGACGAATGAGCAACCCCTTGGCACGATATCCCCATGATGATAGGTAAAGGTCTTTAAATATAAGTTTGCAATTGAGTTAGTGTGGGTGCAGTGCGTAAAATACACGCATTGTTACGTTACCTATGTTAAGTTTACGGATACGCCCGTCTTGTATCCGTAAACTTAACACAACGAAACAATGCGCGTATTACGCATCGTACCAACACAAACTCAATTGCAAGCTCACATGAAAAGACCTATAGCTAAGGCAGAAAAAATCGACCCATGTCAGAATACACCAGATTTTTTTTATTATAATGAATAATAGGTTTAAATTTTGTACAATAATATATAAATATTCATATTTCCTTTCCTTTTAGCGAACTCGTAGATACATTGTGTGGGTGTTTTAGAATGCTAAATAAACGAGTTCAATAATCATGATAACGTTAAAGTTGGCGACAAATCTTTTTTAAATACCATAATACAACGGCAAGTTTAAATAATTTAGCATTTAATTAACTTCCACTCCCAGAAAATCTTTATTTAATGCTCATTAATGTCTTTATATAACAAAAACTCGATTAAAGTGTGCAATAAAGTCTACAAATAGTTTAACGGGCTGTGGTTGGATCAACGCAAACATGGTTTTCATATCGTTGATTAATATAGATATGGCAGTTCTTTTATGGTGCAACATAATTATTTTAATTTTCAATAAATTAAATATTAAACTAACTAAACGTTGACGTACTTAGTCACTACTAACTATAGTTCCTTGAGAAGCAAGTCTCTCTTATCATTAAGTGTAATTAATCTTCTTCTTCTTTCTAGACCGTTAGTCTCATTTATTTGGGGTCGGCCTTCCTTGTCCGCTTTCTACATTGAGCATTAGTATAAAATATTAATAATAATTAAATTAAATATTCCTCTCAATAATACATATTAAAACCGCGAATTTATCGTTATTATCAGCAATTTACTTTATTGTGTTTACACAATAAAGCAAATTGCTGATAATAACGGAAATAACAGCGTGTTAATAGATAAATTGTTAAATAAAAAATCCACGAACAATTGAGTGATCACTTTTAATATTTTGGATTTAATATTAGTTACAACATTGATAGCATTTTATATACATATACACAGGCCTAATATCTAACTAAAATAACAAAATTTCTCCCTACCCATCACTCTTATTAGACCTGAGTATAGGTCATTCCATTTAAGAAAAACAATTGAATTAGTATGTCTAGGATATGTGTTCGAGTCAAATTGATTCGTTTTGTTAGTGTTTATACCCGTAAACACTAACACAATGAAACAAAGTGCGTTGAACGCACGCCTTACAAATACTAATTCGATTGTCTTTCTTAAATGGAAAGACCTAGGCCCGAATTCAGAGTCAATACTTAGTAATTTTAAGCTTAAAGTAATCTTAAAAGCGTAATTTCAGTACAAAATAACACTTTTAAGGTGTACCTTAACCTCTAAATCATCTAAAGTATTGACTTTGAATTCGGACCCTATACTATCCTAATAACAACTGAGGCGCGTTACTCCTGAATTAAACGTGAAAAATAATTGATTTAGAAAAAAGCTAATTCTTTTATGAAATTTCATGTGGAGATTTTAATAGTTAATGCATTGGACAAACTTCTAGAAATCTCAACTAGTAAATAACTTTTCTGAATTCAAGGTCACTGAAGTTAGATACTTAGAATGAATCTGATAATATTGAAAATGACGATACAGCTCAGCTGGGATAGTGTTCTACTGGAAATATAAATATTCCGTGATTTAGTCTCAGTGGCAGCTCTATTTTTTTTAAATTAAGAAAGTATTAGGAATTGTCATTTTTCGGTGGCATTTACATATTTTGATTTAATGTATAAGTTAATTTTAGGGAGAAAAAGAGAGGGTATGTGAACATATGCACTGGGTTCTAAAGATAAATTATTCGATATTTTGAATGATAACATTCAATATAACAAATATCTAAAAAGGGCAGAGTGCATGGAGTAGCCAGAGGATGGATGAATATTTTACGCAGGGTCCAAAAGAGCAACTATAAAAATCTCAGATTGATTAAAAGAAAAATTTCAGACTGCCATGGTAATAAAAAGTTTCTTGGCAAATTAGATCTTAGTTATTAAGAGAAAAAAGTTAAGATTAATAAAGCACTATGTAATCTTTCAAACTTTAAAATTTAAAAAAAAGTTCGGTGTGGTCACAGCTTTGGTAGTCACACTACGCCAAATTTATCGTTTTTCCTTTTGCGCGGCATAAAAAAGGAAGTGTTTGATGAGCTCGTATACACTGTTATCTCGGTATAATATATTTGTTGTTGCTATTTGAAAAAAAAACCGACTTGATTTCGTGTGTGCAGTGTTAGACACCCATGTTTGAGACCATGGCATTTTAATTAATGATATGCACGAGTGTCAAAATTATTGTTGTTTGGTTTAATAAATATTCAAGACCAAAGATTCGCCGATAGATGACGTCCATAAACTATCTAGCTTGAACACTCGAATTTGATAGAAAAAAATATAACCAAAAATATATTTTATCGCCAGAATAAAATATATTTTCGATCAATAGGGGTTAAATATCTGATAAAAAAACTACATTTAAAAAAATAGTTAAAAATATTGAAAAACGAGGAAAATGTCAGTGAGAAAAAACTATTTATAATTTCAATGCAAAAAATTACTATTCATTTTGGGGGGCATATGAGCTTAAGTACTCTCTTATGGTAGTGAAAATACAAAAGAAGTCTCTAAGATATCTCTACATGAAAGAGAACGGGTTTTATCCTTGGCTGCAATGGTTTAGAGACAAGAAGAAATCTATATTATGAATGATTGCGCTAGATCTGCATCAAGTAATGCTGTTCCTCCATTGCCAGCTTTAAAAAAAATCAAACCGTGTAATCAATTAATATATATTATAGATATCTCACAGAGACGAAACTGTATTAATTATGGGAAAGTAGGTATAGAAGTCATTTGGGTGTAATAGGACTTATGACCTATCTTTTTATGGTTGGCTTAAGTGATCACTTTACACAATTGTAACATTCGCCATTTCCACCCATGATAGAATATACCATGCTTATTCATTTTTTGGAAGTTGTATATATGTTCAAATTGCGTGGAAAGCTTTCATATATGAGTAATAAGCACCTTTTCCATGCGGCCTGTACAAAGCCATTTTCATTCCCCTAAATCCCCACAGATGTCGCTAATGAGAAAATCTACATTGATTTTTTACGGAATTTTGAGAGCAATATACTTTATTGTGTGTAATGAAATTCATCCGAATACTTGCATTACACTAGGATACGCCAGGAAATATTATTTCCAATTTTTGTTAAATTCCTTTTTACCAGTATTTACAATTCAGAATATCCAGCACTGTTCTGAAAGATTTGAACAAACTCAAAATATTCTCAAACCGTGTGCTTTTTAAGAAACGAGGTGTACAATTAGATATTTTTTAATGTGTAGAAATGTCAATTAAATTTTTTCTGAGGGCAAAAACCCAGTACGCAGTGCACAGTTTAGCTTTTATCAGTTTGATAAAATAACTAAATCCTATGAAAAGCAACATAGCAAGCGCGATAGTTAATCACAGATGCTGTCAGCCGCGCAGCGGCCATTTTAGCCGATAGCCAATTGCAGACACCAATGGCCGCATAGCGGGCACCAATGACCTCTAACTCTAGTCTCTAACAAAAAAATACAAAAAATTATCTCAGTAGTCACTTTTGCACTACGAAAAGCTGTAAAAAAGATAAATATTATGTTAATTATTTAAAATATATATATTTGAGGACGTAATAATATTGTTTGTTTGAGACGAAAACTAATAAAATGATATTCATTTTTGTGACATGAAATAAAAATAACTCTAAAAGGTAATAAAACTCAGTGGCCCAAATAACGATTCGCATTTTTTTTTCAGAAATTCAATAATTTTGTAAAAATAAAATTAATGGATGATAATAAAATCACAAATTTTATTACTAACTCGTTAAATTATTTTGCCCAGATTCCAAAAACTATCCGTTTCTCGCGATCAACATTAAATCTTTTGTGACTTATGTTTCATATTAGTTTTCTAAGCTATGTTGAGTAAATTAATTGTATTGATTATACACTACATTAACTCAAGATACATTAAACAAACAGGTTAACTTTGACAAGCTTTATGGACTGCCGCCGTAATATTAATAATAAAAAAAATCAATTAATTATATTATCGTTAGAAATATTAATACATATTAAGATTGTAAATATTTTGATAAACTAATGATTTCTGAAAGTGAAGAAACAGTATCTAGTGACCAAAGAATAATAAGAGTAATATAAGGGAAAAGTAGAATGATGTAAGTACTGAAAATATATCTTGGTTATATGTGATAACTAAGAATTTCGAGAGATATTTCAATACTGAATGGCGGTCTCACAACAAGGATAAAGATACGAAGCACTCTTTTGTAAGGTATTTCATTATGTGGTTTAGTGTAAAAGAAAACTATAGGACTTAAATATTCAGTTCATCGATTTACGCAGTAGCGAATGGACACCCACCACACGCCCAGGATCGTTATATGAGCTAATGCTCCTATATCGGTCCTAGTCATTCGTCGCCAGTTTGGCATGTTATTACTCGAAGGCTATACCGTGCTGTGTTGTAAAAAGAGTGACACGGCATGGATGGCCGCATAAGTCCATTCACTATACCTCACTCACACAGTATCTAGTTTATTAAACAATTACAGATTGCAATTACAATTAATGATTTTATGAAGACCCACAAAAATGATCAATGCCCGTATAAAAGTTTATTAATACTGACGACTGCGAAGATTTAAGCGGGGTAGGGAAAAGAGGACAGTGAGGGAAAGAGACTTTAATTAAGGGAAGGACAATACAATGAGACGGAAAAAAGCTAAGTTCAGCTCTCGCACCACGAAGCAGCTCTCAACGTGACAACCGCATACAAATGAACTTTCGGAAGAGGTTTCTTCCTTCACGCACGATGTCATTGTTCCGAGTCATAATCAAGGGTATCACTCCTTTCAAACCCTCTAGCATTTCTTCTCTCGCGTTCTTTAGAATCTCTCAGTTTACACGACAGCAGACGCACCACGGTGACACATCAAGTCCCCAAACTCGCCATGCCCCGAGGCCATCTGCATCGCGTAATGGTCAAGGACCGGAGGATCCCCTGGCCTTTCTCCCTCACCCTCGGGGGAGAAAATTTCCTCCAGGGTGCCGTGTACGCAGCAGAGAAAATTCGCACAAAAACTAACCAACCATCACGCCGTTTCTCCGAAGGGGTAGGCAAAGGGTATAGAATGCCACATTATTTTTCCTTTGTATATCACATTTGCTTCGGTTATATTAATACACCTTCTCATGTACTCTCTACAGGGGTATCCTCCAATATTTGTTGTGTCAGATCGTGCCAGTTCTTGCGCGGACGTCCACTGTTCTACTGCCTTCAACACTTGCCTCATAAGATTTTCATAACCATTCTCCCATCGCTCATATGTTCCACAAGACCAAACCATCTCAGAAAACATTCCTTTATTCTATCTACCACGATACAGCCAGCTTTACATTCATTACTATTTTGTTCATTCCTCACTCTGTCAAACAAAGATTTTCAACACTTGCGCCTTAGCGGCCGCTTTATCACTATATTCAGTCTACTTTCATTCATTTTTGCTAATTCCTGGCTTCACTTCCATACACTAGAGTTGGCACTAGAACTCTATTATGAACCTCTAGTCTTGCTTTGAGTGACAGATTCCTATTTGCTATAATAGCATTCAGGACACCATTTACCATATTTTCCGTAGTCACCCTAGTCCCGATATCCTTCTTACCCTTCCCGTCTCTAGTAAACATACTTTACAAATAAGTACACAAAAAACTGACACAAAGATTTGAGAATATCAAAATCCTCGGAAGTTAAGGTACAATATTCATCTGTTTTTTAATCAGAATTCACATGTTATGAATAAAATTGCAAAATAAACCGTATATATTAATACATCAAGCTAATACAAATTAAGAAAAGTAACATATATACGTAAATTCTGTCTTTATATTTAAACATCATCTAAAAATGAAATATTAATTTTTAATACATAGGTAAATATATATTTTTGGACACAGTTTTTTGATATATAGGTTTTTGATACATATTTTTTTCTTACATACGTTGAATGAAATAATAAAATAAAGTAAAAAATGTAATTATTATTATTTGTACCCATTTTCACTGCTAGCTTTTTCTTTCTAACTGTCTTAAGTCCCTATCGTCGTTCATAATGAATAAATAATATCCCATACTAATTCAAGTTCATTTTGAGTGGTAAATTCGGTGTTAGGCCTAATTAAAATTTCTGTAACCAATTATTGTCGCGATTTTCCCCATTAATAGATAACATGTTGTTATTTTCCCTCTACGCCGACCCGATTTCTAGATCAAATATCCCAATTCAGTATACAATAAGCATTGTAGGTCGGGTGTGGATTTAAAAGTCAAAATTCATCTGCAGAGGAAATCGATTAACTTTTAAAATGTACTTTAACCGCGTTAAGATGAAACCGTGTGAATTAAGGGAGCATTTAAAAATAAATAATTTAATATTTACTCTTTATCATAGCGGAACTGTATTGGAAAACTACGAATTAGATCCTATTCCTGAAAGAAACCAGTATTAGTGGGTGTAATGATCAGGACACATTAATGTCAAGAAGAAAAACCGATAGATTTTGCCGATTTGGGGTGCCAATTATAATTTAAAGATTGATAGGCAAAAGGCTCAAAGCGCAGACTGAACGGGTCTTCTTTGCGTAGGTGTAAAACTCAGAGTTTTTTGGAACTTGTCATACTTACATATATTTAAAATATAATTAGTCAAAAATTTATGCAAATTCTCACAAAGCCCACTGCGCAAAATAGTCGTTATCTTAATCAAATTATTTATATTTGAATATAAAGGTGACATAATTAAAAATAATCGAATGTATAAACCCATAAATTTTAACATTTGATTAAAAAATCTAAATTATTATGTGCCAATTTCATCTGTTCATTAATGAGTACATCAAGGCGTAATATATTAAAACTATATTTATTTCAGTAAGCGAAAAGGCATATCTAATAGATATAATATATTACAGTAGTAGTTCATGATGTCCTGAGTGTCTAATATATTTACTTTTTTTTAGAAAAGTATTTATCATCAGTGATATAATCGAATAATTTGACAGGAAATAAGTTAACAAATGTTGTTTGAGGATAATTAAAGACATACAAATTTATTTAAAATGTGTTATCACATTTAGACTCTAACTGTTTTCCAGCTGAAAAAGAATTAACTCCTTAACATATGGCGGTGGATATTATTATGTGGATGGGTGAAAACAGCTTGTACGAAGGTTTTTGAAAAGATTCGAATTTAAGGAAAATATATCTTTTAAAAAACATCTTAAACGTTGAAAAACATCTAAAAGCATTCACTGAAAATAATAAAATTGATGCCTTAAAAAGCAAAAAAAAGAACGCGTAAAGCGCAGTAAAAAAAGCAGGAATGAATTCAACTTACATCATTTTTTGTGGAGTAGCTATTCTGCAATATTACATTCATGAAGATAAAATAAACCAAAATGATTAAACACTTCAGAGATGTTTTGAATCTGAAAAAGCACCACTCCTGAGGAAGAAAGTATATCATGATCAAAAGTCAATTTCCGGTCAGGGTTTCCTTGAATTCTTTTGGAAAATTCTCGGTTCTCACAATGTGGATTGCTTGTTCATGTAACTTCAGTCGTATATCTGTCACTATTTTAGGCTCACTTTGAAGATCTACTAAAGCGCTGACTTGGTTCAAGAATGGAATCCGTTATTAAAATGGCACATGCAATAGCTGTAATTGAGGAAGGAAATTTTAACGGGTTGAAACATGCAATTTTAAATGAACAGTTATGAGAATAATATTATTAATATTTAAAGCATTAATTTTGTAGTTAGACATAATAACAGAATGTTAGTAAACTTAGTAAAAACCACTACCAGTGGTAGTTTCTGGTAGTGGTTTTTACTAACATTCTGTTAGTTATGAGAATACTTAATTTTTTTTTTACAAATAATATTTTAACCAATTTAAATTAATATTGCCAATATTCTTAATATGTAGTTAATTTGGCGAAAATATAGGATATGATGAAAAGAGGAGTATACATATCACGTAAAAATAATAATGTAATAAAAATATAAAATCTAATAAATAATAAAATTGATCAGCGTGCACACCACGCGCGTGCTAGAAAGATGTCGGGGTGAAATGAGAAAATTATTCAAAAGATAATCCAGTTTTCAGAAGGTATTTGGGTCGAAGACAAATTTACAGCGAATATATCTTCTGTAGAACTATGAAAATATATTTTTTATATTTCCACTGCGTTAACAAGCACTTTAAAAAATATATAATATTTCTCGACGGGACACCCCATAAAATATTTTATTTACTAGTTAGTATACACTGAAAATATGTTGTTAAAAATGATTTTTTATTAATAAAACTAAGCGCATTTATATCCTGTTATGTTTAATGTCGTTCGCGGTAGTTAAAATTTGGTATAAATCATACTTCGTTAATAAAACCTAAGTAATTGAAGATTTATTCATTTGCATACTCAATTTTTGAAAAGCTTGTGGCTGGCGACCAAGTGATAATCTGTCCGCTCCGGTATTAATTGTTTATGTATCAAGATTCCGGACAACTTAATAAATTGCTAACGGTAGGTAATGAATTGAGACATAAAAGTCAAGCAAATTTCAGGATTCCAAAGCGCATAAATCAAAACTATACTATAATATTGAATGGTGATAGAACTAGTCCCCGACGACTATGATTAAAATGTCTCTGGCTATAAATGTGGAGAAAAACTACTACGTCGTTTTTATACTTTTAAGAAACCGGATCTGTGGGGATATTTTTCAGACTGTAGATTAATAAAGAAAAGCAAGTGATATAATAAAAAATTGAGTGACACTTTACATAAAATTTTCAGAATTTAAAGTTTTCACTTATTTTTTAAGCCTTCATTCTCCTAAGATGAGTGCAAAAAGTTCATAGATAGACTAATCATAACTAAATTATTAATTTCATTATGGATATCAAGCTTATGCTATAATAACAAGTAATAAACAAAACCATTGATTTAAAAAAAAAATCATAATTTGGTAGGGTCTGGAATACCAGCGATATAATTTACGATAGTACCTACCGGGTGGTCCAGAAGTTTTCGACAGCGATCAGCGTAACAAAAAACAGCGAATTAAGTGATCCTCAGATGTGCGAATATTATAGAAGTTCCTCGATAGTTACAATTCGTCCAAATTACATAATACTGCTCCTTTTTTAAAAATTCAATGCTTTTTTTTGTTTGTTAAATAAACCTTTAATTAAATTTGATGTGTCTTATATTTATCTTCTACCGCCGCGATCGCGTGACAATTATTATTTATAATTATACACAATACTAATATTCTAATGACAGATATCATTATAACATCAAACATAATTTGATCCCATATAACAATTACACAGTCCACAAACACTCTTCTACAACGGACGCAAAATGCTCATGGTTTTTAATGATTTTAAACAAGTAAATAAAGAGATGACAAGCTCTTATACGCTTTCTTTGCATACATTCGTAATTGATTTTTCGACATCGCCCATGCAGTATGCAAATATTTAACACGTTGTTTTAAACCCAAATTAATTAATTAATCAATTAGAAAGACATACAGAAAAATCAAATCGAACCATGGATCTACTCTTTTCCGGGGCAGGCGCGTTATCCAGTTACGCTGTAGAAGCCTTGTATATTTCCGTGAATATATCCACCTTAATGTTGTTTTAATGATTAAAATAAATTTTCGGACAGCATGTCTTTCAGCTGTTCTGCGGCCCTTGCTTAAAGTTATCTTTACTTTGCGTCAATGTTGAATGTTTATGAACTTACTGATCGAGAAGTTGGATATCATTATAAGATTCCACCAGAGTTAAATAAAGGCATGTAAAAAGAAAATTTATACTGATGGTCTCAATAAATCAAGACACCAACGATAAATTAATTATTTTTGTCCCAGTAGTTTAACGGTGGGTTCTCTAATTCAAAAAACACACATACTCATATTGTATGTTAACATAGATTAATGAAAAACTAACCTATACATGTAAATGAATAATTTATCGAAGAATATGTCAATCATATTTCATGCTATTTACATTGAACAACTTAAACAAATGATATATTGAAGAATCCCAATTATAATAATTTCGCTGTTTGTTTTTCCGCGTAACTTCGTGTAACGTGCGTAACTTTTTTAAAGTAATTTTTTTTTTCCAAAATCTGTTTTTTCGTAAAAAACAATTTTTTCGATTTTTTTTTTCCCAATTTTTTAAATAATATAAATACTAATTCCTTAGAAACCGACATGTAAAAGTACCGTCATTTATGACGGGTTACAGATAGCATTATAATATTTTTAAGCGAGGATGTTTGCAATAATTTCCTTTTTCTGTAAATTAAAAATTGGAAAACGAGATTATCTATCGGAATTCTCCGTATATTAGTAATCTTAAGACGTTGATCGTTGCATTTTATTGTGTCATTAAAAGTAGTGCAGCGAAAACGGTATCGGATAAGATGTTCCATCTCGCGTATCACGTGTTTTCCTTCCGTAAAGAACTTTCCAGAATAATTTCACGCAATTCTCGCATATTTCCTCGATTCTCGTCACGATAGCGCGGTCAGCGCGCCGCCGCCGGCGGGAAATCTTCTGCTTGTGATCACATCCGCGGCTGTCTCTAATTATCCAACTGTCCGACTATTTTTACACGAGGTTCCATTAAGCCGGTGGACATCTATCCATACAATACTATTCATTCTTGCACGTCTAAGTGCTCCATGTATTTACCTAACTTAATCTAACCTAACGCAACCAAACCTAACCTAAGCTTTCAGACCAAGATGTTCAGCATCTTATTCTAACCTAACCTAACCTAACCAAACCTAACCTAACCTTACCAAACCTAACCTAAGCTTTCAGACCAAGATGTTCAGCATCTTATTCTAACCTAACCTAACCTAACTTCATCTTATTCTAACCTAACCTAACCTAACCTAACCTAACCTAACCTAACCTAACCTAACGTAACCTAAATTAATCTAACCTAAGCTTTCAGACCAAGATGTTCAGCATCTTATTCTGAAACGCCGAATTTTCGTGGCAGTAAGATTTTAAATGGAGGAGTGTCAGAGAAAGCATGTACCTACTCGTAAACAGAGTGTAACAGAGCTTGCTTACACTGCTTTGTAGGTGGATTCCTGCCTTTATTATGAGTCGACAATGTTCAAATAACCATGACAAAATAGTTAAGGAGATGTGCGACATCAATGTTTGCATTTTTTTTTCAATATTCCTGACTTATTTTTTGCGTTGAGAACAAATCACAGTAATGAGAACAAAACGTTGGACTATCATTACCTACTATAACTTAATATCTAATACGAAAAATTTATTCCCTTTAATACAAGTCAAATAAAATGATAAAATCTTCCAATCCCAATTGGAAAACATACCGATTGGGATTTTTCAGGGTTTTTATTATTTTATTTAACTATTATTGAAACGAATGAATTTTTATTAATCGATATAAGTTACTGTAATAAGTCAGAAATATTGATTTTTTTTCAATATTTCTGACTTACTGAAATAACTATTTATTAGTTCATGGATGCTTGAACATTTTCAACTCGTAATCAAGGCAAGAATCCACCTGCAAAGTTTGTGGACTAGTTCTCCTTCGTAGCCAAGTGGTTATGACAATGACTTCTCACACCGAGGTTTCCGGGTTACATTGCCGGTGAGGTCACAATTAATCTATGTGATTTACTAAGGCTTGGGTGTTTTGTGATGTGTTTCGCTCCTGTAATTGGGCCTCTTGACCTGTTGAAGCGAAAAATTCCATAAAAAATAAAAAATACCCAACTCAAGGATTTCTCAAAGATTCTTCAGAAACGTGTCCTTACACAAAATTAACTGATTAGGTGACATTATAAGCACGTGACGCATAAAACTTCTTCATAAAAATTCTTCTTTCATTCCTTATCACAAGTATAGTTAGGTTAATTAATTACCTATAGAATAATGAGAAAAAGAAGAAATGCAAGAAGTAAATCAGTGTTTATTAGGCACATAATAAAAGCCATTGCCTTGGTTTCAATTAAACTTGATAATGTTCTATGCAAATATACGTGAGAATTATGAATATTTACTCACTTAACTTGAATGAAATAATGTTAAATTGCAGAATATAACCATTTTTTTTTACAGAAGACGTGAAACAATGAATATTAATCTTTTGCTTCTTTATTGCCTGGGGGCTATTATTATCTTTCAGTGAAGTAGGTTATTGGGTTCCTATGTATGATCTGTACACACTTATGGACAGGTAAGAAAATTGCAAAAATAAAATCAATAATTACAAAGAATCACTTTAAAATTACATAAAAAATTGCAAATACCAAAATTACATATTTATAATAAACATGAATATACCTAGATAATCTAGTTTTTGTGGCAATAAAATTTGAAAATAAAGGACGAAACAAATATGAGAAATAATGCGAGACGTGTGGACCCTATTTATAATTCATAAGAGATTAATTATTTCATATTTCCAACCCCTAAGTACTTTGCTCTTATTTTTGTTGGGGTGTGTGGTTTGTAATAATGCATACTGTATTGCTGTAATTCTCGTGTGAAACCTAAGCCGACCTAATTTGACTCCTGTAAATATTAAACTAATAGATATTTTCACTTTCACATTTAAAAATTATTCCATTCAAATTAATTCAATTTAATTTATTTGGTATGCAATATTTACGTTACAAAAATACATTAAATTTTTAAATTTCATAACATTTTAACTAACATATACCTATATAAAATAATTCATATCAATGATGTACGAGATTCCTGCTTCGAAATATGGAACAGACGCTGTCTAAGGTACAAACCGATGCTATGCATAAATCAGGATTATCGTTCACACCGTTCACACAATCGATAAAAATGCATAATCAAATACACTTTTCTTCTAGTCTCTAAACAATTTCAACCAAGCATACCCTGGAGAAACTCGGTTAGGTAAAGCCAAGGATAACGCCCGTACTCTCCCATGTAGATATATCTCAGAAACTTTATATATTTAGCATAAAGTATTGTAACGAGGCTTAAAAGAATCACGCACGAATATCAAGTGACAGTTATTTTAAATTATCACAAAACTATCGAAGATTCCAAAATAGCCTAGCTTAATCTACCTCTTTCGAGAAGCATTGAGAAACATCTACAAATGCCTGGAAGCCAAGAGAAAGTTCTCCTAAATACTGGAAACGTCTGGAGGGATCGATATCGGCATTAGCCAGGTATAAATATGACGCGCCCGGGAGTAGAATGATTGTTTTTAGCACGCCTGACAGCGATAATAGAAGCGAAGGCAGCCACGAGCTGCGGGATAGAGTGGCCAAGCCAGCGGTAAATCGACAGCGAATAATCTGGAAAGTTCTTACGTTGCGAAATAAACCGCAGCGAAAGATGATGGAATCTTCTAATGAATAAAGAGATAAAACGATTATAAAGTGTCTATTTACGAGTGATAAATATACGAAATAGTTTAATTTACATAACAGTGTTAAGTCAAATAGTGTTGAGTGACTTTGTATGTTTGGTTAATCAATCAATCAGTAATTAATAAATCCGTTATTAAATTCCAACGCTTTCATAAATTCCTTCCGCAGCCACGACACGTGACAGTCTATGATTTAAATAAATAGATTGCATATACAGTAAGATAGTTTAGAAAAAATTTCATCAAAGCTAATTCTTATGGGCATTGTCCACAGACAATAAACGAATATTATTAGGGGGGCGTTTTTGTAAATAAAGAAAAATTTAAAAAAAATTTACAGCTATACTAAAATTTATTCTCTGTCGACAGATGCGGCTTACCTCTATACGTTCTAGCAATATTTTGATTCCTCGTTTATGAACGCGTAAAAGCTTTGACGCAAAGTAATTAGTTAGGGCCGTTTTTATTTCGCTGATCAATCAAATTCAAAATGTAAATAATATTTTCTATTCAAAATTGAGTGAAGTAGACTCTCCTGAAGTTTTTGCTACTAGCTACGAGATATAGTATAGTCCATGTATATATTAGAGACATGTATAGTCCATAACAGCGTAACCTAAGTTTATGACTACTGCACACCACTGACTCGTATAACCCCATGCGAGGCCTTCTTAAGTCGATTTCTTCCTCACCCGTATCTCACCTGTGTCGAGTTTACTCGGGTAATTAAACAAGCACACTGTTTTAATGTGTTGAGAAATTGTTTCCAGGTTACCAGATATCGCGCAAGCCGTGCTCGGTGGGGGGCACGCGCGGCACGTGCATGTTCGTGCAGGACTGCCTGCGCGGCTCCGGCCGGCACGTGGGCATGTGCGTGGACGGCTTCATGTTCGGCTCCTGCTGCGCCATGGACGAAAAGGCCTTGGGGACGCTGCCGACGACACCGCCGGTGTTCCCTGATCGCTCCACCACAGGTTACTGTTCACACACTATTAATCATTCATATATGAGCAATTGAAAAACAAAACCACCACTTTCATGCACGTGCAGTTCAAAAACAAAACCGCCACTTTGATTATAATGTGAGAAATTGAAAAACAAAACCGCCACAAAATTGATTTTCTGGTAAAAGTGGCAGTTTACTAACGATAACTGCTCTTGACATGTATAATGTTTTAAATTTTTTTAGTATATTATTTAATGTAAACATATTACACCATCTAATTAAAAAACACCAGTTTTTATTATATTTTGGAAACAATTCACATACTTACATACCTAAAATGTATATTTTATACACCAGTAAATTGACTAACAAAATTCGCCAAACTGCAAAAGCATCACTTTTTGAAAAAATTTGTTATGTGTACATTTATATCAATTTTGTTAATTGCAAAAAGGCGGAATTGCTTATGGACCCCCAATATGTATATGTCAGTCAGATGTCACTAATGAGGTATATATATTTTTTTCTTTGAATTTTTAATGCAATATCCTTTGTACTCGTATGTGTGTATGAGATTCCACCGAATCATACCTAACTAACTAACTTACCATCACATCGTTTCCCCGTGGGGGTGGGCAGAGAGGATAGAGCGCCATACTCTTCTGTCCTGACACACAACTCTCGCCTCATCCACGTTCATACATCTTCGCATGCAAGCTCGACGGTTGTTGAGGCTTCTAACGGGACCATATTTCAGTATCTAGTTAATCTGGTCATGCTACGTCTTCCGCGGTCGCCCTCAAGAATAATACCTACTTTCCCATAAAAATATAATTTCGTCTCTACGAGACATCTATAATATGTATTGATTAATGATGTCCCCCTAGGATAAAATGCAGTACTGTGTTCTTGAAAAAATTGGACAAGCTCTGAAGTATTCTGAATTAAAAAGAGTGTTAAAAAACATGGCTTGATTTCTTACATGGCTCTTGAGTTCTTATCTTAAATTTACATGGTTCTATCACTGTTATATACACACGGTTAAGAAGTATCCGGATCATGTGCTGGGTTAGCTGTCGGAAAGAGTTTGTCGACAGTTTATTTGGTGAGAGTCAGTCGTTTGGTCACGGTAATCAGCTCAGACCACCGCAAGGCAGATAGGTGGGTTTCTTCTCGCGGTGTTTATTTGCTCAACATATTGAGCGTGAACACTGACGGCTACCGTTCATCAACAGACCGCTCAGTGTCTTGCATGAAGGAAATGTCGACTCGGTTTACCCATAAATTGTATGCACATTCTCGCTGTCAAATTATATGACATGTGGGGTACAAATGAAAATACAGAAAAATCCAAAAAATTAAAAAAAAATGTTTTAAATGTAGCCACCGAGAATTACTAATTTAAAGGCTATGTTTCCTATAAAATCTCGAATTAACTACATTATAAATTAGTCATCGAAATTGCTGCCTTTGGTTTTATATTCCTCATTTGTAGTATCTGATCGTGCCAGGTCTTTCGTGCTGCCTTCAACGCTCGTTTCATATATTTTCTTATCCATCATTTCCACATTCATAGATTCCACATGACCAAATCAACTGAGCGATCCTTTCTTTATTCTATCTACCACGCTCCAGACAGCATTGCATTCGCTTCTAATTTGTTCATTGCTCACTCTATTTTCTTTCTCTTATCCCATTTCCTATTTCATTTGGGGTCGGCTCCCCTTATTCTTTTTTTCCACGATGCCATGTTCTGGGCCATCGCTTCGTTCAACTGGGCATTCTTCAGGTCCTTTTCCACAATACTCCACCATGTGGCGCTGGTGGCGTGGTCTACCTCTTGTTTTTTTTTTTTTTTTTGCTATGCATTTTACGGTCGGTTGCCACCTGACACCAAGACTGTCGCCTTTTTGAACGACGTGAGCGCCGTCGTTGACCCATATACGGGTTCTTCCGCCGCCATCTCTTCCAAGTACTCCATTCTAAGCACTTGGCACTATTACGACCTCTACTCCAAATATTTCAGAGAAGCTCGCAATAGGGTTTTTTTTTACGGAGTATCCATCTCCGATCTGTTGGTCCACGGAAGACATTTTATTTCACTCCTACCCTGCATAACTACAGAGCGTTCCCCTATCCGCCACCTGGGGACGCGCTCTCTAGTGGTCAGGCTCCACCGAGAGCCTCACTTAGCGCGTTAGTGATCCCATTTCCACCTCATTCAGTCTATTTTCATTCCCTTTTTGCCAATTCCAGGCTTCACTTCCTTGCATCAGATTTGGCACTAGATTATGCCGTTATGTACTGCTAGTCTCGCTTCCTTTAATAGATTCTTATTGGCCATAATTGCATTCAGAGTGCCTTTGACTTTGTTTCCGCAGTCACTTTCTTTTCGATATCGTTCTTAGCCTTGCCGTCTCTTCCTACATATAATGCGTCAAGGTTTTTTATCTCCCTGATGGTTTTCACAGGTTTTCGAAGGCGATGCAAGCATGTGTATAATTTACGACCGTTAGTTAAGAACATTTCTGAATATGGCCGGCAATTGTACATTCAGGAAAGGTTTAGGAAAATACGGTATTTTGCAGTACGAAGGCCTTAATAGGTTGCGTCTTCGATGTGTTGCCTTAGTATAAGTATTGATAGAATTGAATGGTTTAAATCGCCGATATTGATTGAAAAACATCTATCGTATTTTCACACCATTAGATACACATTTCTGATTGGAGAAATCGACTTGAAATTAGGGTTCAAAGATTGTCGGTATGTGATTATAAATAAATCCCCACAGAGAACAATTTAAACTTATGATATTAATAGTTTACATATATTTCATTTTCTAAAACTTTTATACCGACATAGGTTCTATAATAAACAAGGTGTCTAATAGCTAGGAGAAAAAATTTCGGGGAATCATTCAATTTTTAATATAAAATATTTTTTACACTTTGTGTGAAATGTAAGAGCTGCGGAGATAAGCGACACCAAAGACTGCATTTAAAAAAATATATTTTTGACTCGTGTTTTGTAAAAAGTTGAACAATCATGAAAGAAATTTCATGATTGAATAAGAAAGTTTACAAAATAGATTCTTATTCAAAATTAAATGCAGAAGACTTACCAAGTTTTTGCTACGAGCTTCGAGATATCGTATAATATGTATACAATTTTTATTGATTATTTATTATTTTTATTTTCCTTCCACATAACCTTAGTTACACTTTTTCATATCTTTACCGATTTAATTTATCCATTTTAATTTGAGAACACAAACAAATAGTAAACAAATAAAAAAGTCCGACACCACCGATATAAAGATCAAGATATTTAGGTATATACATTTTTTTAATAAAATATTTATTTGTAATAAATTAAGGGTGTGTCTTTTTATTTGAAAAATTGTAATAAAGTTTATTTTGATTAGTTTTAAATAAATGTTTCGTAGTACAATATTATATGTGCAGTTGTATAGTATACTCCGTGGACTTCAATTTTCAGACAGAAATTTCATTTTAGGTAGTGACATCTGTTGATATTTTAGAATATCTCTGATAACGTTTTCTATCCGATAGCAGTTGTTCCTTGTTTGTGTGTTTTGCAAAAATACTAATTGTTGTTGTGTTTTATTGTTTCAGTTACTAACTACAGGCCCACGGTAACCGTAACGAGACCGTACAGGCCACAAGCGGTCCAGAATACGACATACACCAAAGCTCCTAGCTTCAATCAAACAGATTTCACAGTTCAAATAACCAACCGGCCTTACTCGCAAAGGCCAACCTTCGTCACGAAACCGATAGGTGGCGGACATCAAAATAAACCGGGCGGTGCGCAGCCGGGTTACAAACCTAGTTTTAGTAATAATTATTACGACGAAAATCATTTATCGGCAACTCGTCCGAATAATATGAGTCACCGCCCTCTCTTGGCTACTAGTCCAAGTAATAAGATATCTTCTAGTCCTAGTTTAGTAGGAGGTTCGGCGTCTGGCCCACAGAGGGGCACAGCGCGACCAATGACTTCTATTACTCTCAATGATATTCAGCCTCAGGAAAGTGTTGGTTTGGGTAAGTAACATAAAAATATTGTTTATAAATTTAATTACAATTTAAAATAGGGTAAATTAAAAAAGAAGTATTTTCTTTAGTAGATGGCACTAACTTCTTTGAATTTCTCCGCCAGAGTTCGTATATGGGTAGATTTTTTTTAACATTGTCTCTATAATGAGTTGTGTACCGATACATTGATAAACGTTAGCGATATTTATGAGAGAAAGAGACAAAGTTATAAAAATCGCTTCACGCTATACAGCAAGCAACAACACATTTGACGTGTCAGTGTCGGTTATAGATACCGCGCGCAAAGTATTGTTGTTTAAAATAAATAAGTAAATTTAACATTAAGCCATTTTTAAAAACTTTCCAAAATTTAATTTTGTCATCTATAATAATAAATAAAATATACTGTTCACTTTTAACCAAAATCAGAGTCATTATTATTATTAAGATTGATTAATATTACTTCAATAACTATTCTTAAATAATAATTAATTGACAGATAAGAAATTACTGTTGTTATTATGTTGTGATTACAAAAAATATACCAACAACAAATTCGGCCAACTCTACAGTGTCATGAGTAAAAAATCGACCTGTATACGATTGGTCTTAAAAAATATTAATTCTAAACTTTAATCTATGGCAATCTATAAACTGACATCAAATTAGTATTTGAATGTATTTTCAATATAAATAACTGCCTGAATTGCTTTTTTAAATTACGCTGTTAACCTTATCATGTAAGTCTCTTGTACATGCACATTTGGTGAGTCCTTTATTTTGGTAATAACATAAGTCATGACTATAGAAACTTCAAAGTAGTGCAGTAGAATAAATAAATGACTATTTATCAGATGTATATTTGGATCGACACTAAACAAAGTAAGAATATTTAGTAGATTTTTATATCATCTTGCATACTTACTAGTGCTGTAAATTAATTAGGTATAAGTATTAATTAAGCTAAGAATTACAATTTTCATTGGTTTCAGTGGTAACTTATCTCGCAAGTCTAAAATGAACCAAATATTTTGGGGGTGATTTTCAATTTAGAAATAGAATAAAAAAATAGCCCTTAATATATATCGAACCCCTAAAATATTTTGAAACGATGTCCCAAACGTATGGATACTACACGGTGACATAAGTAAGCATTATAATGGTCCTATGTCAAGATATTCAAACTTCAAATTATTGAAAATAATTTCTGTGAATCTTTTTCATTTTCTCAAGAAATTTACGGTGAAGTAGTAAGTTTAATGTTTATTTATCTTATCAAAATAATTCGTGAATTATTTCGCACAATGTATAGCACTCATTTATGCTTATTACTTACGCAAAAATAATACATATACCAACATTAATATCACAAGAAACATTTGATACATCTTTATATGAAATCTATTTTTGGACAGAAACGAAATTTAAATCCTTTAAATTTACTTAGTGAATTAAGTGTCTTTATTTTATTTTCAAGTATTCAGAGTCTGATAATAAATGTTATTAAATTAAAATATCATTTTGCTTTTAGTTTATTTAAATTTTTAATTTAAACTTCTATCAATTAATAATATTACTGAATAATTAAATCAAAAGTTTTACTAACGTAGGTAATAGCAATTGTTGAGTTTAAGAAAAGAGTTTCATAGTGACTTTTCTCGACAATGACAAAGAAAATTTTCTGGCAAACATAATAAATGAAAGATACTTAGTATTAAAGATTATAAAACACTGTTATTATAAAAATAATTACATTTAGTAGAATCCTGGGCTCCACGAAGCAACATTAGGGGTTCCGCGTAAATAAAAAACTTTCCATACTTAACTTTAACATATTATACGTGTGTTTTTATCTGAGAAATGAGACAGGATTGCACGGCTTGTGTACTAAACAGCTTTTAATTTTATTCTAGGGACACTTACAAATTACGTGACCTCCCTAATTATTGTGAATACTTACTAAGGAACGCAAAACAGCTGAGATTAGTTACACTCGACGTTGGATAAATGTAATTTTCAATTTAAAGGTTTTTTACTTTAAACAAGATTTTTCCCTGTGGCGCATTCTACAATAAAAATATTAAAGGGGTTCTTTCGTATTATACAAAATGTAAAAAAAGTTTTTGCTAAAAATTAAATAAGGAAATTGTGGCTTAAAGAATAGGGAATAAATACGTTCTAGATAAAACATTTTCCAGTATTAATACCGAAATTTTTTTTTATACATTGAACATACATTTAGATAAAAATGATAATTAGGACGTTTAAATAGTCTTTGTTTGCCAAATCAATAATGTAAGTTAAATATAAATATAAATTTTCGAAAATTGTTTATAATCAGTTGGTACTGCTATGTACTTGAGACCACAAAAAATTCCTTATAAATATCGCAAATAAAACCATTTAAAACACACAATTAGTTTGCTAATAGGTAGGAGCTGTACTAATTTTTTTAAATATAATTATTAAAAAATATTTGACATGTAGTGAACAAAATTTTCAATAAATTGTAAGGAAATATCTGAAGTGGTATATTAATAATATATATATATTTTTTTTAAATAGAGATGCGAATAAGGAATACGTGTCACATCAATATTCTTACTATTTTCAAACTAAGCTAACGCTTGTGCTATGAAAATAGGACTAATTTCTTGTCTAGAGTGAGATTCGAACCCGCGACCTTTGGATCACGAGGCGAGAGTCCTAACCACAAGATCAACAAGCTACTCATAAAATTAATTAAAATTATTACATAAAAATTAAAGACAGCGTTATTCAGAAAGAAGTAGTTACTGTTAAGATTATAATTTATTTTAATTATTTTTAATTTATAATAATAAAAATAAATAATAAAAAAAAAACAAAAAAATAATATAATTAATAAAATAAAAAATAAAGATTTTAAATTAGAAAATAAAACAGATTTGTCTTCAGAAAATCGAAAACAGCAAAGAAAATGTACAGAAATAAATTCATTTCCAATCATTTGTAATCTTCTAACCATAGGCAATGTCTGTGTACATACAATTTAATAGAGCGAAATGCATCTACACGGAAAAGAGCATATTTCATATCAAAACAGGAGGCTGTATGATTAGTATGATTAAAGTAGGGTAATCCACAGAGCAGGGTTCTCTTAAATTTTGTTGAGCTTTCATGAATTATGTTTGCTTATTCACCGTTCTATGTTTGTTATCACCGTATCACCGAAATATGTTTGTTTTTTGCTAAAATTGTATTTATTGATTAAGTCATTATATATTATCTATCGATTATTCCTTATTTACTATTAATTTATCGTAAATAGTTTATTGTGTATAGTATATCATATTTAAAATGTTCACAAGATATTCATATTTTAGGACCATCTATTAGGGTCATTAATGACCTGAAAAAAAAATTCATTGTATAGCGAGTGATAGCAGCATTATATTTATATTTTCATAGTAGAACATATCTCGTGAAAGTATTGACACGGGCTATAAAATGGTGTACTTAATATCTTCTTGCTCTATAGGCGGAGCCTGGTCGTCCAGGCCCGGCGTCAACATCAACACTGTCCACTGGCAGGCCACCACGGAGGCCAACTTCATCACCAAGCCCCGCCCGTCCTGGGAGAAGCCCTCCACGGGGAAGCCGAAGCCCACCAAGAAGTTTACCACCACGACGCAGAAGCCGCAGACCGTGAAGACCCCCCCGCACCCGAAGCCGTACACGGCCAAACCGGCCAACGCCAAGCCGGCCAAGGTGCCGACTCCCCAGCCCGCGGTGGCGCCGCCGGGCGGGAGGCCGTCCACCGTCACCTACCTGTCCACGGTGGCCCCCGCCTTCGCGGGCAACTCCAGGCCGTCTTCCCTCGGCTCTGTGGTGACGACGGCAGCAACCAAAGATGTCGGTGAGTTGTCGTCAAATTTTATGTCTACTACTTTTTGGCAAGAATGTTTTATTAGTATTATTTCGGGAACGAAGTTCCCTTCCACAGGAGGATACAATGTATACTAAAATTAAATGATCATTATATAGTTAACTAGTGGGGTGGAGAGTAGGCGGAGTAAATAGAAAGAGGGGGGTGGGAGGGGTGTTGTTAGGAATAATTAGGGGATTGTCAACTTTGTTTTTTTTTATTTGTAATTGTAAAAATGTTAAGTATGGGGTTGTTTGGGAATTGAATTCGACTGTTTATTATATTATTATTGAGGTTAATATTTTTTCTTATTTATAAAATTTCAAAACTATCTAATTGTCTATTATTTTTGTTATTTTGTACAATTTTAAGACCTAAATTGATGTCGAAAAAAATGGTTAAAAAAATGAAAACATATTGTTAGAGCACTATCTAGCGGATGGCGCTCGAATTATTTATGGAATAGAAGGAGGGCACCATCTGGCGCCATTTTAACGTTGTTTGCTGTATCAGCATCAATTATGGCCTTTTTTGTGACTCTTTTGCATGAAAGTGTGACCAAGAGATGTACAATACTTCTCTTCAGATCCATACTTAGGAACGTGTAATTAAGGAGAAATTGCGCGGTAGGGAGGGGGGAGGGGGGGGACATAGAGTCAGTAATTTTCTTCCTCACTTCTAATTTGTTAACACTGTTGAAATATTCTAAGTACTCTTTATAAAATTGTAGAGTAAGTTGTACACGAAGGAATTTTTGCTGTACAGATATCGTTGAACATCGATACACTATACATTTAATTTCCTATCGATAAAATAATTAAACGTTAAACAAAATTATGTAATATTTTATTGTAATAAATAAAAGCTATCATTGAAAAAGTAGAGATTATTTATATAAATGAATTTTAAAATCTGTCCGACTCATAAATTTTTCAGGTATGAAGATTGAAATGTTTATTAAATAAATAAAAAAAAAGTGTTATTTAAATGATCAATTTTTCATAATACGTTTTATTTTATAAAAGCTACTAAAAGCAGTCCTAAGTCAGAAATATAATATGAATGCTTTTATTCCTCGGATTATTAAAAAAGTTTTAAGTTACGTGATAAAAAATAAACGTGTTCCAGCACTTTATACCTACATTTATCATTCTTTTCTCAGTTCGTACTTTTTAAAAGAGCACTTAAAGTGCTAGATCATGTCGTGATGATTTAAATATATCGCGAAATAGAATTTCCGTGGCTTTTAAGGTAATCTCAAAACTATTAATCTGTTTTAAGGTGAAAAACAGAGTGAAAATACATGTTTTACTCCTTCGTATGATTTTTATGTCTTTTTTCCAAATCGGTTAATCTTATTTATTTTATAACAATTGTTCTACAATAGGCACGATGACAGATTTTGAAATAACCTTCTATAATGTATATGTTTTATTTATTATTTATTTATTTATTTCTATTTAATTTTATGTATAAAATTTTGTTTGGACGATGCCTGTCTCACTAGAAATATCTTTGTTGAGACAGGCATAGTTTACAATATTGTGTAGGTTCAAAACATAGTAAATAGATAATAAAGTGTTTAAAGTAACATAAAAGAAAATATATCTAAGGTTTTATTGTGTTAGTGTGTTTGTGTAAGTGTGCCTATTTTAGCTCTCCCCTTGTTTCGGATCCACTGTTTTATTTTGTATTTTATGTTAGGGTTGTAAATTGTGGTTGAGTTTGTTTGACCGTGTGGTAATTATTGTTTGAGTTGGTTTAAGCTGTGTATTTTTGTGTTTGTATGTGTATTTAAGAGTAGTATTCGCATAAATTTGTTTTATATCGAATACGTCGAATTTGTTGAATATTTCATTTGTCTTTGTAAAAATTGAGGTTTTGAGGATTACTTTTATAGCAATTTTTTGAGTTGCAATAATTGGATTGAGTTACGTGTCTACTATTACAAAAAATAATACAAAAAAAACTTAGTAATAAACTAAGTTTTTACGCAAATTTTTGCATTTTCATCACCTATTTTTAATTTCGCGCGAAAACGCCGGTAAATGTCATGGCGTCTACGTGAGGTCAAGCCTAAATAAACTTTGCATTGTGTTTATGACAACAATTTAAGAGACACGGTGATGGTTACTTAGGCGTGACGTCATTCGCATTGCAGAATTTTATACTTTTATTTTATTGAAAATCTTATTAATCTTAATGTGTATATTAAAACTGGATAATTCTTTAGAATCTTTTCAAAATATTTTCTTCTCTAAAATCACTTATTCTTTAATACTGTCATCATGTCTATTTTTGTATTTAAAAAGTTGTGTCGAGTTTACTGCAATAAAGTTTCATGACAAGCTATAATTAAATTTAAAACAGGTTAGAATTTATAATTGGGCTGGTTTTGAGGATTAATTGTACAGTTTCCGAAGTTTGCTTAAATGCTGGTGTAATGTTTCCAGAGTGCGGGGTCCCGGCGCTGCTCGGGAGGCCAGAGACGCGCATCGTGGGCGGGAAGGACTCGTCGTTCGGCCGTTGGCCGTGGCAGGTGAGTCCATTGTCAGCCTGTTTGCGGCCAAATACCATTAACGCTATTTCGCACTCACTCAACACTAAGAATTATACTTTTGACGTTTAAAGGTGATCGGCTGGCAATGCGGGCTAAATTCAGCACTTTTTCTCGTAGCTTCGCCTGCATTTTGTATCATATTTTCGTATGGAAAGGTACCAGGTTCCATATTTAAAATATATTACCTACATATATCTTTTTAAAACGACAGTAATCAGTTAATAAATTATCAAATGAACAATGCTTTATAATTGAAGAAAATTTCACAATTTTGAAGAATTTACATAACATAAGAATTGAGAATATCTTCCTTCAATAATTTTACAAAGTAGATATACGATTCATTATCTTTGATTATATTTTATTAAAAAGTATTTTAAAATCTGTCCGTTGGTTTAATTTTAATCCTTTTTATATAGCTGATAACATTTTAGTTTAAATTAATAAATTTTATTCTTTAAAAAAAAAAAACAAAAACTTGTAAAAATTCCCGATTTTAGCTAGACACAGCGATTTTAAGACAACCTACGCTGAATATGTTAATGTTATGAGTATTTTCAATTAAATATTTCGGTAATCCATAAATTTCCAAACAGTTATATTGAAAAGAAAAATTAATAAATATATCTTAAGAAAACATTTTTTTGTCCATATTTAGGAGTTTTTGACAATTTTTAATATATCGAGACGTCTTTCACTATTAAAACAAAATAATTCATCAAAAAATAAATACGCAATTTAGATGAATCAATTAGAAGGATATGCAAAAAAATCTATCTTTCGAAAATATATTTGGTTACCACGGGTATACGAACCTATAACTTTTCCTTTCCGGGGAATCTTATCTTCGCTTATTTTTACGATTGGTAAGTCTAATCCGTTTTAAAAATCTTTAATCCGTTTTAAATTATGATTAAAATATTTGCCGTAAAAAAATTTTCTCATTGAAAATATAAATTATTTATTATAGAAATAATATTTTTATCTGCATGTTCTTAGAACAGAATTATTAAAATTTTTCCACAGAGGGATAGTCATTAATTAAGATATATTATAGAAATCTCACAGAAATGAAGCTATTTATATGGGTTACATGTATGGAAGTCTTTATATGGTGGACACTGGGCTTATGACCTGTATGAGCTGGCTTAAGTGATCACTTTACACAATTAAACTTTCACCTATTCCACTGTAAGAACATCCATACATTTTAAATTTTTAGATAGTTGTACGAATGTTCTTTGCCTGTCTCAACACAGAGCTCTCTAGTGAGACAGGCATAGTATAATCTACCTCGAACAAATGTAAAAGTGAAGAAATGAAATAAATAAAAAATAAAAATCTGCATTTTATCAAATATTTGAAGGGATTATGAGCCATCTATGGTCCAAAATTATTTATTCCCATTACATAGTGTACATAGATGTCGCCACTGGTAATGCTACCTCAATATTTTTAAAGTAGTATTAAGCGATATTATTTTTAATGTATATGTAATAATCTTCTGAATTTTTAAAAATATACACTTAAATACGCCTGTAAATTATTATTTTTAATTTTTTAACTTCTTCTTTACACCAGTTTATATTTAAACAATATTTTTATATGTATATTTTAATAAAACAATTAATGAATTTTTTCACAAAGGGATAACTTTTAATTATTAAGATAAATTATAGAAGTTAACAAGGCATGCATAATTAATCTTGATTTTAAATAATAATTGCGCCAAACGTGAATGTTCTGCAATTGCCGTCCAGTGTGAACCGGGCTGTAAGACCCGCGCCCAGTTATTCCGGTGGATAACTCCAAATGGCGGCGGGGATGGTCGGGTTGGGGACTGATAATTTGGAATTAATTAATTTTCCCAAATTCACAACAATGAATTTAGACAGTGAATGAGATTTTGAGCGCTCCACCTCCGCTGTAGGTAGCGGAGTGTTGTCCGGATTAAACCTATCGATTTTACGATTCGACGATTTTCGAAATAATCAATGAACAATTTAGGTAAACTATACTACCGTTAGTGATAATGAAATTAGACACGACAATATATTACACACTTATATTGATGCCATATTGGAGAACTTATACTGATACAATGTTAAATGTTTTTCGCTCCTTTTGCACATCTAAATCGTTAAAAATATATTTAACCAACCACCATTTTTTTTAGATTCGAATGTCAATATATTCACAAATATATTAATTAATAATCATAAAAAGTATCAACTTGAAGCTGTTGCTTTTAAAAATCCGGTCGAGTTTCAAAACAAACCAATGTAAATTTCGTAAACATTTAAAATTATTTTACATTCTTAAATTGCCCAATTATTTACTTCACTACATCCCTGATAATAATATGAATATATTTATTTCCTTTCGGTTCATAATAAACCTAAATCAAAATGCTTGTAATTTCAAAAGCAATCTAAATCCATTGTTACTTTTCAAAATGCACTAAAGTCCATTTTAAATTTTAAAATAACTCACGAAATATAAAAGTTACAAATACGTAATTTTATTTGAATGCTTTATTTTGAAGTCCTTGTTTCATTATTTTTTATTTCACGAGAATAATATCTATACCTATAAAACTCAATGTCTGTCTGTCTGTTCTCTAAACAAATCCACACCGTTTGTCTGATTCGATTCAAATTTTGCATACTTATGCTTTGGGACCCGGCGGGTCACACAGGCAACATTTCCCCCTATTCTCAAACCCCTTCCCCTCCCCCTGACATATTTTCGATGCAAATCTGTACCGTTTGACCGATCGGACTCGAAATTTGGAAATTTATTCTTTAGGACTCGGCGACTAACATAGGCGATATTTCCCCCCTATTCTCATACCTCTTCCCCTCCCCCTGATATATTTTCGATGCAAATCTGTACCGTTCGAATCAAACGTTTGTTTCCCCCACAAATTTATTTTCAACTTAATCCTTAACCTGTGCAACACCGGGTATGAACAGCTAGTTATAAATAAGATGGAAAACAGTTATCAATAATTTTCCAAAAAATCGTTCATGGGGTTAGATAGGTTTTTTAATTTTTTTTTAATATTTATTAGAGACCCTAACAGGATAATAGATACATTATACTCTAATAATAAAACATTATAAATGAAGACTATGCCCATTATCCCAATTACAAGTGTCTTCGGCACGTTCTAGTAATATGTATTTTTGCATTTAAGTATATTTTACATGTACATTTATGAGTATTGTATATTTAGTGTTTGAATGTATTGCGATTAGTATTTAATAAATAATGGATCTATAGGTTCAGGTCATCGTTTAGAAAATGGATATTGTGTTATGAGTGTGTATTTGAACGATGATAAGGTATCTGCAAGAATATCAGCATCAATGTTAGGGTCAGCACAATACATATTATTTGTGCGACACAACCTTGTGGTGGGAGAAAAGTAACCAACATTATTAGTGTGCTGGATTATTCTAAAGAACTCCGAGTTTCTTATACGGGGTTTAACATGCAAATTTATATCAGATAGAGAAAGAGAATCTTGTGTAGCACACCGAGATCGGATATTTTCCATCGGGACTCAAGTTTGTGCATCTTGAAAAAGACAAGTCGATCTTCGTAGCTTTGAAGGTTATTGTGTTGACTAGATTTGTAGCACAAAATACGTAGAAACTTTTTCTGCACACTCTCGATTTTTGATTTTCAACTTTTTATTCTTTTGTTCCTTCTGAATCAGGAAAGATCTTTCGTAATTTTCAATTTTTTATCTATTTAGAAAAGGTCACCAATATCTAAGGCACGTCACTTATTAAAACTGACATCATGAATGGATTTTTTTCATAGAAATGCTTCATAATGTTTTAAATATGATATCTTGTGACTAGGTAATATGTATAACTAAACTTATCGTATACATGATTGAAATTGTGTTTGCCTTTAATAAAATATATTAGGTGCTTTCCAATTCAAGTAATAAGTCTTATTTATAATTTTTTCTTACATGTTTACATTTAGATATTAAAAAAAAAATGGTTCAATCAAGTACAAAGATACCCAGATTAAATATATATGTCAAAAAAATTTCGCCATCAACGGGATTGCAATCTGGAACACTTTATTGCCTTTATTTTTATTATTGCTTAGGATCAATACGGCCATAGTGACCCCATATATGTTTTATGTCTTGTTGTTCAACGAAAGCTGCGAGCTCAGTGATATACTCTCATATAATGGGATTTATACCTGTGTCCCCATATCGTTTTCTCTAACTCTTGCTTATATATAAAAAATAAAATATTCCCTAACTTGAGAAAGTTCCGTTATGTGTGATATCTGTATGTTCTGAATACCTACAATAAAAAACGTTGTGTATTTACGTAAAATTGCATAGAAAGTTACTGAAAAATTATTTATGAGGAACAGAATTACACGAAATTAATTATTTATTTATTTCTATATATATATAAAATTGTGATATATTGAACAAGTATATAACATAAATAAGAAGGAACGTGACCAAATTTCTAGAACACCTCAAAACACAGGGATTCGTTTATTAATTAATCTTATAAAGTGTGTGTATAAAGGTGTACAAAAATAAATTTAATAGATATTAAACATCATCACCGAAAAAATAATTTATCGCCTACCACTGTTTAAAAATTATTTAATAAATAACTTATTTCAATTTGATAATCAAAGACGTGACTTGTTTTGAAGTAATTTAAACTTTTAGATTACCTTTAGTCACATTATAAAGTTTTAGAAAATGTCAAACGCCAATAATTAAGAGGATAATCCAATTTTATTGTTTAAGTCTTAGAATTTGTTAATCAAAAATAAAAAGCAAGATAAAGGGAATTTCACGTGACATTGTTCTTACATTAAGCCGCGTATAAATTTAATTAAAATTGTATGACTTTTAAGGGAAAATTTCATTACACTTTCTAAGAGGATTATCGCGTCAGCACAACGCATTCAAACACATTAGCCCCAGTCATTCTCTGTAGAGTGTTATTATTAGCTAAGGGATGAAAAACGAAGAAACATCAAACCCTTAATGATTTTATGAACCTTTTCCCCCTTTAGTATCTTAATAAGTTTTAACCTCCTTGCTGTTTTTGGAACAAAGTACCTATTGGTCGTCTTAATTAATTTTTAACGATAAATTAAAACATTGTGATTTTTAAAGTTAATTAATAATTTCATATTTCCTTATTAAAAAACTGAAATAAAATTATGTTTGTAAGAAAGAAAAAAGTCCAAATAAACTATGTCATCGTAAATTATAGGTAAGTTCACGTATTCAAAAGCATCAAACAATTTTTATCGTTTCTCAGTATTTTTTTAAAAATTTTTGAGGTATCGAAATATACGAAATAAACATATGGTAAATCTATTAATTTTCCAGTTAATTTTAATATTTAAAAGCACCACATCTCGTGATAGAAATGATGTTGTGAGGTGAAAATTGTCGTATGATCCTAGAAATCCCAAAAAGAAAAAGCTGTGTAAATATCATGAGTTTTTTCTGCTTCATATAAACGCACTTTCGACTTTATAATACACATTTGGTAAAACACAGAAAAAAAATGTTTTGACCATGTAAATAATGCACTAGCTTTTGAAACCAATTTAGAAAATAATAGTAAATAAATAAAAAAAAAATAATAGTAAGTAAATATATAGAATGAAATTGTATACTTTTGATCTGTTAATAACTAAGAAACACACAATATAAAAATTAAATACAATTCCAGTACAATTCTCTTCATTTTCACTACATATGGTGAAATGATCAACACAAAAAATTAAAACTTTTTTGCAGAAGTTCGTTCTTCAAAATATATTTCTAATCGAAGTTTTGCAATGTAAAACATTTCTAAAAAGCACATCAATTCGATGTATGTTATCAAAATACATTTATGATCATGAAATTTTTTTAAAGTTTTTTCTTCATGTTATCTAAAATTCACGTTGGTCAAATGCTTCCGTATATAAAATTTATGCGGTTTTTTGCAGAGAAATAAATGTACGCTATTAACTTTAAATTGAATTACATTCGTTGAAATATAGTTTGAGTTGGAATGCGGTAGATGGCTCTCATCGCGAATTGTTGCTTGAAATGTCGCGAAGCCATCGTAAACAAAACATTTCGCCAGATAATGAGATGTCCTCATTTTAACGGCAGAACTCAGATCTGGAGTTGAGGAATGCACAGTGAAAACACGAATTAATGTACGTTGAAGGTACAGTACCTAAGACACAGGCACACTGTAAACAGATAGTTTCAGGCACGTAAAAAACAGACATGTACAAGCGCTTTGAAAAATCTACGGAATGGTTGAACATTCGAAGCTTTCAGATAATTTATACATTTAAGGGGTTACACCACTTTGAAAAAATGCATTCATATTAGAATTTTATTTTTATGTAACTGTTGCAGATATATATACCTATATATTTTTTTATTATTTAAATATCAGATGGTGCAAATGATGATGAAGTTTATAAAATAGTGTGGTAAAAAATGCAAAAAAAACATAATCCTCTACGTAACCATGTACGATGCCAACACTACCTTGGATTGACGCAAATATGATGAGGTATAAATAATTAGGTAAAAAAGACATTCTCTATGTAACAATGTCATTCATTAACGCTAGCAATGGCGCAAAAATGATAAGATAAGCGTTCTTCTCTGCGTAACGATTTCTGTCATTGCCGCCTCCAAGACGCTACACTACGCCTAATGGCGCTGGTCTTACAACCTCAACACGCGGCTGAAATTTTACATGGTAAAATTACGTAATTTTTGACGGCTAAAGTTTATTATTAATGTAAAAATATTTATTGAATTATTTGTATAAATTTATTTATATTATTTGTTTAATTTCATGTTTTGGAAATACCTTTCCATCGTCAGGGTATTATTATATATATATGTCAAAATATTAAAATGAATAATGTCTTTTAATTATCATGGTTTTTCTGAATTTTCAAACCATTTATTAGAAAATTATCACGGTTTTGATAAAAATTTAGGACTTTCTATTTTACACATAAATAATTTTGGTCTGAAATTGAATAATTTAGAATCATTAGAAATGAGTAAAGCATGTAATAGTAAACAAAATATTATTAATAATCAATTAAATTTCACTACTTGCCCAATTCTAAATTTTTTTCCAATAATTGCGAGTAATCAAAAAAAAAAAAAAATTAAAAATAAATTTTCAAATAATTTAGAAACACAAAAAAAAGATACTATTCATTTTGACATATACATAATACCCTGAAGATGGAAAGGTATTTCCGAAACATGAAAGTGTAATTAATCAAATAATATAAGTAGATTTATACAAATATTACAATTAATATTTTTAAAAATGTCAATCTAAAGTGTTGCCGAGTCAATTGAAAAAATATTATAAATGTGATAAGAAGTCTTGTAAATTATATATTATCACTGCGACCGCGAAACAACGGTCGATATTTTATTAAGAGGCTGTCGGAAAATGTGGAAGCGCCTCCATGTATCCGGAGCGTCGTAAACAAATCGCCACAATAAAAGTAACTGTCGCCCTCCGCCCCGATACGCCCCATCTCTTTGCAAACAGTCCGCGATAAAAGTTGTGCTTTGCATCGCGCGGAGCTGACACTGGCTCTCAACTTTAAACCAAGTTAGGGTGCATTACGGGGCCGGCGGGCTGCGCGGATGGCCCAAACGGCATTGCCAATGCAAATCCCGCGAGCGCTCCCTGCATACTGCCGCCCGGCGCCGCGAACCTGCAAACGAGCTTATTCAAAGAGGAAAATCCCTATTTTGTTATTCTTCACGAAACTTAAAGATGTCCCCGTTTAAAAACATGCAAGTTCCTATTTGCTCGTGTACGTAATCGCGATTATACACAGAAAATTCATTTACAATTCAATTAATTCAATAGATATTTTTAATACCAAATATGAAGAGTATCGTCATATGAGGAGGCAGATATTAGAAACTCTTCTTCTTCCTTATGCATTAAAATGCATTATAAACATTATGAAGGCTTTTATGCTTAAGTTAAATTTAGAACAATCCGTTAAATGAATCTGTAAAATTGTTTTATCTGTCATCTAGCATTCATATCAAATAATTGCCTGTGTCATCCTTTAATTGTGGGAAGCATATAACTATTTTTTTTATATATATTGTGTCTTACTAAGTAATTATATCTTCCTGTTGGGTGACCAAATAAAATAAAATAAATTCAAATTTTTTATGAACACAATACTAGATTATATTCATAGAAGGAACATCATTTATCAATATTAATATTTACTGTTCCCTCGTGCGACGCACATCGAAAGAATGAAAATTTGATCAAATTTTCTTATAAGATAGCATAGAAATTTACGAGATTTCAATTCAATTTTTTTTCTGGTATGTCTTCTGCGATATTATGCCGTGTTTTTACAATCTTTCTGGCAGACTTGGATCCCATTGCAGGGTCCATCATCAACATATCAGCCCTGGTGATGGGTCAGCCAGAAAGATCGTAAAAACCAGAAGATTCTGAGTGGCCGTGAAAACCTAAGAACATTTTTATTTTTGTATTTAACATTTACATAAGAAAAGTACATTCAAGTCGTAAATTATGTAAATAAGTTTACATATATTATATTAAATATTTTAATTAACATTTGTATCAAAGGTGTAGAAGAATTCTGCTACGGAAAACTCTCTCAGATATAAGGAACAGATCAATGTCCAAAGAGATATTGTTCAGCATAGCGGTAGTTTTTCCATCAGGCATAACCACCATCAGGCAGGTTGGTCCTGTATATTGGAATGTGAAACAATCTATGCTCTCTAAGGTAATTATCAGGAATATACAAACCAATGCTCCGCATAATTTCAGGATTATCGATCATATCGCGCAATAATCTGAAAAAAATGTGTAATCAAATACACATTCCTTCTAGTTTTTAAACTATTGTAGCCAATCATACACTGGAGAAACTCGGTTGGGTAAAGCCAAGGATAATGACCGTACTCTCTCATGTCATCGTAATGTACGTTTCATAACCTGCAATCGTCATGAATACTTTATCAAATATTAAAAAAGTCTTATAATAAGCTAAAAAACTTCACAATAACACAAAAATAAATATTGATTATAATAATAATATTTAATAATAAAGTAATACTATAGATGTTTTTTAGAGATAAAACTCTTTGTGGGAAAGTAGGTATGAAAGTCTGTAAGGTGTTTAAAGGGCTTATGCCTAATTTAGAAAAAAAATATGTTCAAAAGTATGTAAAAAAATCATTAAAATATCTTTAAAAATATTTTGAAAGTTTATAAAAATTAAGTATTTAAATTAAAATTTTGTAAACAAGATATATTATATATTATGTTTCATGAGTTATATTTTTATATGGGAATGTAGGTACGTAAGCCTTTTTTAAGCCAGCCGTATGATAGGTCGTAAGCCCTATGAACATCCAAAAAAACTTCCATACCTACTTTCCCATATAAAAATATAGATTCGTCTCTATTCTTCGTCTATATCTGTGTAATGTGAAATTGTACCTGAAAATCTTATTTGACGATATACTAGTATGTAACATTTTTATGTCACCTATTTTTAATACTTTTCTTTGTGAGATAAAGCTCTTTTTCTGTTCCGGAAACATGTAGTGATATATGAAATTTCACCACCTTTCCAGACAAACTTAACGTAGAAAGTGTGCAATACTTGTGTGCAATACAATACATCATTTTCAAAAATATATTTATGACCACAGTTACACATGTTAAGATCAACTTGAAAAGCTCTGAAAAATCTCCCATGTCGTGTCCTGAATGTGTTAACTCTTTTTAAAATAAAATACAAGTCCGTCGCTTCCCGGATCCATGGCGGAGTGAGTAATTTTTTAAATTCTCGGATTCATAAAGGAGCAATACGGGGCTGAGGGTTTTCCAAACAACATGGCAGGCCAGAATAAAATATACGTTGCAATCCCGATAGACGAAAACTTTTTTCCCACTCGTTCCGGTTTGGCGGAGGCTTCCGCGGATTTTATTACGTTTTCATGACGTGCTTCAGTTTTTGCCGCATTCTCGCGCCCTTTTTGTGTTCCACCCCATATTGAAAGCGGCCTATTTGTAGGGGCGTGAGGGCTCCGCGCGCACAACACTGGCCCATTATTCAAAATAAGAAACAGTCTCCTTTTGATGAGAATTTGCAATGGTTTTCGATTTTCAAGGCTTCTTTATTGTTCGTGCGTAATTCTGATTGAGATTCAGGGTTATTCTTTGTTTGCTTCTTTACAATTCCCTTTTTCGAAATATTTTTACAGTTATTGTAAAGAAATTTGTAAAGCGGATACAACCTTCAGTCTAAACAAATATTGTCTTTATTAATTTTTTTTAAAGTTCCTTATTGTAATTCTGATTGAGATTCAGGATTCTCCTTTGTTCGCTTCTTTACAATTCCCTTGTTCAAAATATTTTTATAGTGATTGTAAAGAAATTTATAAAGCGGATACAACCTCCAGTATAAACACAACTGTTGTCCTAAATTTTTTTAAGTTTCTTGCTATAATTTTTAAATATATCATATTTTATCATCCTTATTATGATTATTATTTGTATCATGATTATAGGTATTATAAATTGAATCTTAATATTCATCTCAACTTGCTCACCAATGAGTGATGAACACTTTTGTGACATATGCAAATCATACTTGAGTTATTTAACATATATACTAGAGTACGCCTGAAAATCAGTATTAAAATTTTTTAAAACTCCTTTTGTACACCAGTATATATTTTAACAATATTATTTATACGTAGGTATGTTCTGAGAACACATTTACGGATTTTGTCCCCGGAGGGATTATCAATTAATTAAAATAAATTATAAAAATACCATAGAGACGAAACTTTATAAGAAACATGTATGGAAGTACTATAAAAAAAACTTTGATACATGTTTCTCATATATATGTTTTCTCTCTGTGAGACTTCCATAATTTATCATAACTTATTTGAGTGGTTTCACCTTAAAAGATCACCAATAAACTATATAATTTAATAAATATTTCTGCAAAATGAGTAGAACAATAACATCAACCCTTATCAGAAGGCTATACTTCTTTGACTGTAACTGGTTGCGGATATTTTATACGAACCGTATGTTTTTCTAAGAAACGATTCTCGACGTTTCGTTGAATGCTTCTTCAACGTCATCAGGAGGACGACCTTTACCCGCGGAGATAGTGGGCGGACTGATTACTGCTTTCGTGGCCGTAAATTATATGCACTTTGTTGTATTCACTTCTTAAATAGAGGTCGCCAGTGTGCAATACGTACTAGTTACGTCGGCGGACTTTACTGCGACGTCTCTCGAGGGTTGAATCAATGTCGTAAGAACAGGGCGCCAAATACTTGATAGTTTGTAACTGTCATCTCTATTGAAATTGGGATGTTTGTATATTTCAATGGACTCCCTCACTCATCTGGGTATAAGGTGCGGTTCTGTTGATAAGATTTTTGTCTTGTCAAATCTGATGAAGTGACAGAGATTCTCTTTGGATGCATGTTCGCGGATTGCCGATGTATTGGAGTTGTTGTTTTTAATTGCTCCAATACGTTCCTTCAATCGTGTAGCGATATTGCGTTTAGTTTGTCCTATGTATAGAACGCTCCGCTCTTTTTTTATAAATATAAATACGTACACGGAGTACGTATTGCCTCTTCAAAGTAAGATAATGAAATGCCTTTACTGTGAAAAATATAACGAAATTGCTGGTCTGGAATGAGATTCGCAACCACGACCTTCTCAGAATCAAACATGAGAATTTAGTTGTCTGTCTGTCTGTCTGTCCATCTGTCCGTAACTTACTGTAACGTCCGTAATTTCATTCGAATTCACGGCTAAATTACACGTTTGGAAGTAGGGCGCAAACCTCAAACCCGCGGGCGACCCGTCAAAAATATTATATATTTAATAGGGCTTAACAAAGTTCACCATGTTTCGTGATTTTTCACGGGTAAAATATGTAATAAATACTTTATCATTAGGTAAGTATTTTAACCAATAGATCACAATCAAATTACAATCATATAAACAAGAGCGTTCGGCTATTTAGTAAAAATGGATCTGCAAGCGTTAGGCGAATTCACGAGAATGAAATACCCCATTTCGTTGGTCCTAATTGTGTTGTCTTAATCAAAATTTTATTATTAAAGGATTCATCCTAAATTCACATGTTGATTCCGGAAACAGAAAATGTACTACAGGGTCCACTTGTTCACAAAGGGAATGTGAAGTAATTTAACATATTATTCATAAGTATAGATTTATGGTATTCGCAGAAGATGGCTAGAGCGCCAATATGCGCATGTATTTACGTTACCAAAGGTAACAAACGGCGTGACAAATGTTGCATCTAAAAGCTCAGCTCGCCGGATATAGAATTTTTCTGCTGGACAATAAATTTGCACTTTACATCAAAAGGAAACAATGCAGATTAAACATATCACAAGCAAACAAATATTTTGAGATACATTTTTACAAAGTTCTTGTAACTTAACATTTTAGCGACGATGCTGAAACTCTACCCTAAACACCGTCTGTAACTGTACAAATTTCAAAATCAGTAAGGAAACTTTGACAAAAATATAATATTATTCAATAGCTGGTTTCGCGACACGCGGTTAAGGATTTTGCCATTTTGCTTGTTCGACACTGTTTTGCTTGTTCCGTTTTTATTTGATAACGTGTACCTTGAATTTTTACTTGAAGCGAAGAAACCTTAGGACCCTTTCATGAATCAGTCCTTCCCTCGGGAGCTTGACCCTCGATGTCGAATTGGTCCTTTCAGTAAAAGTGTCCTCTCCGATAAGCGGGGACTGGAGATTGCACTCACATTGAATACAATGGATGCTTAATGTCTTGTTATCAATATACCGATTCCAGAAATGTTGGTCGTATTATTTGAGAGGGTTGTATCGAAGAAATCAATTCATATTTCATGTGCGGTTTGTAAATACATTTATTGCGTTCATTTTAAGTGATACATTATTAAAAAAGAATATATCACATTGGAAAAACACGAGATAAATAATAACATTAAATCTTTATTAATGATTGATTTGGCGTTAACGTTGTAGAGATTTCAAGATGATCATCAAATTGGGTGAAAAACATAAAACACGTAACCCCTATGTGAGTTAAATTATGATTTTATATTTTAATATTCATGTTTCGCGAGTATCAGAATTTCTTATCGACCGGTGAAGTGTTTAACTGATTGCATTCAAATATAGAATCATTTTTCTACATACATTAGGTGGAAGTACAAACAATAACTTAATTAGGTACTAAAAAAATGAGCCTCAGTTACGAGTGTAAAGGTGGTTATAACGGGAATATTGGGAGGAGAGGAAAAGAGTTATTGATAGTAATATTGGCAAGGATGTTAAAACCCATGTTGAAATTTCTTTTAATTTCTAAATATTTAAAATAATTAGTTTTATTACTTTTACGCACGACTGAATGGAGAAGCTTAATAGTATAAGAATGAAAATAATGATTATAGCAGAAAAGTTATTACTACTTAGAAAATGACGATGATATTTTAGTATAATTCTGAGAATTCTAGAAGCTTCACAGATGCCCTTTATGAAGGTATTTTTTCTGAAAAATTTTGACCGATGCATTGTATGAAAGTATGAACTGGTTGGGATAAATACTAATTGTACACATATACTAAATATGAATTATAAACAAACGAATATAAACGATTTCTATATATGTGTTGATACCTGAGGCATTAATCTGATATTAAGGCGATCGTCTAGCAGAATGAGCAAATTTCATCATTTTTTCTCATATCTTCTCTTGCGTTTTTTATCACATTTTTGTAAGGAAATATCTCATTTTAAAATTTATTCATCAGGTTACATATGTTTAAAATACGAATATCTTATTAAAATGTCACAAACTGAATAATATAATTGATTAATAAATTACCAAACCTTCGATGTTTTATAAATGAAGAAAATTGCTCCACTTTGTGGGCCATTTATAATTGAACGGCCTGTTGAGATATCTTTTTTATTCAATAATATTATAAAGTAATCGTTTATCTTAAATTTGTTACAATTATTGCAAAATCTGTTAGTACCTTTACATGCAATTTATGTTTTAAAAAACACTGTTTTTTAAATTATTTATATTTTTTGTGTGTTTTTTTCAATCCTTTATAGATAGTTTATAACTTTTTTCTTTAACAAATTAAAGAAATAGACATTATTATTTTAAAATTAATACAAAAAAAATCAAAAAATTATTCTCGATTTCAGATTTTTGCTATTTAATCAAGGCACTGCATATTGTGTCATAAATACGTTGCGTCTTGATTAGATATCTAAAATCAGGAATATCGACAAGATTTTGATTTATTTTTGTTTTTATTATAAAATTATAATATCTATTCTTTCGACTATTGAAGTAAAAAAGTTGTCAACCATGTAAAAAGAGTTGAAAAAAAAACCAAAAAAAAAAAAAAAAATTAAAAAAAACAGTATTATTTAAAACATAAATTGCAAGAAAACAAACTGAAAGATTTTTCTATAATTGTAATAAATTGAAGATAATTGTTTACTTTGTAATATTATTGAATAAAAAAGATATCTGAATAGGCCGTTCAGTCATAAAAGGCCCACAAAATGGAGCAATTTTCTTCATTTTTAAAACATCGAAGGTTTGGTAATTTATTAATCAATTATATTATTTAGTTTGTGACATTTTAATAAGATATTCGTATTTAAAACATATGTAACCTGATGAATAAATATTAAAATGAGATATTTCCCTACAAAAATGTGATAAAAAACGCAAAGAAGATATGAGAAAAAATGATGAAATTTGCTCATTCTGCTAGACGATCGCCTTAATAAAAATTCACCATATTATTACCATATAGTTACCATCATATTAGAACCATAAAGTTCAGTAAAGCTTTATTTAAAATGCTAATAGGTCTTTTATACGTTATTAGATGTAAGTATATAAAATAATAAAGCTTCATATTATTATTTTATGTGTGTACGTGACCTCATTAAAACGAATAAATATACGTGAATATGTTACGTGAAAGGTTTTCTGTTAATTTAATAAACTAAAAGAAACCCAGCAAGTTCCACTCAAACGTTTTTGAGAAACATTTTAATTAAAAGGATTATTACTTCTACCTGGATAATAGATATCTAATTAATAATAATTAATAATAATATAAGTTAACATTTTGATTTCTTAGTGTCTTCGCGGTGAAACCTAAAAATAGGACTTTATTTTTTCGATTGATTTTATCTGTACCTTTTCTAAGTGAGTCTTATTTGTAATTAAAAATGAGGAAAAGAAAAAAATAAGCTGTCTAACATATGTGGATTTCAAACTGACAGATGTTTTGATTGGATTATAACTATCACGATTCTACATAAGTTAGATAGATCAGGCCTCGATATATTTAATTCCTTGAATACTGCGAAAGTTTCTACTTTAGACCTGAAAAAAAAGGAATAATAGGTTCTTAATGAGATACAGAATCTTATGCAAGATGCAAGACTAATTATGGGTGATTAGTTTTTCAAACTAATCATCCTTAACATGAAACCGATATACAGTTAAAAAAAATTGTGTAATTTATAAAAAGTTTGTTAGTTTTCTCAAAATAATAATTATATTAATCTTAATATTAATAATTATCAATATCCTTTCAGAACAAATTAAAACAATTAAAACTTTCTTAAAATCTAACTTAAATACATACATTGTTTCAATTTAAAGCTTTTTTCAAAATACTTAAATATTATTCATTATCTAATTATTTATTTTCTATTACCATCCGTATTATTAAATGATTCACATATGTACCTACCTACATACAAAATAAGAACTAAGGCTCCCTTATTACACTCGAGAGCTTCACTGATGAGGTCTACATGACTAACAAAGTCTATAAAAATGTTAATTTAATATTTAAATATGTAAGATTTATATTATGTGACTTACTTTAAATTAAAAAAAAATGTCCAACCTCAAAGTCAACGCTACATACATCAAAAATATCCTTTTTAGTATTCAAAAATACAACCTCGCGCATTACCTATTTTTGTTAAAATATTCGAAGAGAGTTACTTAAACATTGTAAGTTTAAATTTCCATTTATAAAGGTTAGATCAACAACGGTGTAAGTACTATTTAAATATTGCGTGTTTAAACAACGTACAGCCATATTCTTCGGCACATTCTTCTCAAGGAGTAGAAGGGTGAATGAAATACCATATTAAGTTAGTTCCAGTTCACAAAGGGAGCTCTTAAAGTTACACATGTTTGGTACTAACTTTCGCGCGGTATCGTTTATTTTATAGGCGATTATTCCCTATGGCACCAAAATAACAGAAACTTTTTCAACGGAACTTTCGGTTGGCAAACGCGCGGGGCTTCCTAATCTATCCCGGACGTCCGGTTGGAACAGGAGTTGTTATGCAAGTTTCCGAAAAGCATTCCAGCATCCCGCCATCTATTTTATGCGCATATCCGGTTTGGAAAAATGAATACAGCTTCTGCAACTGTCAGCAGAATGTGGTTGTTCATTTGACAAAAGGTTTTTGGGATATAGACGTATCTGTCTGGTAGAATATGTTTGTGCTGAGTGCCAAATAAAAATATAAAAACGCTTGTCTCTTTTCGAACAGATTTACTTTGTCAGTCGTTTCGATTCACTGAATGGATTTTGGTATTTTTTTATTTGATAGTTATTAGAGAATCAGCCTAATTTAGTCTTTAAAAGATACATATATTAACATACTGATTGGAAATTACTATACAACTCACAAAAATATTATATTTTTATATAGAACGTGAGTGAAAGACGTTCATAATACGTCATACAAATATTTACCGACCAACGTACTAAGAACAAAACTTAAATAATTACCTACTTACGGGGCAGCCGTATTAGATTATTACAATTTTCCAACATCTGACAGTAAAAAAGTACTTGTTTGCAATGTTTACGAGTAAAAGGAAATTGTCACTTTACTCCGGTATTTCCTTCAAATTTCCCTTCACGTAATACTTGTACGAATAAAACCACATTTAATGCAGCAATTTTGGATTTAGCACGGTCATATTTTGTGTATTCAAATAATAAAGCTCATATTATATACTATATACCAATTAACTTATATAAGAATATACATATATACCCTAATACAATATAATTTTAAGAAATTATTTAAAATTATTTTAACGAGAATTGAATAATGTACGAGCGATAAATATGTGTTACCCGGCGATAATAAAGTGTTCATATACGAGTGATATATAACGAAATAGTGTAGATTAAAGAATAGCGTTAAGTTTAATTGGTATTAAGTAATTTTGTACATTGAATAAGTAATTGATAAATCGCTAATTAATTTCCGGCGTTTTCATTCACCTCGTAATATAATAATAAAGGCATTCAAGTATATTTAATTTCCTGATATTGTATTCTTAACATGACACACTTTCACACCACCATATTGGTAAGACAGAGAGGGTGCACAAGTTAATCCTGACCTACTTTCTTTGGTTCTTCCCCATGCGTATATCGCCTTACATTTGCACGTCGATTTTTACCTCAGAACAGGCGCACGCCTGAAATTGCCATCTTTTGAAATACGTTATTTGATCTCCCCACGCTCTTAACACGACTATATATGTTTAGTTTTATCAGATAGTAGCTTCGTACAGCACAAATTTGTGCTCAGCTTGTTTGTTTATTCTTTCCACGTAGTCCATTATGTTTTTTTCTCACGTATTCAATACCTTGGCGCATTTCCACTGCATTCATATCTTTTCCCGTCATTTCCATGTTCCACTGACGAAATCAATTTTAGATTTTTTTGAGCTGTAGACTGTAAACTATTTATTTATAATATTGTCACCTGGCGTAGTTGCGGGAGACAAATGAAAATACTGGAAATTGAGCGGCGATTTATTAATTTGTGATAAACCTGTCATAAACCTAATTTTTCTCTTTTTTAATTCATCTTTTCTTTTGTCCAGACTTCGTATACGTAATTTTTATCTTGCATAAAACTTTAATTCATCTTTTTTTTGTTCAGATCTTGTATTTGTATATGCAGATGTATTGATCAGATATCTTTATGCTATATTTCTTTTGTTCTTCTTTTTCTTTCTATCTCTTCCCTTTTTCCTTTTTTACTAAGTAGATCTGTTCTTTCTCCCCATTCTTGATTTCCCTTTTACCTTTAATTCTTTGACTTTCATGGTTTGTTCATAAGTTAAACCTTTCACTTTTTTATTTTTTTTGTATAATTTAAGCTAATATTGCTATACATTTTTATTCTATGATAATAAAATCATATTTTATTCAAGATGGTCTTTATACTATTTAATATTCATGTGTTATATGATTTTTATTTGTACTGTTAGTTTCCCATTAATAAAAAAATAAATAAATAATTTAAAAATAATAATATAAATATCTTACTCCGAGTGCCTTTTTACCTCCTCCCATCAACAATTTATTAGTTAAAAAATTGATGCAATTATCGTGTTTTATATTATACAAATATAGGCATTCAAAGTTAATTTTTTTAAAAATACTATCGGAAAATTGCTCGCCAACAATTGCTTGCCCAATGTTGATCGCCCACAATAGGCAAATTCCTCATATTACAAATACCGATGAAAATATATGAAATAGATCACAAATATTAATTATATTCTGTAAATTAGAATGGATAATGTGGGGTACTGTTTTCATTCATAATTTTTATTAAAAAAATCTTAAATACGACTCTATTAAAACGCATATGATTGATCGTGACGTGTCAACTCGCGTGTTTGGGGTAGCGCTGTACTATTGTATATCTGGGTACCATAAAATTATGACGCACGTACTCATGCTAGTGAAATAACGTGTTTTGGCGGGATTTTTAAATTTTGAATTTAAAAATCATTTTTATACTCTTAATATATACATTTTATTTTTCATAGACGTATTCTATAGACCAAAGTAAAGATTATTCTATTAAAAAAAAGTGAAAATTCCTTTTTGCTTTGCAGGAAAATTACTCGCCACCAACTAGCCTAACCTAACTTTTATAAATACTTTAAGTTGACGGAATCTAATCTATTTATGCGTGAAAATTAATTTAAGTACATTTCTTGTCCTGAAGCTTGAGTCAAGTGTGATTCCCAGATATCGAATTATAGTAACAGAATTAAGGCTATTGCCATGAATACAAATACTTCATCTTTTGTGATTCTATTAATTCAAAGTTAATATGTCACCAAATACAAATTTGCTTATTAGGTTGACGGCTAACGTGCATTCGCAATGAAATAACATCTCGCGCAGAACTTAGAACGGGAGAAGGCAAGTTGCATTCACAAAGAGCGGAAATTATATTATGTTCTCGAGTGTGGCAGAAGCGAAACATTTATTTCCTTTGCCTGTCCCGCTGCTCTCTAAAATACAAATGTCACTTCGCCTCGCGGTGCACGTGCATTTGGCGTTGCAGGTTCAGTTAAGAAATTAATGGCATGGAAAACGGCTTCACACGTAACTTTAATTGATATACAAGCGAGCAATTGGCTTTGTCCAAACACTAGGTACCGGTAAAAGCGGCTAACCTGTGACAATTTTGAGATGTACGTGTTTTCAACCTTGTTCATTTACGAATAGATTTAAACGGAAAATATTTGAATACTAAGTGTAACACGTCAAAAATGACGGTACTTTTGCATGCCGGTTTCTAAAGAATAAGTATTTATTTATTTACAGCCGAAATCCATTAAATAAGTAATAACGACTTTTATCAAAATATTTGAACATTTTTTTATATTTTCCCTGCCGATTGTGCTGGGCGGAACATGAAATGGTTCGCGTTTTTGCCAATTCCTATATGTGCTGTATTTTTGACCGGTCCCACAAGCTCGGTGGTAGCAACATGCGTTAAGCGGCGCCGGTTCGAATTCGAACGAAATTACTACGAAAAAAAAAAAAAACGGTCGCTATACGAAGATACGGGGACAAACAGACATATAAACAGATGCACAGACAGAAGCACAGATAGACAGACAACGAAATTATTATATTTAAATATTGGTGCTCCAGTATGATGTTTTATTAGATGATAAGAAAATATATAAATTTTTACCTTAAAAAATTATAATAAGTGTATGACAAGCTTTCAGTCTTTTATAAGTGAAAACATTTTTTTAATATAGATTACAGAATTCTGTTGTTAGAGGGAAAGTGCCTTTGCTTTTATATGAAGTGTGAAGCAAACATGTTTTGTCCGAAAATTTATTTTATACTTGTTAGTACATTTTTAAAAAGTGTGATTTTAATTCTTTTATGTAATATAATTTTCTAATTTTTAGTTTTTATATTACCCAGCGTACAAAATCACTTCAGTAGGAAACAGGCACCATCTTTTGGTAAACTCATAAATTAATTTCCAACATATTTTACCTGAATGCGTTGGAGAAGAAGGTATATAATTTCATACAGAATCCTTTTAGTAAGAAACTAGAGCCATTTTTTAGCTAATATCTCACATAAAACTATGATTAATTAATTTACATTGGTGGATGATTGGTTATTTAGTAAATCTGATAATTTATGTATTGTCATGGATGCAAAATTTTAGCTCGATTGGAAATTGGGAAGTAAGTGAAATATCAACTATAAGACGAAATGAAAAACAGACAAATAGGTGAAGCTAATATGAGCGTGGTGTAAAAGATAATTTTAAATGCGTTTTTAGTCTGAAAAACTGAAAGACCGTAATATATTTATTCAGATGAGCGCGCATGAAAACCTTTTGCGGAGTTTAGTGGACCATAGTGAGTTGTTTATATTGTGGAAAAAAGTACAAATCATTATGTAATCCGCGCTCGGCTTAGAACCGGGTTCGTAGCCGTTAAGTGTATGAAAAATGTAGGCGCGTAAAGAAGTCATATAATACACTGTGTAGTGTCTAGATGTATTTCGCCTCGCCGTGGGCGCGGAAGAGCTAGGAAATGAAAACCGTATTTCACCGTTTTCGTCGTAATTACGTCATTAATCACGATTTTTTCCAAAACTGCGGTTTGATACAAGCAACGTATTTTTTAATACTTTTTCATTAAGAACGGAGAGAACTCTAGCACTGTTCTTATTCGAGGCTCAAAGTTCACTTAATTTACTAAGCCATTTGTTTAACGTTCACAATTTTCTTGGTTGCCACGTCGCGAGTGTAATAAAATACCTTTCATAATTATATCCATTTAATAAATTGTTTCGCATCTTCTGAATAGTTGTCGCTGCTGTGGAGTAAGTCCTGGTTACATTAGAATGCTATACATTTAGATATACAACATTTTTAATGTGTACTTGCTGATGAGCGTATAATGGATCACTTTCGAAATGTTTTTAAACATTATGTTTTTTGAAATGATAAAGAAATTTTTAGAAAGCAAATTTATTATATTATAAATAAAAAAATAGCTAGTTGGTCTTGTGGTTAGGACTCTCGCCTTGTGATCCAAAGGTTGCAGGTTCGAATCTCACTCCAGACAAGCAAGTTAGTCCTATTTTCATAGCACAAGCGTTTAGATTAATTTGAAAATAGTAAGAATATTGATGTGACACGAATTCCATGTTCGCATCTCTATTTAAAAAAAAAAAATACTAAAATATTTTTCCTGTCTAAAAATGCAAATAACTTTCATCGCTCTAGCAATTTTTTGATTCCTTTTTTTATAAAAAGTCCTAGGCTTTGACGTTAACAAAATACTATGTAAGGGATGTTTTTTTTCACTAACGGTATCACATCTTCTTCCATATATCTATCTAAATAATACTGCATCGATCGAAAGACGTGATATTAATCAGATAAAGGTAAATCAAGAAAAGTGATCTATAATATTCTATTTTAGTGCAATAATGTAGTCTGGCATTTTTTATTCCTACGTGTCTAGGATTTGTTTTCTTAATTTAATTCGTATTGTAGCCATATACCGCGATTCCAAATGCATTTTTGAATATTGGTCTATAAGAATTAGTCTTGTTAGCTTTGAATGTACTTCTTGAATGTACATCAATTTTTGCAGCATTTCGATCATCAAGAATAATTTTAGGTTTCCCTTCGAAGCTATAATTAAAATCTTCAGACCCAAATTATATAAAAAGCTACCTGCCAACGTTTTATAAGTTTTTCAATGCCTCTGCGTTAAAAATCATTCGGTCTTGACTCGAAGAATTCGTCTTTTGAATAAAAGGAGATATAGAAAGTGCTAACTTTTGTCTACTTGACATTCCATTGTAAATAAATAAAGTAATAAATGTAACATAAAAGCAAACATATAATCTTGTAGAGCAGAAAACTTTCTTTCGAATAAGCTTTAATTTTTGTTTAATTTTTAGCGCGTATTTTATATTTTGAAAAAAAATGGACGCTACAAAATATGTTAAAATATAATATATTATGTTTTATCGGGTGTTTATAAATTGATTTGTTATTTTTGTATAGGAAAAACGTGTTGAAATTTTGAAGTTAGAGATAACGAACACTTAAGGCGTTTAAGTAGCAATAATTATTCCGAATTTGCAATCTTCCATACCCAACCATCTTTTGGGTATGGATCATTTTTTTGATATTAATAAGGGTTTTCAAATTTTACATACAAATTATACAGAATCACAGTTTGTTACGTTAGAAATTTTGTAAATAAGAAAAAGTGTTAATAGTAAATTGAGTATTATAAATAACCAGGTCCTTTTTACAAATATCTTTTAATATCTTTTAAATTTGTTTTAATGTACTTCATTATTATTAATTTTCCATATATCATTTTTATACTTTGACTGTCTACACTTAGATTTTTTAAATTTCATTTGTTAATGTATAATTATATCGTGACGAAGGGGCCATGGGCTCTGAGACATGTTGCTATTTTTCAATACAAAATTGGTGGAAACAAAGTTTATTTTTTAAAATTATATTACATTATGCATTATCTACGCACTAACGTTCAAGTAATAACTCTTCCGTAATTTTTGAGGTAAAGTCTTGATAATAGCACGTTTTCATATGGAAAAAATGCTCTAGGTTTTCTCAGAGAATCCATCCACTAAGGATACAATTTATTTCAGAAATGACAAGTATTATGTATATTTTATTTTATTAGAAATTAAAAATAAATTCTCCGTTATGTTCGTGTTTATTAAAATATAAGAAATGAAATGGTCACGTTCAAAACTTTAAATTGAGTTCCAGTGAATGGTTATTATTGGCCGTTTGAGGATAAAAGGAAGTCGTGGTTTAAAGCACCAAGAAATCTTATCCTCCAAGCGTTTATAGAAAAGAGGGAGACATTTAATTTTACTTAATTTGAAATAAATGTAAATAGAATTTGATTTAAATATTTCGCAGCATCGCTCGCAGTTACAAGAGAATTTAATTATTACGGAAGCCTCCGGCGCTCGGAGTCGACTTGCAAAAGTAATTTTATAAAAAAATATATAACATTTTCAAGAGGTTTGCACCACGTTTTCTGCACTCTAATAATTAAGAAAACCTTTTTTGTCGTTCAATTAAAAAACAAAACCACAATAAAAAAGAATAATTAAATTAAAATTGGCATCATACCAAATGAGAACTCGTAAATAAAACAAGATTTTCCATTAATGGTCTAATGTCTATGAAACATTAAAATTTTATTTTAAAAAGTGAACTTGACTTTTCCATTATTCATCGCAGGTAGGTCTATGAATGGATATCATGAAGGCTCGTTTTCGCATAATTAACTGTGCAAACTATACTTTTTAATAATATTTTATAGATCTTGCTGTTTCATTCTATAGAGATACATTCATTTTATCGATATATATAAAAACAATTGAAATAAATGGAAAATCTAAACAATAGAGACGACAGCATACGACATCATACCTAGCTCCAATAATATAATAAATTGTAGATACGTTACATGCATGAAATTTTAGCAACTCAAAAGTAAGGTAATTTCTTTGTGATTGGGCGCGACGCTACGCCGAAAAAAAAAGTCCCCGGGAATAAGGAACAGAGTATCGTATACTATTCTAAGAATGAGTATGTTATTTTAGTCACTGTGACTTCAAATTACCTGATTTTTCTGTCTACACGCAGAGCGTTTGTTAAATAAGTGTGCCGTGATTTGTTGTCTCTTTCAATGCAATATTTGCTTTATATGAAAGTCGACTAGTATGGGAATAACATGTTTATATTATAATACATCAATGCCTAGCTCGATATACATCATAAGCACACATAATAAACATATATTAGAGCAGAATATTTACCTAAATCATCCACTTACAGGCAGAATTACAGGAAGCCACATATGAGGGCATAATCTGCGACTTTTTTATAAGGATTGAAATTTACTTTCAATTTACCCAGGACTGTTGACTTTAAAATACGTGTTTTCGCGATAGTTTAAGGGCGACACTTCAGTGGCAGGTCACCCCCCTGAAGATGGTTAGTGCGATTTGCTCGATACATCGGGACTAACATATGTGAGACACGCAAGATAGTATATGTTAGCGCCAGCGCTAGCGCGTGTTTAAAAACTCGGTTGAACGTATCCCCGCTCTCCTCTCCTCATCCTACCTACATACTTCCAGCAAGCACAGGGCCGCTCAGTACGAAAACGCCGCAAAAGCAAAAACAGCTGTCAAACGCGACCGCAAATCAACGCCTACCGCTGAAATACCGCTAATTTTAAGCAAAGATTCATCTAACCACGCGAGTGTTATTCTACAACAACTGAAGAAACACCTCGCCGCTTGTTGTCTGGGATGATAAAGCGACAGGAGAAGGAGGTACGTGCTTGCCTCCTGTCCCATCATACCGTTACATTATCCCCCAAACAGTATACCTTTTTATTTAACTCTCTCTTCTTTTATCTTCTCGAATCTTAAATTCAACATATACAGGGTTATTTGTAAAACATTAATAATCCGTAGGGCTTTATTCCTGTCTTGATTATGAGTCGAAAATGTTCAATCTATTATGACCTTACTTAACTATTGATATTAATCAATAGTTAAGGAGATATGCGTCATCAAAATTTGCATTTTTTTTTTCAATATTTATGACTTATTTTTTGTAAAACGTTAGACTATCATTACAGTAACTCATATAAATTATGAAAAATTCATTCGTTGCAATACAAGTTAAATAAAATGATAAAAACCCTGAAAAAATTCCAATTGGAATGTTTTCCAATTGAAGTTCGAAGGTTTTTATTTTTTTATTTGACTTGTATTAAAGAGAATGAATTTTTATATTCGATATAAGTTACAAAAAATAAGTCATAAATATTGAAAAAAAAATGCAAACTTTGATGTCGCATATCTGCTGAACTATTGGTATTAGGACATAATAGCTTGAACATTTTCGACTCATAATCAACACAGGAATAAAGTCCTGCGAGGTTATTAATGTTTTACAAATAACCCTGTATATATATTGACTTAGTGAGAGTTTCGTGGCCGCAAATGACAATATTCTATGGACTCGACTGATTTAGCCTCCCCTTCACCCCTATTTTTTTCGCCTGTCTAAAATTAGCATTCCACACTGCACGCTGCACGAAAAAAGGTATCGTCACCATCGGGTGGATACCTTTTAATCATCGGCTTCGAACGCGGGTGTGATGCAAAAGGTATTTTGTGAAAAGCGTAGTACCGTTTTTTGTACTCGGTCGTTTCCCCCTAACCATAGGCAGCGTATGGAGTCCCCTTTCTGGAACATCATGTATTATGGCGTATTAGTGTTTTAATTATTATAGATATTAAAAAATAAAATCTATTAATTTTAACTCGCACCAAATAATTACTGAAAGATTAAAAAGTTGATAAAGTAAAAAAATATTCAATTTTTTCAGCGCACATTATTGATATGTAAATTCATGAGAAGTTGAAAAAAGATTTTTTTTGACAGATTTTTATCATTTTATTTGACTTGTATTAAAATGAATGAATTTTTCACAATCGGTTCAAAAAATAAGTCAGAAATATTTAAAAAAAATGCTTCGATGGCAATATTGAAGCATGACTTTAAAGTAACTATACATTTTGAAAAAAATCCAAATAAAACATTTCTCGTAATATTCCTATCGCATTTAATATCGTAGTGTTTACATTTTAATATATCATCATATTTAGTCAGATTTCGATTTTGTTCGTTTTTTTTATTTTTTGCCAGAATATATTTTAGAAAAAAGTGATATTTCACGCACTGCTATGAAATATAATAATTTCGTCGTCCGTCCGTCCATTCGTCCATCCGTCCGTCCGTCTGTCTGTCCTCATAACTTCGTGTAACGTCCGTAATTTCGTTCGAATTAACTGCTAAAAAAATAAATTAAATAGCTGGATATGGGGCCTGAATCGCGGACCAGCAAACCCGAAGGCGGAAATGATAGCGATGTTTTTATCGCCGAGCCTGCATTACCTGTCAAAAATACAGAACATCTAGGGCCTAGCAAAGACGCGAACCATTCCATGTACCGCCCAATCACCAGAGTTTAGAATAGTACATTTAACTGCCGGCAGGGGAAATATAAAATATTTTGATAAAAGTCGTTATTACTATTTCATAAGTAAATATTTATTTTTTAGGAACCGGCACGTAAAAGCACCGTCATTTTTTACGGGTTACAACTAGTAATAAAGTATTGTGGACTACCTCTGATATTACACCCTGTATGTAGAGACTTTACATTTAGAGAAGACACGGAACCAAAATGTAAATACCTCCCGCTCTTCCCGGTCGGTCCGACGGTTGCGCGGCAAACTAAAAAGCGAGCGGGAAAATGAACTAAAAGTGCGCGGTTAAATGAAAAAAAGACGCGAATTCCATTTCGGCGTCAAGCGTCAGTCGCACGAGACGCGGCGTCCGCCGGATATTAAGCCGGGCTTCCACGGCATTGGCTTTGCCGTCTTCTTTACCTTTTAGATTGAAAATTTCCCATCGAATCTGCAACGTTCGTATATTTTCCTGGAAATCTCGCTTAAAATATTTTGATAAATGCGAGGAAATAAATTCAGATACTGCGTGGAAAATTTCTCCTCTTCCTTCTCTCTTTAGAGTATTATAATATTTTTAAATCTCTGTCTTCAATAAGAACAGAAGCATATACACAGTACATATTCTTCAATACGAAGAATATATACAGTATTTATTTTCATCATTATACAAGTTTTAAGTGTTCTCAAGTTTATCATAAGAAACAAATATTTTCAATATTGATAACACCATTATTAAGGCATTGAAGCAAAAATTGATATATTAAAAATATTCTAAGGTTTTCGCCGCAGAATCTTCTTAATGTAGTTTTCTGGGATATTCGGCCGTGTACATCTGACTTCACAACACATCAGCCGTACTGATGGACCCTGCAATGAGATTCGAAAACGTCGCGTCGGCCAGATATACATGACAAAATACCCAAAACTATATGCTGAAAATAGATATTTTAGATTTATGCGAACATTATAAACCTTCAGAATCTGCCTTCATTTCATCTGGTTAAAAATTATAGAGCTGTCCTTTCTATATATTTCCATTAATATCACACTAATATTATCATTAATGTTGGAACATAATTCTTACATACAATCAAGAGGAATTGCAGAAAATACATAACTATTAAATTTCCATAACATTGTGATATCGGTTTTTATTTACGTCATTTACTAAAGAAAACATAAAAATATATAAATGTAGGTTGTTGAGATGTATATTGATAATGCTTCAATAAGAAGATTCGCGTCTCAAATTAATTAAAGTGTTTTATTCTAGCCAAAACAAAAAAAATAAAAGTAAAAACTACACGGAATATTTTGAGTTTGTTCAAATTTTTCAGAACACAGTACTGGATTTTGTCGCCAGGGACATCATTAATCAAGGTATATTAAATATGTCGCATAGAGACGAAATTCTATTTTTTATGAGAAAGTAGGTAAATTAAAAAAATTCCTATCAAAAATAGATATCTCATGAGTTAGTTAAATTATGTTTTTTTTGGAAAGTAGGTATGATTCGGTGGAATCTCATATACACATAGTATAAAGGATATTGCTCCAATTAAAAAATATAGATACCTCATTAGTGACATCTGTATTTGATTAGGATAATGTAAAAGCTTTGGATGCCGTTCGCGCTAGTGATAATTAGAACATGAAACGGGTTGTACAATTTTAATAAATATACAAATTCCAAAGATTTAATAGATGTGGTATTCTATTATGGGTGGAAATGGTGAACGTTACATTGTGTAAAGTGATCACTTAAACCAGCCGTACGATTAGTCGTAAGCCCTATAAACACTCAAAGACTTCCATACCTACTTTCTCATAAAAAATATAATTTCTTCTCTATGAGATGTCTATAATATACCTTGAAAAACTACACACTTTTCATGCTTAAGTTTAGCTTTTCTGCTAAGAAAAATAGTACTATCTTGCTGGATTCCAGAAGTGTTGATTTAAACCCAACCACTATCTTACTGCTTGACTAAAGAAGCACGTCTAATTTACGCATTTTTTAGCCTTTTTTATACATCCACTATACACATTGTTATTTAATTTTTTAATTAAATTTTTCTCTCATTCAATTATCGTATTTGATTTTGTCACCACAAATTGCAATTTTTTAAAATATAAAGATCGTCTTCCAGCAAACTGGTAGATTTATAAAATATTTTAGTGTATTTCATTCACAAAAAGTATTTGAAAAATCTAATTATTGTATTCCAAACTCTGATTTTCAAGTTTACTAAGTTTGAACATGTGAGCTTACGAAATGATTTATTGATGAACTAATCTCGAGTCGTTTGTCACTTTCTAATGCCAAATAAATCTAGAAATGTGTCGGCATTAATGCGTGTCCTAATCAAAGTTCCAAATGGCGCCTGCAAATTAAGCCGAAAGCATTTCAATGAATCTATTCGGCATTTCAATTTTCCGCTAGTTGTAAGCAGCCCGCGCTGTCAGAGGTCGAAGGTTATTCTAAAATGTACCGAAGTCGAGGCGAGAAAAAAAGTATCGACTGCCATCAATCAGGCTTTTCTGTTTTCACGTTTTGAAAGATTCCGCTCCAAGGTGATTGGTCGGCCTTTTCACACCTTTTAAAACATCGATTCAAAATTGGAAAAGTTTCGCTAATGAATGCGTCGCGATCGATCTGTTTTGAAAATTTATTCATAAAGGATTTTAAAAATAATTTGGAGTTTTCTCGCGGGTAATTTGGCCGATCGTGACTCTGCATTTTGGATTCATTAGACTAATTTACCTTTCGCGGACTTTTTGTTTTTTTTTCTCGTCGGTAAATTTTGCAGAAAAAAGTAAGAAAAATATTTGTTCTTCCATTTTTTCAAATCATGGTCCTTGATCATTTATAACTTACTGTACTTTAATTTTTGAAATCCACCTATGACCTCTAAAAATTTCCATCTGAAAATAGGGTAGGTGAGAACTTTCATAATATTTGACACATTTGAAGAAATACAATTTTCATGCGCCTAAAAATATTTTGATTTTATTTTTTATTTTATTTATTCATAGGAAACTAACAGTACGTATAAAAATCAAATACACCTGATTATTGAGTAGTATAGAAACCAACAATAGCCCAAGTTATACAAAAAAACAAAAAAATAAAGTTTTAAGTTGCGAACAAACTATGAGTCAAAAAATTAAAGGTAAAAGGGGAATAAAGGATGGATAGGAAAGGACAGATCTACTTATTAAAAAGGAGAAGAGATCAGAAGAAAAAGAAGTACAAAAGATATATGTATAGCAAAAGGTATCTGATCAATATATATAAATGCTGAAAGCATCATTACTAAATTGACTTTGGGAAATTATTCACTTCATCTTGTTTTCTCTTCCTCCACCTCTACTCTGACTCCTACCTCCTCATCCTCTTCCCCCTTCCCTACTCCCGTGTTAATTAATTAATTAATTAGTCTACATTCATTCATTATACCCTTTCTTCATATATCTTCCATATTCAATCACTTTCCTTTCTTTAGTTCAAATATTGTTTGTTGCTTACAAGGTACTATTTATTAATTAACTTTAAAATATTGTCTAATCTAACTATGTTCTTAATTAACTGTGTCAAAATCATCTGCGAATCTTTTTAATTGGTCTATTTATTATACACTGGGCTCATACATTATAACTGTTAAGATTCCTAAGTAAATAAAAAGATAAATAAATCTTTCACCCAAGCACACGTGGTTGGAAAGAGGAAGGTTTTTTCGGTCGTTAATGGAAATTAGGCGGATTGGTTATGATGAGAGAAAAAAATTCCCACCCTTACCGAACACCAACAAGATTGGAAGAATTCTTTCGTATTCATTTGTGTTCAGATTGTGATCGCGTATGTGATAGTATGGATAAACATGATCAGCGAAGATAATAAGATTGTGTATGCTAAAACAGGGTGCAAGTATGCGATATTTTATGTTACGGTTTATTAGAAAATTCTTTATAGGTTTGGTTGCAATAAGGAATGTAAATTTTTTGTTTTAAAAAGAAATGCGAATAAGGAATACTTGTCATATAAATATGGTTAGTTGCAATCACGTGAAAAATTTCCATGCTCTGCCGGTCTACTGAATAGCTCAATACACTTATTTTAGATAAATTATTGATACACTTGAGGATCAGAGGGACTGCTCCTATCCAAACTAAAGCATCAACAAAGAACGTAGTTTTTTATGTATGCCAAGAAGTATAACTTCTGACGCGCGTCATAAGAACGCACCCGTTTTTTTTATTTGTCGTTCTTGATGCCGAGTCTTTAGCTAACATTCCAAACCAGCACGATAAATTATGCTTTTAAACAGTTTTTTCCACGCGTTTGCTTTACGCGCGCTTGGATCCATTTGCGTCGATATTTGTTGAGAGGAAAACGGTCCATTGAATGTCGGTGTGTCATTCATCATCTTGTTGTGTAATATGTCATCTTCGGCAATCGATCTAGTATCCTGTCTCGTGCGGATGCGGAAGTAGCTACCAGCTTCGCCCCAGAGTTAATTCACTTGCCGGATTTATTTATTAATGCCTTTCTCTTTACACAGTTTTTACGTTGGCGTATTTTGCGGTCGGATTTATTTATTTTTATGGATATTGAAAATGTCGTCAAAGGTTTTTTATGAAATGTAATTTTTGAATTATTTTTCAAATGATTTATACTCTGTCTAAAATAAATATGGAGCCGTAAATAAGTCACATTATAAAAAATGATTTGTTGAAAATCGGCGTTAGTCCACTGCTCAAAACGTCCGTGATATTCGATTTGCATTGCTGGTGCCTCAAAGTGAAGCATTATTCATTTTAATTTCATTTCATTTTATTTAAATACACGGCTATAAACCCTTTTAAGGAACACGTTACAAATAAGTATTAGACTCACAGAAAAATAAGGTAGAAATAGGTTTTAGCGCCATTTAAACCACGAATAAAATGCGTTTAGATCATTTGAGCTCCAGCCATCTGGTCACGCCAGTATCCATATATAATTTTATAATATATATCGAACGCCTCGTCATGGGAGGGATAGGCAAACTCTCCACCTGTTATACCTTTATTGTCATCTACGTACCTTTACTCACTTGATACAAAGTACAAATTTGACAACAAAACTCCTCAATTGAAATATATCGCTGGAGAATCGCACACCTAAGTCGAAATACATCTCCAGTACGCAGATATGCCAGGTGTTCGGTATTTTAGCACCGTGTTCGGTGTTCGGTATGGCAAAAATACCGAAGTATGGGCGGTTCGGTATTTTTTTCTGATTAATTTTTCTCCCTAATAAACGATTGAACTCTCAGATTTGACGCAATCGATGTTGCGTAGCATCCCTACTTAGTATGTGCGATGTTGCCGCTTCGTGCACGCGCTCACTGTTTTCGAGCCATTTCGCGTATTACGGATCGTGCATGACGTTTTCATCTCTTTCTTAATTTCAGTCTGACATGTCGCGAAATGTATGGGGCAGTTAAAGGAAATAAGACATTGCTGGAAGCGAACATTAGTGATAAAAAATATAATTTTTATTAGTTAGGTTAGCTTGTTGCTTTTGTGCAATGGTACTTTGTATTTTAAGTTAATAATATAAATAAACGATTAAAACATTATTTTTTTTTGCTCACTGTTGGGTATTTATTTGGCAAAGACCTGCCAACCCTGCTAGTAAGTCATATTTCTATAAGTCGAATTAATTTCTGAACCATAAAATTATTATTGGTATGTTAATATATATAAAGAATACAAAAATACTTTATCATTTGTATGTTAATATATAAATATTCAAAAGGAAAGTTAATAATTTTAAAGCTAAGTAAGTTTCAAGCAGTAAAACGTGCTTTTATTTTTACGATCTAATTGCGTAGAAAGATTAACAACGTATGTTATGTTTTCGTGAAGAAAATATTTCTTGTATCCATCAGCGTATCCATTAACCGCTCGCTGATAATGTTGTTTTTAAAAAACAATGCGAAAATATTAATAAAAAAGTTTAAATAAATAGCTATTTCCCTAGGAAGTCACATTAAACGCCTGGCGCTGGGCCGGTCATCAGGCAAACGCTTTCAATAGGCCGTGAAGCCATGGAGTAGCAGTGAATCGAGTTCAGTAGAGTTCAGTAATGCAGTGATTTTATGGAATTATTAAGTACCCAGACGGCCGCTTCGGACAAATGCTCCGAACAATGACCAGAGTCTGACCGCGAAGTAATTAGGTACCCACCAGTCTGTTTACGACCACCATGAAAGTTAACGGGGGCCGCCTAACCGGGAGTTTTCGTCGGTTCCTTTGTGAAAATTCCTAGTTTGCTGGTGGGTTTAACTCGCTTGTTTCAACTATGTACCACCCTTTAAAACGAGAGGCTGGAAGCTTCTCGGCCTTCGCTTATACGATAATATAACAAAATAATTAAAAACATTAATGTTTTCTGCGTATAAAGCGTAGATTCTGTTGGAACGATTTATAAACAAGTTTCGTTTCACTTAAATATATAAAAGTTATATTTCTAAAACGTTTTAAGGTTTTCATGGCCGTTCAGATTATTTTAATTTGAGTTTTCTGGGATATTTTGCCTGTTTTGGGTGTTTCTACGACCATTCTGACCGATGTTTAGTATCCCATTGCATGGTTCATCATCAGGGCTGATGGGGATACGAAACGTTGGTCAGAAAGTCGTAGAAATATATACGGCAGAATATCTTAGAAAACTCAAAGGATAATATGTTTTATTTAAAGTATTTTTTAAATTTTATATTTTAAAGAGCAAAACATACTCATTAGCATAAAATCACATGTTTTGAATAATTAATGTCAAAAAAAAATCGTATTTGAGAGATAAAACATTTATTCACCTCCTGTTAAAATTTCATTCAGTTTTAACATAAATTTAAATAATTGGCACTGTTACAAAATGATGCGAAATATTTTGCCAATTTAATTTTTATTTTATTTTTTATTAAAAGTGTGACTAAATGAAAGCAGAGAAGGATCTCACTAATGATTTTAGTCTTAATACTTACATGTAATTTTAATATGTGTACTTTTTCACGAATATTGAAATTAAACTGAATTTCGTGAGTTTTATTATTTAACGTTAACCAGTTTCGGGACTCCTATCTAATCCTTCATCAGAGTAATATAAAACTAAATAAATATAGAATTTTAAAAATAAGTCTCGAAATAAACAGTGAAGGATTGTTACGATACAAACATGATTAAATGACAAACTTTAATTAAATTTTACACGAAGAGATTTTGTATAATATTATTTATGATAATTGAATGGTGTTCTGAAACAAATTATTGCCCATACAAATTCATCAAACGTGCTAGGTAAATATATAGAAGTCTAATAATACAAGACGTATAAGAGATTTACATCCACTTTTCTCATATATATATAGCTTCGTCTCTGTGAGACTTATATAATTTATCCTTAATTAATTAATCATCACTCTGGGGACCAAATCCAGTAACTGTGTTCTTAGAACATACTTTCATATGAAAATAATGGTAAAATATAATATCCTGGTGCATGCTAGGAGTTAAAAATTGATAATATTGATTTTCAGGCGTATTCTAGTAGTATATACATATTATATACGTTAATAAGGAATATTACTATAAAAACTCCACACAGAAGTATCATTACCAGTTGCAAAATCTATGTATACTAACTTTTAAATGATGAAAAATAACAACAGATGTCTCTAGCAGAGGCCAGTGCAATATATTAAATGTTCTTGATTCGAACTATTTATAGAAATTTTAAAAATTTGATAATATGTGGATGTTCTTACGATGGAATTGGTGAACATTGCATTGTGAATAGTGATCACTTAAGCCAGTTTATACAGGTTGTAAGCTCTGAGCCATCGAACAAGAGACACTTCCATAAATTTTTCTCTTATATAAATAGCTCCGTCTCCACGAGACCTCTATAAATTATCCTTAACTAATAATTTAGTATTAATGTAGTATTTTTTTTTTTTTTTGAAAACACATTTTATCGTATATTTTTTAACGTAGTTCTATTTAAAAAAAATTAATCAAATGTACAGAAAAAAATAATTATTTAATTTGAGGAAAACAATCTGAGACATGCACATAAATGATTTTTTATTATAATTTCACAACTTTATCCGTCTAGATTTATTTGTCTTTTTCATTGATTCATCTAATTCACTTTCTAAAATTGCAACTTAAAATGAAATATCTTTTCATTAAATCATGAAAATAAATAAGTAAAATAATTTGGATTATTAGACAGGCCTTAATCTCGGTAAGTATTTCAAACAAAATTTTAGTGCGGGCTAGATTTGAAAATGGCTCTAGCCGCTCGTTCCTCTTGTGGCCTTTAACACGTACTAGACCCCCATCTCAGCGGCCGCATGATCAGTTCATTATATCATTAATCGTCATGGTCATCCCCTGGAAGAGCCCTCACAGAGTCGGGCGACCATCCGTGTGGGACCCATACACAGATATGAGGCTGGCGGAACTATTAGGCCGTCGTTTGACGATATCTTGCATGCGGCGTTATCGGCAATGTGGGCGCTTCATTGTTCCAGGACCACGTCTTGAATACTAATTTCGATCATTGAACGCTTTCAATGGATATTTTAATTTTCTCATTCCTCTCGCTGGAGTAATTTCAACAAGTTTATTTTAAATTGTTTTTAGAAAAATCCCAGCAAGCAGAAAGTGAATGGTTTCACAGTAATAAATTAGTTAGGCGATGTGTGGTAGAGGGAAGAAAGGTTATATAGCTCTTTTTTTTAATGAAATTTAAAATAGTTTAAATTTTAATAAACATTATTATTAAATTCTGCAAGTTAAGTGTTAGTTTAAATGTGATAGCTGTTTCGGCTTGTAAGGTCGTTATCAAACAGTGGATATACTACGAATAATCGACTTATTTATAAGGTTTAAGTTACCCCCTCCCCTATGGATAATTAGATGTTTTCGGTGAAATCCTATATTAAGATTCTTTTTTCCTAGGCACTTGTAATTAAAGATTCCCCGGTTTATATAATTCTATGTTACACTTAATTATCAAAATTCCCAAAATGGAAGTCATTAACTGAATTAATTATTTTTGAAAGCGCCTGTATTTAGTTGTAATTTTATTTACACTAATCAGATTGTAACATTAAATATTATTGTAATTTATGGCCTTGATTTGGGTTTGTCAAACATATTAAAAAGTGGAGAGAAGATATTTTTTGTTGATTATTTAAAAGAATTATATTTGGATAATTTTTGCGTTTATTGATGTCAAGTTGTTCAACTCGGCTCCTAAGCTAGGATCATTAGGATCCTAGGATCGTTCACTATCCGATGCTTAAATTAAATGAAATTTCATGTATTTATATTACCAAAAATATATGGTACGAATGAAAACCTGAAAAATTGTAACTAAATAAACAAGTAAACTATAAATTTTATTTTAAAAAATCACTTGTACAATTGTTTCAATGTATAAAGAGAAAAAATCGATATCCTACGGTCAGCCTCCTCCAATTACGGTCCACCCCAGAGGCTGAATATTGCATCCCGATTTCCATCACATCAAAATAGTATCAGAAATATCAATGGGATGATCAACTCGATGAGCATTCGTTATACAAAATATTTCCATTGAAAAAAACTCTATTGAAAACAATAACAATACACATTTTAAAAAGCTCTCTGTCATCGCAAGCAAGGCAATAAGAGTGAATTTAAAATCCTTGGAGCAGTACGTGGCGCACGGTTGACGGGACATTTATTATTCTTTTTGACAAGACGCAGGTTTCATGAAACGAGCAGACAGCCAAGAATAAGCCTTCAACTTTAGTCCCTTATGCCCTGCGCTGTAATCATTGTGTGCCGTGTGAAATATAATCCATTAGAATATTTCGGCGCTAATGCCCGAAGTGACAGACACTTTTATTTGCATACGCGTTGGCACAATGTGTTTTGTTTTATCAGAGAAAAGTAGGCAATTAATCACGGAGGCAACCAGCCGTACCGAAATACGGGCAAGCATGTGAGAAAATGGGGAAAACTTTACATGGAATTATGATAATAGAAACCTTTGTGCGGCGGTGAAATTGTACATTTTGGGAAATTCTTGGTTCGAGTGATGCGAGTCATTCGAATAATTAAAATGCTTTCGTTCCAAGCGGCACAAAGTAATTCAGAAGTGAACGTTCTATTGAATAATCAAAAGAGAGTAAAATCAAGATTTTGTGTTCGACGTTTGGACAGTTTTCATTAGCAGAGTAACACAGTTCTGAAAAATATTAAAATTGTATAATAAACAGAATACACCGTTGAAGATCATGAAACTAAATATCATATATTTAATAATAAGGATTAGGATGATTCTTTAAAATAATCTGAGTTTTATAAATTGATTTGTGATGATTGTGATTATTTTTACATAATAAAAACGTTTAGAAATTTTGATGTTAGAGTTAAGGAACACTTGAAATAATTATTCAAAATTTGAAAATCATCTTTTGATTATGGATCATTTATCGGGGTTTACAAATTTTACAGAATTACAGTTTGATAACTGAGAAATTTTGAAAATAAGAAAATGTGTAAAAAGTTAATTGAATATTATAAATAACCAGGTCCTTTTTACAAATAGTACATTATTTTTATTTATTTCCTATATATTATTTTTATATATTTTGATTGATGAATTTTTTGATTTTTGGTTTTTTATTTTTAATTTGTTAGTTCTAGTATATGACAGGTAACGTAATGTTAGTGAACATTGCAAATTGGTGAACATTTCGCTTTTAAACTGAGACTGTCCTGAATAAAATAATACCTGTTGAGCATTATTGGAAGGGATCTGTTTCTTGTACATAATTCGTGGAACTAAATATCGCTTCCAACGAATAATTAATTATTCAAAGGAAAATAAAAAGATGTCTAAGAAATCATTAGGTAGAAATAAACTGATTTATATAAATATAAAGAAAACACATTGTTTAAAACAGCTATTTATGTATTGAATTATCAAGATATTTCGGGGAAAATGGTCCCTCCGTTAGGATGCAACGTAAGCTCAAAATTAAAATTTGAAGAATATGTGAGAAATGTTCATTGGCTCCATATATTCATTGGCTCCATTGGGCCAAAAGATAATATTCATTTAATTTTTATTTTTTATTTATCTTCATCTTGTTACATGACATAAGAGATAGAGCTGCTCATCTCACTAGGAAGAGCCTGTGCCGAGATGAGCAGCTGAACAATATAGTGAGAACATGTTGATAATTCAATTAATAGAGGTTTATATAAAGTTTTTACCTTTTATTAATATTATCACAGAATGGCAAGCAGAAGTAATTATGCACTGTCCAAATCCCTTGTAATGGCACTTCGGAAGAACACTATGAAAGGCTCTAGAATAGTCCACAATTATCTACAACCTTCGGGAAACGTCTAAGAATGACTAAAACAGCTTAGAAGCGACGGGAACCTCTATTAAACACTAGAAAGGAAAATAATCTTATCGAGGGTTTGAAAAAAAACAGTGTTTGGATATAAATACCGGGACTACACCGTGGCGCGGATTTTTTGTTTTGACAGATCGTTCAGTGCAAAGTACTGAGTCGTGAGACGACGGCCAGGTGTGCCCAGTCGTGAAATTGCTAAATTATCATTAATCAAGAAACTATTATTAATTACAGATATCGAGCGAAATAAGGAAGCGATCTTCGTGGTGCTTACCTACATAAGTGGCAAAATAGTAGCTTACCTATGTGGCGAAATAAATACATACATTACAAAATATTAGTATTTATGAGTGATATAATGCAAAATAGTGTAATTTAAGGAAAAGCGTTAAGTTTTATTTGTGTTAAGTGACGTTGTCCATTTAATAATTGATGAATCAGCAGTTTATTCAGCTGATTCATCAATTCTATCTGATTCATCAGCTCTAATTAATTTCCAGTGTTTTCATTTGTCCTCCGTAGCCACGACTCGTGATAATAAACATAATGCTTATAATAATAATAATAATAACTACAAATTTATTTTGCTATTACTGAAGAAAATTAACCGATTTGTGTTGAAAAAATATCTGGAATTGTGCCGATCCTAGACAACGGATTTCAGTTTAGACGCTCTAATTTCGCAACAAGATAGAAACCTTCATCTGAGCACTAAAAGCATGAGGTATTTACGGAATAATAAATAAAAATAATATCCAAAGTTTGGTGAATGAATAAATATATAATATAAAGATTTCTTTCGTCTTTTCGTTCACACTTATCGCTGCGTGAGGCTGACTAATTAATTCAATTACTTTAATTAAAACGCAGCACTTCTAAACAACCTCGTCTGCTGGAGAAAATATTATTTTTGTTAATTACTCTAGTGAAAATGTTGTACTTAATAATGACTCGCTGTACTAGTATGTGCAAAATGTCTTCTTAATTAAAAATAATATAAAACTTATTTGTCGCATACGTTGGGAATGACGAAAATATTTGGAGGGAAATGGGATTAGGAATAGGAAAGTTAAGAGGAATAATGAGACGAGAAGTGGACTGTATTGTTCGAGAAAGGAAGGGACGTTTCGACTCACCTTTGTCTCTCGGCGCCCCTTCCAGATGTTACTTCGACAAACACTTGATTAACTCGGTTGTCCACCAACACGTGATAATTCCGCTGTCCAGCGGTGACGAGACGAGAGATGTTTATAATATGTACGAGAATTTCAGGGCAAGGGGCGAGAAAATCTGTTCTGTCACTTCAACAACGAGATAGCGAGACTTGTCGAAACGAAAGGTAAACTGGCACTATGGAAGGTAGGATAAATTTTGATAGAAACAAATAGGTGTTGCCACATAAGAAAAAAAACAATATTCTGTATAAATCTTTTTCTCTGCCAAAGGGACGTCATGAATATCGAACACTTACAATAAATGACATGGCATGACATGGACTTCATCAAGTAAGCTTATTAATATTTTTTTTTGCAAATTAAATAGAACGTTATGCCTTGATTGTAAGAGTGATCTGAGAGCATAAATCATCATCATTCATTGACATAGTAGTAGCTTCCTTTACTTTGATTCATCAACTTTCATTTGTCGGTACTTAAATAATAATAAGAAGTACTAAAAACAAAGATCTTTCTTAACAGTAAATAAGTTTGTAACTCAGCATTACATTCGCTAATGAAATGAAGGCATGCGATGACATTTTTTAAATTCAACTGTAAGTACTTTCATACTTTATGCAAAATCAATGCCTTTGCATCTTAGTTAAGTTAGAAAGCACTACAGTGAATAAAAATTATTATTTCATCACAATGTATAAATAACTAAATTATGATACAAACATTATCGACTGTATTCAACGTAAATATTTTGTAAATATTGCATATACTTTTTTTATGAAATTGTATTTGAGCCAGATAATAACGAACTGATAAGTTAAGTTTAATATTAAATTTTTTAATTAAAGATGTAAACGAACACAGTGGATAAATGTAAAATTAAAAATCATAAAGGGATTGCAAAGTAATGGAAGCGTCGCATCTCTTTCGCACGTATAGGCCAACTGTATATTCGAGTATATGGGTACACCGTGCCACTTACTGCCTCATTTGCACGTCATACCGAGACCGGTGTCGTTTGTTTCGCAAATTTTCCGATGTAGGTGTTTCGCCTCCCGGTCGAACGCCCCGTATCCCATATAGCGCTATCTCTTTTTCCGTTTCAAATTACGTGACACATTAGTCTTGAAAATCAATATAAATTACTGCACCATGGGTCCCCACTGGTTTTAAACCACTGCGAAATGCTATAATAAATATATTATTCTAGCCGTACAATAGTATATTTATTATTATACAAAAATATTTTGGTATTCAAAATTCACAGAACTTTGTTCTGAAATTGCGAAATCAAAATAAGAATGTGTTCTTTAATATAATTAAATTTTCATTTTAGTCAAATTAAATTATGCTTATTACATTCTCATAGAAACATTTTATAATGTTTATAGAATACTTTTTTGATTATATTTTTTTCAAATATTTGCAAAAGCTATCAAGTGGACACATTAAAAAAACAGCACCCATGTAATACTATTTCCATATAGAGTGTTTCAATTCAGTTGCAACTGCTGGTAATGATAAAATATGCAACAAGTTTTACTAAAAACCAAAATTCATTTCATTTTTGTGCAATGGCGGCGGGCTAGCCGGTGAAAGCCCATTTTGTGAATCTGTATTGGAATATTTGATGAATACTCTTTTTGATGGGTTTATTTTTGATACATTCGAAATCATAGCTTACTCTCTTTTTACAAATTTCGCGGTAGAGTCAACACCAAAAATATGTGACCAGACTTAATTATTACTTACCCATTATGGTTATAATGGGTATTTACCCATATATAATAATCAAATTTAAGTTGGAATACTTTTAACAATTTTAACAATATTTGATACTCTTCGTCTGTTGTTTGTTGTGGTGAAATCTTGTAATTAATTTTTTACCAACTTTCCGACTAGCTAGAGCTTTAAGGCTTTCAACATTTACGTCAATGATGCATGAATATATTTTTCGACATTATTAGGCCATTATTTTAATTAAAATGAATAATCACGTCACTCACAAGCGAGAGCCGCAAAAACAGCTGTAGAACACGCCGTTCAAAATTTGTTTTTAACTTTAAAATAACGTCTTTAATATTTGGTAGCTGCATGGGTGATGTTAAAAAATCGATTACGTATGTGTGTATGAATAATTACGAAATTATCATCATTTCATTATTTTATATGTATAGTATAGTTGGAAATTCGTATAATTCGATATAAAACTTATTTGAAAGTTTAGTACCTGCACGATACTAACCTAAATAATTTAAATAAAATAATAATACATACCTATTTTCACAAAGTATAATGCTAGGAAACTTTTTTCTAACAAATAAATATTTAAAATAACAAAAGAAAAATATTCCTTTCTCGCTTTCCAGTTCACGCGCGCTATGTTTTCGCATCAATACACTAATAAAAATAATTTATTATGTCCTTTTGTAGTCACTTTTCCAATATGAAATAATAGGGTGGGGTGGAGCAAGTAGATCTAATTTAATACTAATCAATACAATTCGGTAAAAATTCTTAAAATACTAATGTAAAAATAAAATGTTTTGACTCTCCCACTGCATATTTTCAAGACTTTGAGAATGCTTTACAAAATAATGTTTTTTTACCATTTCTCTCAATATTTATCTAATCCACAAAATCTAATGACCATATTGCATTAGACAGCACTCGAGAAATCAAAATAATAATAGCATACCATCGAAAACAACAAAGACTCAGCTGCACTATACATACAAAATAATGAAATTATGATAATAAATTGGATTCTCAAAGTAAGCTAGAAACATCAAATAACTTACTTACTTTCCATCACGGCACGCCGTTCTCTGCGGGGGTAGGCGGAGAGAATAGAGCGCCCCATTCCTCTGTCCTGACACACAACTCTTACCTCATCCGCATTCATACTTCTTCGTATACAAGCTCGACGATTGTGAATCTTGTCACGGCACGTTTTCCGCGATCATCTTCTCTTTCTGGTGCCTTCACAACTTCCGTCATGTACTTTTTCTTATCATTCTTTCCTAATTGATTCGCTCAACATGCCCAAACTATCTGAGCAAGCCATGAACTTTATATTCTTTCCTAACACCTTCATTCTTTGCTCTATCTATCATAAATGGATTTGAGCACATATGTCTAAGTGACCTCATCTCCACTGTATTCGGTTTACTTTCGTTCCTCTTCTGCCAGCTCCAGGCTTCATTTCTGTCCATCAGTGCTGGTACCAGAATTTCACAGTGTACCCACTAGTCTTGTCTTGGTAGACGTATTTTATAAATTAAAAAAAATCTAAGCAATTGTCGATATTACATTTCAATTATTGTGAACCAAACTAACGTGTTATCCATACTGGATTGCAATGCTTATAAATGGAGAATAATTATTTTTGTTAAAATATGCATATGGAAAATAGTTTATTGTGCATGTTGGTATTATGCACAATCTGAGAGGTTTACATAATTAGGTTTCATATAAAAAAATGTGAATTCCCTTGACAGCTTGAGTGAAAACTCTTTTTTGGGGGGTAATGTATTGCTTAGATAATATTGTAAGATAAAGTTAATTAGTAATGACCTCTATGAAATAAAATAATGATATAAATAAATAATATATTTGAATATTAAATGACAAGAAACCAATTTCTAACAATTAAAGTTTTAAATTGTCACAATAAATAAAATTATAAAATTTCAATAGTTATGAATAAAACACTAAAAATTTTTTTTTTTCTACTATTTTATTTTTGAGTATAACACAACATATTTCGGAAACCTCTGTTTCCCTCTTCAGGTGAATTGAGACTGAGGTGTGCGGGAGTGGATGTCTGATGTATGGCTTGTGGGTTCTGTAGAAGTGGAGGAGGTGTCTAGGTTGTGGGAGAGCGGGAACATTGTGAAAAGGGGTGATGTGAAGGGTTGTATTTGATTATTGATGATATTATTGTTATGTTTAGGTTTTTATGAATTCAAATGTTTCTAAATTATTTTATTTGAGGCCGTTTGTCTGCTTAAGTAGGATGTGTATTTTTGTATTGTTGAATGTGTGATTATTGTCTATAATATGGTTAGAATATTCCGAAAAATTATGTTATATGTCATGCTGCGATCCCCACATTCTAGTTTATAAACCTCACTGCAGCATAATTTTTTACGATTTTTCAACATATTATTTTTTAGTTGTTTTTCAATTGAATTGTCGATATAGAAGATTGGTTTTATATTACTCGGTAGTTTTTTGATAATAACTAAGTATGACATAAGTTTTAGTGTTTTATTCATAATTAGTAAAATGGATTTTCACACAGTAAACATTCAATTATGTACTTATAAAATTTCATTATATATGTATATTTCACAGAACGTTCCGCGAATTTTCTGACGAGGTAGTTTGGTTTATAAGTAGCCCTTGGGAAACTGATAGATAAATCCGGAAAAAATCATTTCGAGTAAAAAAAAAACCTTGGTTACTCCTAATGCAGATTATTCCTAAGGGAAACCCTTCAAAAGCCCAAAAACTTAGAAAATGAAAAGGAAACGAATCTTAAGTTCATTATTGCAATATGTGAATTATATTTCACGAACGGATTCATTGGGTTAGTTAGTTACCGTGCGTCACATGTATAATGTGTGAGTGTATTGATTGTGATTGAGTGTCTATTTATTGTTATATTTATGTATGTATCTCTAAAACTATGCACTATAATAACAAAAGGCATTTGTTAAAAATATGTCATGTTTGATCAATGAACAATTTTTTTTGGTGTCTTACCAATCTGAAATCGAAAGCAATGATTCGAGAAATCCATGGCCAAAGTTTAGAACTGCTGCAAGCAAAATAATCATCGCCAACGTTATTGCTAACCAAGATATATCAAAGATATCTCGTAGAGACGATATGTTTTTATATGAGAAAGTAGGTAATAGGTCTTTGGGCGATTATAGGGCTTACGACTTATCATATGGCTAGCTTAAGTGATCATTATACACAATGTAACGTTCTCAATTCTACCCATGGTTAACCACCTCATGTTATTTATATTGTTTCAATTGATTGTGCAACTTCGTAGATTGACATTTAAAAAAATTGATTTTATTATTTGTATGTATCTACTTATATATTATTAATTAATTACACCGACATGTTTCGGAAGAACCTTTCCATCTTCAAGGTGTTTTAAAAATGACAAAATATGAAAACGAATAATGTCTTTTGTTTTTCTAAATTATTTTTAAATATTATTACTGAAGTTCTTGATTACACACAATTATTGGATTTTTTTTGTTATTTATTTACCACGCTTCACTTAAATTTATGCTAGTATCATCTGTGGTTGAAATTCGTCATCTCCATGAAGCAATATTTATCCGGATTATTAACATATAGATAAGAATACGCTTGAATTTTTTTTAGATTTTTTCATAAATATTTTCAATATAAATAGCTTCGACCTTGTTTAATGACCCCTTCTGGGGATAAAAGTCCAATAATTGCGTTCGTAAAAAAATCTGAACATACTCAAAAATATTGATCGCTAACGTTCAACAACTGGATAAGCTCTAAAAGAAGAAAAACATTAAAAAAAATATTACAAAAAATTACATTTGAAAAGTAACTTTTAATAATTATTTTTTCTGCAGGTGTCTGTCAGGAGAACGTCCTTCTTTGGGTTTTCGAGTACTCACCGCTGCGGGGGCGCCCTGCTGAACCACGATTGGATAGCGACCGCTGGACATTGTGTGGACGAGTAAGTCATTTATCAAATGAAATTGTCCGTAAGGTTAACACTTCGTGCCCGAAATGCAATCTGCAGGGAGCAGAAACAGATTTTTCATTTCACAAAAGCTTTTCCAACAATGAAATATCTTTTCGCGTTCCAAAAATACGTACATGACGAATGTAATTGTAGTGGAATCGGTATTTTAATTTAGTCGCGTTTGATTTAACACTGTCGGAAAACTTGACATGAATAGGGAGGGACCAGATGGGAAGATGGACCTATTAAAATAATTAACAGCGGAAGAATGTGAAGAAGTATGAATATGGATGAAATAAGAGTTGTGTCTGCTCAGAAGAGCGTGTTGCCTATATACCCTTGAAGCGTTATGTTAAGTTGTATAGAGAAAATTATAACACAACATCAAATACCAGAACATTAAATTAGTAAGTGAATTGGTAATAATTGATTTAATTCAGGGCTATTGGTTAACAGTAATAGAGAGAAGAGTGTTGTTGAAAATAAGATTGGAGAGAAATGAGAGCATCTGAAATTTGAGTAGGGATGTCAAAAAAATTTGAATTGTACATTTCTTAAAAACAATGCATTTCTTTACATATTTTTGAACAAATAATTTACATGCTGACAGTTTGTATGTACGTATGATGGATATAGGAGTTACTGGTACGATTTTGAGCCTTAAAACAAAGTAAAAAATTTTATGATTAACTATTTTTTTAACTATATGAGTTTTTTATGCTAAAACAAAACCAGTTTCATAAAGTACCCCCTGGGCGATTAAAAACTAATCATAAATAATAATCTTATAAATCATTATCTTTTGTTTAAATATTTTTTAAAAAGTAATTCTAATACCCAACTGTATTTTCAGACTGCAAAGAAACCTACTGGTTAAAATAAATTCAGTTGGTTAAAAATAAAGTTTATTATTAGAGAGAAATTGTTTTTTTATTTTTTTTATTTATTTTTTATTTTATATACCAACGGAATATTTTTTTAAAACAATATTATTTAAATGAGTATATATGTGTAAAAATATCTTGTGAATATCTAAAGGAAAACTTTATTAAAAATGCGCTGCGGTTTTCTGAAATACCTCATAATTATTGAATATTTTCATACATTTAGTATGCGAGTATTTTTGTTTATTATTATTTATAACATAACCCAAAAATAGCTTTACGAGTAAATAATTGTTGAAAATATTCTCTATTTTTCACGGCCCTTCCGAATCTTCTGGTTAGCGTTTTATGAAGCATACTGCCGTGTGTATGCGATCTTTCTGATCGAAGTACATGGTCCATCATCAGGGCTGATGTACTACTGTGTGTTCATGTTTTAGTTAAATATTGGCAAGAAAGATGGTAAAAACACGGCAAAATATTCCAGAAAGATCTCACAAGAAAAAAATATTTGTTGACTTTAAACAATGGAGTTAATAGAATTAATGTTAAAGCTAATAGATTTTATCAGTTTTGAATAAAGCATTTGTTGTGAATTGGTTTTGATGAGAGAAAATGAATTATTTGTTATAAATTTGATTGATTCATTTAAACAAAAGGGATTGAAAATATAGTTTCTTAAAACAGTTATAATGCTTTTAAATAATTATCTAAGATGAGCGTGTTCTTGGAAATATTCAATCTTTAGGAAACCCCGCCCACGTCTTTACGAGTATTTTGTTAAATAAATTGTTTCACAAGGTAAGCATTCCTTTAGTTCTTTTCATAGCAATAATCATAGGTATATGCATTTTTCGTCTTACGATAGGTATTTCAAAAATGTATTTAGATATATAATGTGCAAAAACAACTTTAGCATTCTTGATGAAAGTATATAAATTATGGCATTTCGGTACCACTGTACCGTTGTTTGATAAAGATATAGTGGAATCGAAACCGATGCAAAATAAATTAATTGAAGGTTTGTTATTTGCTTAAATAAATAAAAATAATAACGATAAAAATAAATTTAATATGTTTTTTTACTGTTGTTCCTTCAATCATTAAAATTTAATCAAAAAACTTGGCAACAAAAAATTGTCTAGTTTTTTATTTGATACATTGAATGAAAGAGTGTACAAATCTTATTAATGACAGATTCAACGCGCAAGATGCGCCAAACGATGAAATTTGTTCCCCGATGCAAAGTAACATCATCACCACACATACCTTTGGGAATTAAATGGGCTATGCTTGTGATGGTCGACATAGAGATAGATTTAATAAATTTAGAAAATCTTAAAATAATAATATTCAAAAAGCCAAGTATGGACATCAAAAATATATTTCTTCTGGTTTGAATCGTTTAAAAGTAAAAGCCTGATATATTTCTCAAGATTCTATGTATTACAAGAGGCTAACAAAATATTGAATATTCAGCTATACAAGTAATATTTTCTTAGATCCTTATTATACCATAGATATAATTCTGTGTTAAATTAATATTGTTTGCCAATCCTAATAGACTCGATCTTGTGAGTAGGTGCGAACGAGCCTTTATTATTTATGAATAGGAACAGCAAGTCTCGCGTGTAGCGAGTGCTTTACCATTATCTTAACGAAACGGACGAATCACAGGCGCGCTTTGCCTTCGACGGGTTGAGCCGGAGGCGACCGTCCTGATGGCTGAATCCGGCCAATGGCGAGCGCCGGCGGTGAGGTCATCGGGCATAGGATGAGTCACTGCACTAGCGTGGATTTCAGAGGTATGGTGAAATCATTACTATAAAAGGAGCGAACTCGATATACTCGGCCCCTTCAGTTCGAGACCAGACTTGCGAGCGGGAGCGCTGCCCAACAGACTACCGACGGAGCCCTGAGTTCCAGAACATCATTTGCGGATGGAGTTGCTGCCCGGACGTATGGAGGAATCTACCAATCATCAGTACCAGAGAGGATCATGCCGCCACTGTGTAACAGCTAAGGAACATATTTATATTATCTATTACGGTTAATTATTTTCACTATCGAAATGTATTTATTTTGGGAATATTTGAGTTCGGAATAATTATGTGTAATTAAATATCACGATTGCTTGTGTGATATTGGTTCAAATCGTACAAGAATTCCGTTCCAAACGGGTGTATTTTTATGCAAAGCGAATTTCATACCGTTTATGCTAAAATTTGAATACACGGATTTCTATATGAATTACTTAGTAGCATTATAATAATTACTGTATTGCATAAGTATTGCGCAATCCGGTCTTCAGTTAACTCTTTATGATTTGAGTACCTCGGTACATCTAGCTTAACAAGTAGCTTCAGAATGACGAGTAAAGGACAGAATGGGGAGATCTAACTAAAGATTGGGGATATCTGGTTTGTGTTAGCCTAGCTGGCTGAGGGGTGGATGATTGCCGGCACTTGGGCGTGGAACCCGCACAAGCCCCTGCAGGGCCCCTTAAAGGCGGGGTCCTCCTTGTTGCTCGGGGTCGTCAATAAACCGACCACCTAACCTCATCTGGCGCAAACTACTTAAACCAACAAAAAGGTTCCCTTTGTCTTTGGAAGGATTTCCATGCTTGAATGCTGTAAAACCTTGATAGAAAACGTTAACTTCTATTTCATCCTCTGTAAAAAGACAGAGCCAGATGCAGTACAAAAATCATTCACTCATATGGAATAGCTGGGATATTATAAATATGTTACTAACACTCTAACATTTGTCCAAAGTAAATGTTGCAAGATGCAGAATCGTGGGACGCCATTCTGAAAAGGCATAATGAGATTGCACAATAATTTGTAACATCGCTGACTATGCCCGCAAAGGAGGCTAATGTCGTCATCAATTCGTACCAAAAGAGTACATGATTCTTCAAACACCGGCCTAAAAGAAAGGCGCCTCAAGACAACACACATCATCAGAAACTCGTACCAAAAGAGTACGGCCTTCTCAATTATAAGCCTAAAAGAGGGGCGTCACGGGATCACATCTCGTAAAGAAGAGATAGAGTCTCGGGATGCAGTAAGTTCCGGAGGAACAAGGGGGGCCGTTTAGTCACTTAGGAAGTCGGCCACCGGGTTTAGGCGGGCGCGGGGCCTCAACCCCTCTCAGCAGAGATGCTGAGGGTTTAAAAAACCAAAATTTAGCATTCAAAGAAACTATTATTTCATATAAACTCACGGGCTGTTGTAGAATCCTTTCGAACAAACCATCCCCGAGACCTTATCTACTTATTTATAAAGAAGTTTCGTTTCAAAAATGTCTTATTTCGTAGATAGCAAATATATGTATTATTTTCCCCAGGAATTAATATGAACAGGTTCATACACGTCTAAGACGACACCATTCAAGGTAAGAATATGTTAATATAAAGTGTTTAAAATTATTAGTTTCAGTGTTATTTAATATGTGAATTTCTCCTCTTTATGCCGTTCGATTGATTTTATTGGGTTGTTTCCAAACGGAAATGTTTTATTTCTAATACACGAATTCTTCTGGTGAACGTATTTTATTGTAACATAAATGTATAGATTATTAGGTTCGTTAGATGTTTTTATTACGTAATATTATGCAATTGTTTCCACACTGCTCCTATAAAAGAATTTGAAGTTATTACGATACACAACGGGGTCCTTCATCCATTAGACGAATCATGTGCCAATTCAACGACGTATTACGAATAGTATATATTGTATTTATCGAGATTTAGTCGCATTTATTATTTCTAGTGAGGTTTTTAGTATTGGTTCCAGGCGCCATTATGAGGCGGAAATAGTTCATATTCATAGCCCGACTGCAATAGGTATTTTTGTCGCGTAAGAGGTAGCACTTTTGGAAATATAACTATGTTTTATGTTTAGTCCCTGACGGACAGGATGGTATAGCTGTATATATATATATACATACTTAGTAAATGCAAAGGGCATTAGGTATTTTCAATATAGTATGCGAACCCAAGATGATAGAAATATTCTAGTTAATATTTTTAGTTAATATTGCATTCAAAAGCTCAATTTGCACACAATAATTATTTCCAGTTAATAATATATATTTTAGTTAAATGTATAGTTAGCGCTGGCAGAGCATTAATATTGTATAGAATACATTATTTATAATATTTCATAGAAGGTATAATATTTTATTCCGCGACCCTTTTATAGTTACAGCGTATCTGTCGACTTCAGCCGTTGCCACCCGCGCCATACAACTATTTTCGCTAACATCATACGGCAAATGACTTTATTGATTGCAATGAAATTTATATTATTTAATATTATTTACCACGACGTATTTTTGACTGGTAACCCCATAGGATTCATCACATTGTTAGTCGCGGCCAGGAGTGGGCAAATTAATTGAACATAGTAGATAAAATTTAAAATTCAACTCGCGTCAACTATTTTACGACTGTATAATATTTTTCATATAACAGAAAACATCTCTAGAAAATACCGTCATTTGACGAGGACCCACTATCTACCTGGATCATCACAGTGGTGCCGGTGACCAGACAGGAGCGTATTCGTTGGACTCATTTGCATAGTAATAAAATCATTTTGGTTTAGTTAATATTATAAATGAAAGAAAATATTTGATTATAAAAGCGGTTTTATTTAAACAATCGCGGACCACGGTCCGTGACATCAAAGAAAAAAGATTGAGCATTTATGTGAACCACGTACTGAGATTTGTAGACAAACGTGATACTAGGTATTAGAAATTTCTTTAGGTTGTTTGTCATATAGACAGTTGGCATTTTTATTATTTAATATTTTGTGAACGAAAATTATTGTAGTAATTTTGGTCCTTGTGATATATTAGTTCGATTTTGGAATGCCTGTTTCTTTGTAAAAGTATTGCTCCATTTTATAGAATATGTGATTTATTTCATATCTCATTCATTTTATGTGGTTTGAATTCAAACGATTCACATTTGAAAAATATTTTTAATAATTGTATGAAGAGAATATATTTGAATGCGATCTCACAAGTATGCCACCGTCACAATCTAAAAAAGACCATCGGGATTTGCGGATCGCAGTATAACAAATATGTAGTTAAGATTCAAACGATTCACGTTTGAAAGGTTTTAATTATTGCATTTGTTTTCTCGCAAGTATGCCACTGTCACGGCCTAGGCCGTCGGGATTTGCGAATCGCAGTATAACAAATATGTAGTTGAGATTCAAACGAATCACATTTGAAAGGTTTTAATTATTGCGTTTGTGTTTGTGTTTCGCAAATATACCACCGAACACGGCCAAAGCCGCCGGGTTTGCGAGCGCTGCGTGATGGAAAGACCGGCGACGGTTTCCCTATATAACGCGAGCGGACACGTTTCGGCACAAGCGTGGAAGATGCGGCAGAGACCCGAGACGTTTGAGGGTTTAAGGTTTAACAAGTTCGACCTTCGCGCTCGGGCTAGTACGAAAAGACAGTTAGCTACGCCGAACGGATTCGCACGGCGCCCGAAATGCAAAAATATACACCTGTATTACGGGGCAGATCACCGCGACAGATTTCAGCGCGCGCCACGGAGGGTTTATGATAGCTTAAAATTCGGTTTTAATTTAATTTCTTATATTAATATAAACTAATAATTAACCCACGCTAGATAAAATCTGTTCAGTGGCAAATATTTTCGCTTACGAGTTATGCAATAGTAATTAATAATAATAGCGGAAAAATATAAAAGTAAAAATAAATATAAAAACCGGATAACAATTTAGTAGAAAATATAAACACAGAATATATGAATCTAAAAGAAAAGAAGATATAAAAACGAAAACTTTTATGATATTAAAAAGGGTTTCTATATTTGAAAAAAAAAGATCTTTAAATTCAGCTAAATTTTTACAGATAATAATTACACAAAAAATTAATTGATTATAGTATTCTTACAAATCTACTTATATTATTTGATAACTTTCACGTGCATGTTTCGGAGATACCTTTTTATCGTCAAGGTGTTATATTAAAAATTGTCCTAAAAAAATAAAATGTCAATCTACAATGTTGCTGAATTAATTGAAAAAAAAAATAATTTCTTTCATTGATTTATTATGGTTCTTAATTATTCTAATTATCTAAATGTGTTCTTAATTGTTATACACAGTTATATACGGTTCTGGTTATTCAAACTAATTATAATTTCTTTGTTGTATGCAGGATTGATAGACTTGTTCGTAATATAAACACAGACGCGTATTGTTGCACGAAATAATTATTTGAGTTTCTTGTTTTGATCTAAAAATTATTTTGATTTGAATTACAAGAATAAAATTGCTTCCATTTTTATTTACAAGACGGCCTGGCATATGAATTAAAATGGTCATACTACCGCCATCTAGCGGAAATCAGAGAAAGTTTTGAGCCTTCGCTAGTATTAGTCTATAGGAAGCGGTAATAGAGAGCGCAATATATATATACTCTTAGTAACGAATAATTAAAAATTGGACTTGTTTTTTTTTATATATATTCCTTTGTTTCGCTTCATTGCAACGTTAATTGAAATTGTTTTATCTTCATTAATAAATATTATATTACAATATACGTTGATATAGCTTATTTATAGGCAGAGTAGAAATAAACATCTCACTACTTCAAATTTCGTACGTATCTATATAAGGGTTGTTTTAGTTTTAGGCGCAATCTTCTTGGAAATAATACAAAAGTAAATCCGGAATTAACGATATGTGAGTTTCTTCAAGTTTTGAGAAATCGTAACGCTATGATTGATAAAGCATTTATTGTTTTTACTATACATTGGGTGTATGTAGAAATCCTGATGAATAGTGATAAAATAAAATAAAAAAGCAATTTTTCAGGAGAGCTTTTGAATTCTTCTGGAACATTTTGAAAAAAAATTAATTTGAAAATGGATTTTTAGTAGATTAAATAGTAGTAGCATAACGAAATCATTAGCTTCATTCACCTTCATGCGTCGTCGTGGCCATTACTTTTAGATTCGGGTAGATAGGTTGGTCGTGTGAATCTTGAGGAGATTCCAGTCGTACAGCAAGATGAATTATACGTTAGGAACTCTTGATTCAGTTACACACATACATTTTCTGTGGATATCAGTGTTGGTGACGACTACTACAGTTAGTACAGATATTAGGGTTTACCTCTTCTGATTTGTAACAGTGTACTTCGCTAAACATGTTTGCGTTGTTAAAGGAAAACTTTTAAATTTTATAATGTTTAACAATTTGGGGGAAGACAGGTTAGTAGGGAATAGCTATGGGAAACTTTTCTAGACATCTGGATCCACTTCTTCTACAAACATGCGTCGTCTTTAGATATCACTCTTGAGGGTTGGCTGGAAAGTTAATTGAGACGGATAATAGTTATATATATTTTTACGTTCTACAATTATCGAAGGGTTTGTTCCTATCCTTTTCTTCCTCTTCTTCTTCTTCTTATTCGTATATGCTAACGGTTGTATATATATTTTCTTTCCCCATTTTATGTATACTGACTTCAACAGCGTCTTCTTCTTCTTCGGTACGAAGGTTTTTTTTATTGATTATGTTCACTCTAGTCTTCTTCTTCTTTGAATACATACCGGTTATGCTTTACTTTTCAAACGCCTTCTCTTCTATAAATAGCAATTATTACAATACGTTGCAACTACTTTTTGTCTTATGGTATATCTTTCGACTGCTTCTCTACTTTCTTCTTCTTCTTCTTTTCCTATAACTACATTCATTTCGTCTTCTTCCGTTTATCTTATACTTATCAACTGTTTTACTTCGTCTTCTCTTCATCTTCTTCTTCTTCTTTTCCTATAACTACATTCATGTGTCGTCTTCTTCTGTTTATCTTATAATTTTAGACTCTTTTTCTACGTCTTTTCTTCATCTTCTTTTGTTCTTTACCTACTACTACATTCGCGTCTTCTTCTAATTTTATAACTTTCGACTTCTTCTTCTTCGTCTTTATCTATTACTACACTCGGTTGTGACTTTTCTTCTTTATCTTATGCCTTTCAATGGATTCATTTTCTCCTTCTTCTGTTGTCATCCACTACTTTTGCGGCTTCTTCTTCTTCTTCATCATCATATTACACCAACAATAAATTATGGCAGTCATTACAATATACGTGAAATATTGAGGTCAATTGGCTGTTTCTACATAGGAGGACATGTATTGCGCATATGAATAGAGTTCATAGCTCAGATGGGGTACAAGAGTTAATTTTGTCGCGGTTTGCAATCATAGTAGGAATATGCGGTTGACTATTCACTCGGTTAAAACAGGACGAAACGAGTTAGAAATAGAAGAGTGTGTATAGTTTGGGGGAAGGGTTTGCTCTTTATATTAGGAAGCTGGTTGTTAAGTTTATATGAATAGATTGTACATTAATTCGTAGGTTAACATAATTCTGGAACTTCAGATTTATCGTAGCTCGCATTTCATAGGAGAAATATACAGTTAATATTTACTCGATTGAGTTGGTTTGTATAGCTTGAAGGGGATGTGGGGAGTGTTAGTGGGAGTATATTCTGGGGGAAGGGAGGTATATGCTGGGGAAAGTAGTATAGAGTTGCGAGGTGGTGAACACTAGGAGTGCACCATTGTAAGGGAAGCAAGGAGGATAACAAAGTGGGGGAAGGAGTGTTCCTTTTAAGTGTTGATAACAGGATGGAGCTTGAGTGGTTAGCAGACACAATGATGAGATTACTGAGGCATCCAATCGATTATGAAGAATCGAACCTTTTCAATCAATTGAATAAATTAGATACAGTCCCTTTTGCTTTCAAATCTTATATTCATGTTAGTTGTACACTTTTCATTTGAATGACAGGCAGATGGTTTACAGTAGCTTTAAATATACAAAGAAGGTTCCATTGAAGGAGAATTCAACCCTAATAGAAATATAGTACGCGGAGAAAGGAAAGAACAACGATTAATTTTAAAAGGAAATTTTAGAAACTCTTGATAAGTATCACGAGATATACTATCCTATTGGGTTATTTAGCAGATAGGCTTGGTCTGATAGATCATTCCTCTCTATAAATAAGGGGGAAGCTGTGATGGTCGACATAGAGGTAGATTTAATAAATTTAGAAAATCTTAAAATAATAATATTCAAATAAGTCAAGTATGGAAATCAAAAATATATTTCTTCTGTTTGGAATCGTTTAAAAGTAAAAGCCTGATATATTTCTTCTTAAGATTCTATGTATTACAAGAGGCTAACAAAATATTGAATATTCAGCTATACAAGTAATATTTCTTAGATCTTTATTATACCGTAGATATAATTCTGTGTAAATTAATATCGTTTGCCAATCCTAATAGACTCGACCTTGTGAGTAGGTGCGAACGAGCCTTTATTATTTATGAATCGGAACAGCAAGTCTCGCGTGTAGCGGGTGCTTTACTGTTATTTTAACGAAACGGACCAATCACAGGCGCGCTTTGCCTTCGACGGGTTGAGCCGGAGGCGACCGTCCTGTTGACTGAATCCGGCCAATGGCGAGCGCCGGCGGTGAGGTCATCGCTCATAGGATGAGTCACTGCACTAGCGGGGATTTCGAAGATATGGTGCAATCGAGAGTATAAAAGGAGCGAACGCGATGTACTCAGCCCCCTTCAGTTCGAGACCAGACTTGCGAGCGGGAGCGCTGCCCAACAGACTACCGACGGAGCCCCGAGTTCCAGATCATCAGTTGCGAGCAAAGGAGCTGCCAGCTTGAGAGAAAGCGGGTCTTGCAGCGGCGAAGTATAGAGATTCCACCATCCCGCAGCACCAGAAGGAGGATTCCGCCACAAAGAGTAACAGATAAGGATCATATTCATATTATCTATTACGGTTAATTATTTTCACTATCGAAATGTATTTATTTTGGGAATATTTGAGTTCGGAATAATTATGTGTAATTAAATATCACGATTGCTTGTGTGATATTGGTTCAAATCGTACAAGAATTCCGTTCCAAACGGGTGTATTTTTATGCAAAGCGAATTTCATACCGTTTATGCTAAAATTTGAATACACGGATTTCTATATGAATTACTTAGTAGCATTATAATAATTACTGTATTGCATAAGTATTGCGCAATCCGGTCTTCAGTTAACTCTTTATGATTTGAGTACCTCGGTACATCTAGCTTAACAAGTAGCTTCAGAATGACGAGTAAAGGACAGAATGGGGAAGTCTAACTAAAGATTGGGGATATCTGGTTTGTGTTAGCCTAGCTGGCTGAGGGGTGGATGATTGCCGGCACTTGGGCGTGGAACCCGCACAAGCCCCTGCAGGGCCCCTTAAAGGCGGGGTCCTCCTTGTTGCTCGGGGTCGTCAATAAACCGACCACCTAACCTCATCTGGCGCAAACTACTTAAACCAACAAAAAGGTTCCCTATGTCTTTGGAAGGATTTCCATGCTTGAATGCTGTAAAACCTTGATAGAAAACGTTAACTTCTATTTCGTCCTCTGTAAGAAAGACAGGGCCAGAATAAATATAAAATCATTCACTCATATGGAATAGCTGGGATATTATAAATATGTTACTAACACTCTAACATTTGTCCAAAGTAAATGTTGCAAGATGCAGAATCGTGGGACGCCGCTCTGAAAAGGCATAATGAGATTGCACAATAATTTGTAACATCGCTGACTATGCCCGCAAAGGAGGCTAATGTCGTCATCAATTCGTACCAAAAGAGTACATGATTCTTCAAACACCGGCCTAAAAGAAAGGCGCCTCAAGACAACACACATCATCAGAAACTCGTACCAAAAGAGTACGGCCTTCTCAATTATAAGCCTAAAAGAGAGGCGTCACAGGATCACATCTCGTAAAGAAGAGATAGAGTCTCGGGATGCAGTAAGTTCCGGAGGAACAAGGGGGGCCGTTTAGTCACTTAGGAAGTCGGCCACCGGGTTTAGGCGGGCGCGGAGCCTCTACCCCTCTCAGCAGAGATGCTGAGGGTTTAAAAAACCAAAATTAGCATTCAAAGAAACTATTATTTCATATAAACTCACGGGCTGTTGTAGAATCCTTTCGAACAAACCATCCCCGAGACCTTATCTATTTATTCATAAAGAAGTTTCACTTCAAAAATGTGGTATTTCGTAGATAGCAAATATATGTATTATTTTCCCACGGAATTAATATGAACAGGTTCATGCACGTCTAAGACGGAACCATTCAAGGTAAGAATATGCTAATACAAAGTGTTTATAATTATTAATTTCAGTGTTATTTAATATGTGTGAATTTTTCCCTTTGCGCCGTTCGAACGATTTTACTGGTTTGTCTCAAATCGAAAATGTTTTATTTCTAATACATGAATTCTTCTGGTGAACGTATTTTATTGTAACATAAATGTATAGATTATTAGGTTCGTTAGATGATTTTATAACGTAATATTATGCAATTGTTTCCACACTGCTCCTATAAAAGAATTTGAAGTTATTACGATACACAACGGGGTCCTTCATCCATTAGACGATTCATGTGCCAATTCAACGACGTATTACGAATAGTATATATTGTATTTATCGAGATTTAGTCGCATTTATTATTTCTAGTGAGGTTTTTAGTATTGGTTCCAGGCGCCATTATGAGGCGGAAATAGTTCATATTCATAGCCCGACTGCAATAGGTATTTTTGTCGCGTAAGAGGTAGCACTTTTAGGAATATAACTGTGTTTTATGTTTCGTCCCTGACGGACAGGATGGTATAGCTGTGGCTATTTAGGTAATATACTTAGTAAATGCAAAGGGCATTAGGTATTATCGATTTCGTCTGCGAACCCAAGATGTTAGAAATATTTTAGTTCCTATAATTTCATTGAATATTTGCTGCAGAATAATATTTGATGAGAGAAGTAGTTAATATTCCATTCAAAGCAAAAGTTTTAGTCAATATCTTTATAGGTAATATTCAACAGCAAAATTAGAAATATTTTCAGTTAATACGTATTTTTAGTTAATTTATCGTAGAGAACAATTTCTGATAGTATAGAACATTATTTCATATGAAAAGTTGAATTTTAGTAGTAGTAATATTTCTGTATTGAATATTTAACTTTTAACAACTGTATCGCTACATCATATGGTTGAAGTCGACCGGTTGCATCCTGCCGCTCGATCGAGCGCGCTCACATATAAGATCGGAATGAAAAATATAATAATAAATACTACTCGCGTCAATTATTTTACGACTGTATAATATTTTTCATATAATAGAAAGCATCTCTAGAAAATACCGTCATTTGACGAGGGCCCACTATCTACCTGGGTCATCACAACATCAATATTCTAAGAATAAGAATATTTATGTGACACGTAAGTGTACGCTTGTCCATTTTTAAAATATTATATTTAATAATATTTTAGAATACGCATGAAAAAGTAATTTCATTTTTTATTTGTATATATTTATTGTATACTAACTGTGCCCGCGCGGCATCGCACGCGTAGATTTTATGAGTAGATTGTGTATTAACCTTAACATGTTGATATACATCGTCGCATCAACTTCTCTATAGAAAATATTTAAATATCTCGTAGCATTAAAAAAGTGTTCAAAAAAACGCATCGCTCGTCCATTTTTTCGTCGACCTTAGTTGTAAAATAGGTCACTACGAAAAGCCCTTTTATTTTAACGGAATAATAAAAAACCTATGTCTACCGTAAAAGTCTATTCTAAATATTGGTGAAAGAATTTTTGAAATCGGATGAGTAGTTTCGGAGGTTACCTCATAAACCTAAACTTATAAACTTTACGTCTTTATATATACTACTGTGTAGTGATGGTATTTTAACCGGTGACACATAGCAGTTATTTTGAGATTTGTATGTGATTGCGTCAATGATTGGCAAGTTATTTTTTGCAATACGATGGGCAACCGTCGAAACTAGATAATAATTATCTCTTATTTTTTTTTCAATCGATTGAACAACATTGCAGATTGACATTTTAAAAAAAATATTGATTATAATATTTGTATAAATCTACTTTTATCTGAGTTTTTTTTTTAGATTTTGACAGTTATACAGCACCCTGATGATGGAATGGTAATTTCTGAAACATGTTGGTGAAAAAAAACTCAGATAAAAGTAGATTTATACAAATATCATAATCAATATTTTTTAAATTATCTCTTAGTTATCAATTATCGATATAAATAGATACAAATCCCAAATAACTGTACAAAAATAACCGGTTAAAATAACGGTTAAACCATCACTATCACTGTGAATAAAGCTGAATAAAATCTTCTTGATGACTTTTTGGTAGTGTTTATATTGCTCTATAGTAAAAATCTCTTTTTATTCAATTCAATTCGTCACCGCTGTTTACATGTACAGTACTTATATCGTAGGGGCTTGCTTTTACATTAATCCTTTCTAGTTACACCACTGGACACAGCATTGGTATTAAAATAAGAACCACGACAAATAGACACCGACCGCCTCCAAGCACAATCACCTGAAATAAACAATGTCAGCTTTTTATGACATCAGCCAGGAAATGAATCCTTTGTTTTTTGTTAACAAATTCAGCCATTTTCTCGAGCCTCGGCCGGCGGTCGGCAGACTTCGGTTAATTGGGCCGTACGTATGCGGAACAATTTTTATTCTGCCCAGTGGCGCATCGAAAGTGCCTCCAATTTTTGAGAACTTCACAAATATTTCATTTTTTGTAATACAATAACATGTATACACGCTGTCGTTTTGGTAATAAGTATTGTATTAAACTTGTCTACGTGAATTTGTTTGAAATGCCACGAGTCCTGAATGATTGTTAAGTTTTTATCATGTTATTTATTTATAGACGTATTCAATCAGTATGTAAGGTGTTGAAACTTTTCATGAATAAATGAACTATTACTGTATACTTTAAAACATAAAATGTAGAGGTATCATTACTAGTTGCGAAAGCTGTGTATACTAACTTGTTAATGAGAAAAATAGCAACAGATGTCTCTAGCAGAGACCATAGTAATATATTGAAGGTTCTTGATTCGAACATTCAAAAATTTCATAATGTGTGGATGTTACGATGGAATTGGTGAACGTTGCGTTGTGTAGAGCGATCACAAAGCCAGCTCATACAGGTTATACGCCCTGAGCTATTGTATAAGAAGAGACTTTCATCCACTTTTCTCACATATAAATTAGCTTCGTCTTTGTGAGACATTTATAATTTATCCTTTATTAAAATGAACTACAGTCGAACTCGGTTATAACGACGGGACCAACTAAATTTGCTCCTTATAGCCGGGACTCCTTATATCCATTTCACTTTTTTCACAAATTTTTTTGATTGTGTGTTGTTATTTTCAAAGGCAGCTAAATAAACATCCTTATCTTTCCAGAGCGATGAAACTGTAGAAGACGATCGTGAAAACTTTTTACAGATTTTTTGACGCCGATAATTTCGACTTTCTAGAGACACTTTCGTTTGTTAGTGAACATGTTTCCGATAGAACAATTCGCGTTTAACTGATTAGGCTTTTAAATGCTATATGGTAAACTGCATAAAATAAGCTGTCACCATTGACATTTTGGAAACCCCCAATAATCGGAGATATGACCAGAATTCTCGACCTTCAGTAAACTATTGCATGCCTGCGCACGTTCATAAAATGAACTCTAATTAAGTGCGAGTCGCTTTAAAAGCAAAGTGAAAAAGTTCATTGTTATGAGTACGTATTTGTCTTTTTTTCTGTAATCCAAGCAAATATGTTTACAGAGTTACTAAAATTTGCTCCGTAAATCCGGAAATCGCGTTCCTTATAGCCGAGACCAATTGTTTGGGAATATGCGCAAATCAAAACGAATTCCCAGTTTTTCTCATTATAGTTGGTATCTCCTTATATCCGAACTCCTTGTAACCAAGTTCGACTGTATGTTTAAATTTTCAAACGTAGCGCTGAGGTATGTATAAATACATAGTTTGAGTGTAAGCTATGTATGAATATTTAAACTAATAAAACATGTTGACAGCGTGAAAGTAAAAGAAAAGTGTAATGGACTGAAGAAAAAAGGGCTAGTTGGTTAGAATTAGGAGAAGGCAGAGAAGATGTAATTAATGAATAAATAATATATATTAGAATAATCTGTTAATAATTAGAAGAATATTTATAGATAAAGTTATCTTTATTATTTGTTAGATGAAAAGTTTTTAGATGAAATGTGAATAGAATTATTACACGGAAAAAGTTAATAATCTTTTTTTTAAATAGAGATGCGAACACGGAATTCATGTCACATCAATATTCTTACTATTTTCAAATTAAGCTAAACGCTTGTGCTATGAAAATAGGACTAACTTGCTTGTCTGGAGTGAGATTCGAACCTGCGACCTTTGGATCACGGGGCGAGAATCCTAACCACAAGACCAACAAGCTACTTAAATAATTGAATTAAATATTTTCACCATAATACATATTTTTTGCAGATTACAGATAAAATTTATAGTTTACAGATAAAAATAAAGGCCTTAAAATCTTGCAGTGCCTAAGGGCCCCAAAGGTACAAACGCGCCACTGGTAGCAGCAGGAATGGGCGATTTCACCGGCAATCGCTTCACAGGGATGTGTGCGGAAGGCTGTTGAGACAGCCATAAAGCCTTCCGATATCGGGGCGTTTAAAAATACGTGGAATTATTTGCATACATTACTCTGGGACCTGCGAGATTAAGATGTCGCCCATGTCTTCGGAAAACAGCATAATTTGGCACATTTTTATTTTTAAATACAGAAGCGTACGTGGAATACATGTCACATTAATTTTTCTACTATTTTTCAAAATAAATTAAGTTTGTATAATAAATTAAGAAAACACTTTGCAGTAACCACTAATTTGTTGAATTATCAACATCTTTCGGGCTCAATGGTTCCCACCAGGATACAATGAATTCTGTAAATTACAAAACGTGTGAAGAAGTTATACGTTAAACAATTGGCAAATTATATATATTACATGAAGTATCATAATAAGACTATCTAACTAACTAACTTACCATCACGCCGTTTCACCGTGGGGATATTCAGAGAGGATAGAGCGCCACACTCTTCTGTCCTGGCATACAACTCTCGCCTCATCCACATTCATAAATCTTCGCATGCAAGCTCGCCGGTTGTTGAGGCTTCTAAGGGGACCATCTTCCAGTATCTGGTTAATAAGGAGGCTTGATAAAATTAATAAATTTTATTAATATGAGTCTTAATATGAGTTCAAGACTCAAGTTTAAAATATCATTTTAACGTCAATGTTTAAATTCAACCCACATTCAAATATTTCCTTTATATATTTTTAAGTATCACATCATGTCATTCTGACATGTAATATTTTCACCATTTATTTTCTTCATAGATTTATTATTTCGATGAGCTCGTAATATATTTTTTCGTATCAACTTCACATACAAGCATTGCAAATATATGTACAGGTAATACGAGGCTTTTTGCGCGAGTTTTAATCTTAATTTTTAAACAGAGCACAAAAAAATGTGAGAAGGTGTTCTAAATATTAATCGCTTATTTATTCTGAGAAGTTATCTGCATCAGATCAGTTCCTACCGTGGTGCGGAAGAACGAAATGGTGTGCCCATACACAAGCACCGGAATATATGTATAATACTAATTGTTTTGTCTAAACTCAATTACCGTTGGCCAACGGCGCTAAACAAATGCTTTAGTTAAGCCGTCAGACATTTTATCTTTGACGTAATGCATTATTTTCTCACAAACCATTGAACAATGCAAAGCTTTTGACACAGAGATAATTAAATGCAGCATTGTTGCTCCCGTGGCCATCCTCTCTCGGCTGGTCCTGGGGTTTGAAACTTTCAGGAAATCTAAATTCTTGCTGCAATTATTAATTATTAATCATGTAGACGTGTGATGGGGTATTTTATTATAAGGTTGTTCATGAAAATTAGAAAAGGATTCTGATTTTTATTATTATTATTATTATTATTATTATTATAGATAATGGGCAGGCAGCTTAAGCTGATAGGCCCATATCACTGTCTCTCATTTGAATATCCAGCCTATTCTTAAATTGGTTGACACTGGCTGCAGACACAACGCCCTCAGGCAAACTGTTCCACATGTTGACCACTCTATTGCTTAATGCATGCTTTCTTGGGTTACACGAGAACCGAGACTTGTTCAACTTCAGGTGATGTCCTCGAAGGCCCACATTAGTGTTAAATGCAAACATATTTGTCATATTAGGAATATTGTAGTAGCCCGATAGAATCTTGAATGTCTCGTTGAGGTCACCTCTGGCTCGTCGCTCCTGAAGAGTGGGCAGTTTCAATACTCTCAGCCTTTCCGCATATTCCAGGTTTTTAAGACCCAAGGGCAATTTTGTGGCTCGTCTTTGAACATTTTCCAGTAAACTATATCTTTAACAAAATATACACAAAATTTGTGTATATTTTTTTTAGGAAAAAGGAAGATTGAGAAAAAATTGAGTGAAAATAGTGCACAGTTAATATACAAAACTTTAATAACTCCTCACGTAAACTATTGTGTTGTAGTCTTGTATTTGGCCAATGAAGGAAATATCAAAAAAATCTACAAAACAGGGCATACAGAATCATATTTAAAAAAAGTAAATACACCAGAAATGAAGAAATGAGAAGAGCAATCAATTGGATGGAACGCATAATTTTAACGCAATAAAGATATAATTTACAACATTGAATTGCGATAAAATTATAAAAAACCGTACTATAAATAAATCATATTAAAACAATATTGTTTCATATTCTACTTAAAAAATGTAGAGTAATAATTAACATTTGCAAATTCTATCAGAAAGGCATAGATAGCATAGCATAGTCCATTAGAATATATGAAAGAAACTGATTTAGAACGTATACCTACAAAAATTTCAAAAGTTTGATGATGTGTGGATGTTCTTACAGTGGAATTGGTAAACCTTGCATTGTGTAAAACGATCACTTAAAGCTGCTCATAAAGGTCGTATCCCCTGGGTCACCCTATAAAAGACTTCCATACACGTTTCTCATATAAATATATTCATCTCTGTAAGGCTTCTGTCTATCCGAATTAACAAATTTTTTTTTAAAAATAATCATATGACTATTTCGTTGCCCGTCGACATTATGATAATTGAAAAAAGTTTGATAAATTCGCGTAAAATTTGAGAAAACGAAAATAATGAAACATCGCCGCGGGCCCCGGTTGGAGACCCTGCCGAACTCCGGATGAACTCCCGACGCGGGCACAATTGAGGCTCGGATCCACTATCTGCCCACCTAGAATGCATATTTAATCAAATTTGTTTTAAAATTTCACGGTTCACGTGCGCCCGATACCCCGGGTTCTCACGGCGCCGATTGTGCCGGGGACGCCACTGGCGGACGGCCCAGGCCACAAATTTACTGCTCGTGTAGCACAAAAAAAAGTTTTTATTCAATTTGAAATGATAATTAATCGCTTCCTCTGATCTGAGCTCGCTACCCGTTTTAGTACGCGCTTCATAATTACAGAGGGTGTCGGCTTGCGTACTCTATTCCAAAATTTAAATAAAGGAACATATACGTATACTACATGTAAATATACTTACTGCACGTGAATTTGGTATCTTTAATTCTTTAATTCCACACTGCAAAGGCTTCCTAGGCTAGCAGACAGATACGAGCAACTTGACGTCTTTGCCAACAACTTTATAATATTCATACATATTTTTAAAATTTTACGAAAATACGGCAAACAAGCTTATTAGAAAGGTAAAATACAACCTAAAGTATCCAAAACATCAAAAAAATATTTTTCATAAAGTATAGATTTACTGCGTTTTAGCTTAGTGGGGCAGTATTAAATAGCAAGCCAATACTTGACCTTAACATGAATACATCAGCCCTGATAATGGACCTTGCAATGGGATCCGAAACGCTGGCTAGATATTTCCGTGTATAGAAAACTACACACAGAAAATATTCTAAATATTCAAAAACATTATAAACAACAAAAACCAAGCACATTTCATTAGTACCCGGCCATGCACAAAAGGCCAAAATAAATATTTAAAATTAATATAAAATTTTTTAAAAGTACTTCCTCCACTTAATATTAAAAAAATCCCTTGAGTAAGTTTATAAAATATGCAATAAAGTTGTATTTTAGAAATGGGAACATTATTTTTTGTTATATTTCGTAGAGAAAATGATTACGTCTAGCGATTTATAAATGGGTACTTGTAGCTCAAGAAAAACGTGTAGGTAGGTACCTACATACTTAAATTATGTTGCGTTGTTCCTTCGGTGTTATGGAGAATTACCTACTCCTTAAGCGGAGAAATATATATTGTAATTTGAGTTATTTTTGTAATATAATAACAGCCTTAATATTTAGTGAAATATTATATTTCAAACTATAAATAATTAAAATGTACTTTGTTGTCAACGCTAATATATTGAAAATATTAACATATTTCAGGGCAAATGTCCGTTCGTGAGGTTACAATGTACACTTACAAACTACAAATCAAAAATCGAAAATAAAAATATGAAAAAATAAAATATGGGAAATGATTAATTATTAAGTATCATGTAAATAAATTTAAAAGATAACTATTTGTAAAAAGGACCTGGTGATTTATAATATTCAATTTACTTTTAACACTTTACCAAAATGTCTAGTTTATCAAACTGTAATTCTGTATAATTTCTATGTGAAATTTATAAACCGTTATTCATATCAAAAAATAATTCATAACCAAAAATTGATTCGCAAACACGAAGTGTTCCTAAGTCTAACATCAAAATTTCTACACGATTTTCCTATATAAAAATAATTATGATCAATTGATCAATAAATACTAGAATTTTTTAAAGAATCATCCTTATCCTTATTATTTGATACGTATTTTTTAATTTATAAGTAGTATAGAAAGCTGGTTAAATAGCATTCGAGATTTATTTATTATTCATTTTGTTGCTTCTCCTTGTTTAATCTAGCGCCACTCACCGGTAGCCTTCCTTCCGGTGATGTCAAGAATATCAATTTTTTCTTTCATTCCTCTGGCATTCTTAGGACATGTCCAAGCCACCTCATCTGGGACATTCTGTACATAAGAGTAGGGGCGCCATGCCTTATGTCGGCACTTCTCAGTCTGTCCACCAGTGCGACTCCCGCCCCCCCCCCCTAAAACTCCTCTCGACATCCAATATTCTTGCTCTCACTCTCATCGTTGGGATCCAAGTTTGATGACCATTTAATAAAGGAACATATACGTATACTACATATAAATATAATTAATGCACATGAATTTGATATCTTTAATTCTTTAATTCCCCACTGCAAAGGCTTCCTAGACTAGCAGACAGATGCGAGCAACTTGACGTCTTTGCCGACAACTTATAATATTCAGACATATTGTAGAAATTTTACGAAAATACGGCAAACAAGCTTATTAGAAAGGTAAAATATAACCTCAAGTATCCAAAACCTCAAAAAATTATTTTTCATAAAGTATAGATTTACTGCGCTTTAGCTTAGTGGGGCAGTATTAAGTAGCAAGCCAATACTTGACCTTAACATGTACACATACTCATAACATCAGCCCTGATGATGGGCCTTGCAATGGGATCCGAAACGCCGTCCAGATATATCAGATATACACGGCAGAAAATCCCAGAAAACTACATTTAAAACTAAGTACATTTAATTAGTACCCGGCCATTCACAAAAGGCCAAAATAAATATTTTAAATTAATATATAAAATTTTAAACGAACTTCCCTAACATAAATTATTTAAAAAATCTCTTGAACAAATTTAAAAAAAAGTGTAATAATAAGTATAATATAATAATAAGGTTGAGTCTGTAAACAGATTTTTTGTCCGTGTATCCTAAAAACATTTATCCTAAAAATATATCCTAAAAACAGTCCGTTTTGTCTTTAATTAAAAATTAAAAATAAAATAAAATAATTTTTATGACTAATGAAAATAAACTTAGTTTTCACCACTTTTTTATTGAAAATATCAACATGTTTCAGGGCCTATGGCCCCTTCGTCAGGATACAATTGTATACTAACAAAATTGAATTCAAAAATCGTAGTATAGACAATCAAAACATTAAAAAAGTTATATATGTAAAATGAATAATAATAGCCAACTTTAAATACTTAACATGAAATAAAAATTTAAAAGATAACTATTTGTAAAACTGACCTAGTTATTTATAATATTCAATTTACTATTAACACTTTTTTATATTAAAAATTTGTAATTTATCAAACTATCATTCTGTATAATTTGTATGTAAAATTTTTATGTAAACCCTTATTAATATCAAAAGAAAGATCCATAGACAAAAGATGGTTAGAAAATTCAGAATACTTATTGCTATTTAAACACCTTAAGTGTTCCTTAACTCTAACTTCAAAATTTCTACACGTCTTTTCTATATAAAAATAATCACAATCATTACAAATCAATTTATAAACACACGATTTTTTTTAAATTATCCTAATCCTTATTATTTAATGGGTATTTTTTTAATTTGTTGTAATAACTTTAATTTAATTAATTTATTATTTACTAATATAAACGTTTGGACCGTGGATTTCTCGAACCACTGCCAGCCTGGACATCCTTTCCATCTTCCAGGATACTTTCTGCTCGAATATTTGTTAATTTTCTAAATTTTTATTTATTTTATAATTATATCATTTTGTAATGAGAAAATTAAATGATGTAGTAAGTTGGTTCGCAATCTACTGATGTTGAGGAGCTATCATGAAAGAATTTATAGAAATTACCTTTATATCTTTATCTTAATTGTTTAACCTGCATAAAATATTGATAAAATAAAAGTTAATCAACGCCACCTAAATATATCCTAAAATATCATCCTAACAATGACTAGTTTTTATTTTTTATTGCAATTCATCCTTCAAATACACACACATTACGGTTCCATAGTGCTCCCAAAAATCAGCAAAATCCTTTATTCTTCAAAGATTTGTTGTTTTAATTTTGTGTAATTTGCACGTCTGTCAGACACCCGAACGCAAAAAAAAAACATTTTGAGTTCACTAGACTAACCTCACTTCAATAATGGGTTCTGAGAATAAGCGTCCCTTTCCAAACCTTTCTTAATTATGTTGCAATTTTGTGTTGAAGATCTCATCAGATCACGGCTTGCATAAATATTGGTATATCATTTATGTTTATTTTTTTATTAAAAACGCTTTTAACACCATAAAAAGACAGGTGATTCCAGCAGCTATAAACGGGAACAATGATCTTGTATTATTACCATGAGTTTTCTCAATAGAGAAGCGAGCGGGAGGAAGCTATATATTATTAAAGCAATAAAATTTGTTTAAAAGAAAATACTTGGAATTGGATATAAGAATATAAGAAATGGATTTAAGAGTAGAAGAAAATATATAAGATAAATAAAGTCGGCTATAAGAAACCAAAAATAATTGGAACAAGCACTTCACAAATGTATGAATAAATGATCTTGAAGCGTTAAATTTTTACGATTATTAAGAATGTTTATAATTTTATTTGAGAAATATTCTCCATTATTTAAATGATTATTTATCTTATTTATTTATTTATCTAATAAATAAATAATTTATATAAAACCACTATTAATTTAATAATCAACATGTTTCAAGGTCAATCTTCTCTTCATCAGGATACAACGTTTACTAAAAACTAAAACTGGAATTGTAGACATTAACAAAAACAAAAAATCAATGTTTGGGAGTTGAATAACTATGTAGGAACAAATTTAAAAGGTAACATTGTGCAAAAAGAACTCCCTCAAACTTTTTTTGCTATTATTGAAGAATACTATTTACCTATCGGATTGCTATTTGGAGATTTATCTAGAGATGGATAAGGGCATTTTATGATCTATTATAATATTTATAATTTCGTTATATTTCAATTCAATTAAATTTATTTATGTTTTATATAACATTTACATTACAAACACAAATTTAATTCGTAAATGTTATAAATAATTTAGAAATATATAAACATATATAAACATATATAAACAAAAGCAAATATTAAACATATATAAAATCATTCACATAAAAGATGTGGGAGAATCCTGCTTCGGAGTGTCCTCTCAGAGACATGGAACAGATCAATATCCAGAGTAATATTGTTCAGCATAGCAGCAGCTCTTCCAACAAACATAACCATTTGCAGGTTGGTCCTTTTTATTGGAATGTGAAACAATCTATGCTGGCGTTGTCTTAGGTAATTATCGGAAATATACAAACCAATGCTCTGCATAATTTCAGGATTATTGATCATACCACGCAACAATCGATAAAAATGCGTAATCAGATACACATTCCTTCTAGTCTCTAAACTATTGTAGCCAAGCATACCCTGGAGGAACTCGGTTGGGTAAAGCCAAGGATAATGCCCGTACTCTCTCATGTAGAGATATCTTAGAAACTTTTTTGTACTTTATATACCATAAGTGAGTAATTAAGCTCATGTTAGGTTTATAAAAAGCATCGAAGAGTTGTCGATTCGATCTAAAAATTATCGAAACAGCCATGATGCGCGCTACACAAAATTTATCTTGAGTTAATATTGAGAAGTAGTTGGAATAGAGTCTTCCTAAAACTTATAAGTGTAGAAAAGTGGAATATTTAGAAAAAATAACACGTTAAATTGTTATGTGAACAATTTTTATAAAAAAATCAATAAGACTATTAAAGATTTCATGCTTTCAAGATCAGGAATGCAGATATTTTTACTACAATATTAATATTTTTTATAATTAACGTAGTACAACCATTTATATACCATCATAAATCAAAAACTGAAGTACTAGGGCCGCATGGTGAGAAGACTCAAATAAAAAGTGCATCGATCGTAAAAATATCTCCTGATTAAGGAACCTTTACGATGGACGGACCGGATGTAATGCAATAGAATTTTCCGCAAATCCCAAGGCAGTATTACATGCTAATCAAAGCAGCAGGAAAGGGGGCAAAGAAAAGGAAGAAGAAAATATGCGGGGATGGAAGTAATTAAGTCTGCATAAAAGAAGATGAAAAGAATGATTTATAGGATAGGACCGGTTCTATCAACTTGGATTATATACAGGTGGTTTAAATCGAAAATCTCGGTGCTCATGCGCATTGCGCGTGGTTTTTGACATGTGATATCAAAATGGTTTTTATTCAATGTTTCGACATTGAAGTATCGATAACGGTTTACCTTATCCACAATCCAAGAAAAAGTACCAAGATACCAGGGGTGTGCAGTGAGAATATTACAGCATGACATTCACATAAGCATATATTTTGAAAAAAATCGAATTCAAAAAGATATCTCTCATAATATTCAGTCACATAAATATTGCATTTCGATTTTTTTTTCGAAAAATATCTCTCAATAAAAGTCATGCTTCAATGTAAGCACAGACACATCACCTATCCACTTTTTGATCTATCCGCTGGCATATAAAAGAAAAGTTTTTCTTGGTTCGAGTTTAATGGGATATTCTGCCGTGTTTCTATTTTTCAATTTAATTTATTTAAAAAAATAATATGTACATGTAAAAATTAACATTTGATTCGCACATGTTATTTATTACATTTAAGATGTATGGAAGCATCCTGCTTCGGAGAACTCTCTCAGATATATGAAACAGATCAATGTCGAAAGTGATACCGTTCAGCATAGCAGTAGCTCTTTAAACAGGCATAACCATTGGCAGGTTGGTCCTGTATAGTGTAATGTGAAACGATCTATGCTGACGCTGTCTAAGGTAATTATCAGAATTATAAACATTCAAACCAATGTTCCGCATAATTTCAGGGTTATTGAACATACTGCGAACAATCGATAAAAATGGCTGACGTTTCGAATCCCATAGCAGGGGGTTATTATCAGAGCTGATAAGCTGTGATCACCAAAAGACTCTGAACGGCCATGAAACCTAAGAACATTTTTAAATATTAAGTTTAAGAGGACGAAAATGTATTGTCAACAATACCTAAGGGTAAAATTAATTTAGGCTTACGGCAAAATCGGTTCCTTCCCACAAAAATGTATGTTCGAAGTCTAAGTAAATTACTTTTCCGTTAAAGATATACTATAGAATAGGGGCGTGTAGCGAGAACAAGAAGCATGACATTTTCCTAGGCATATATTTAGAAAAGAAACCAAAATGATAAGGATATCTCGTAATATTCCTATGACAATAATTGACATATTGTTCAGATTTTAATATTTCATAATATTCTGCCAGATGAATATTTAATTCAATTTTTTTCCAATCATATGTTTAAATAAAAGTCACGCTTTCTGTTCTCACGGCACGCCCCAGCTGTAGAATCAGTTGATCAGTTGAGTTAAGAACAATCTGTGGCATCCTATATAATATTGTATATTCCGACATTATAATATGAAAGCATTGAATAAAAACGAGTTGAATAAAACATGTCAAAAATCACCTGTGGTGCGCATGCACCCCAGCATAAATAGGATTTTCAGTAAATCAACTATAATCCAAGTTGATAGAATACCCTTAGCGGAGGAGAGCTAGAGCTAAAAGTCTTTTCGCCGTCGCCTGTGGTTGAAATTTGTCATTCTCATAAATCGATAGGTCATAAGCCTACTTTCCCATATAAAAAATAACTCTATGCGACATCTATGTATAATATATCTTGATGGATACATTTTTTTCAAACATTGCCAAATTTTTGCAGATTTCTTTAAATAAATATTCTCAATTAACATTTCGAAAGCTTTGCTATTTTTGCAAATGATGTCATGATTTTGACATTGACCGTGTACTTGGCGTAATTGAAAGTACACCCAGCCGTGGTAAGATCGCCATCATGTACAGCTGATGATTAGCATATTGCTGACTGAAGAGATGATGATCTCTTGATCCCTGTAATGATTATACAGACGTGATTGAGATCCCAAGGTCTATGATTCGTTGGAGGGATTCGCGAAACAGAGCCGAATCCGTTGACAAGTCAATATGTCATGCTTGAATATTATATATAATTATACATGTCTCATGGAGATGAAGTAATATTTTTTATGGGAAAGTAGGTATGGAAGTCTTTGGTGTTCATAGGGCTATCGTATCGTACGGCTGGTTTAAGTGATCACTTTACACAATGTAGCGTTCACGACTTCCACCCGTGATAGAATACCACATCTATCAAATTTTTTGGACGAAGTATATATATTTAAGTTTTACAATCCGTTTCATATGTATGTTGTTATTATCTTTAGCGTGACCAGCATCCGAAGCTTTTCCATTCCCCTTAATTAATCAGAGGTGTCACTAATGAGATATCTATTTTTGAATGGAATTTTTTTTTTTTTTTAAATAAATAGAGATGCGAACACGGAATACGTGTCACATCAATATTCTTACTATTTTCAAACTAAGCTAAACGCTTGTGCTATGAAAATAGGACTAACTTGCTAGTATGGGCTGAGATTCGAACCCGCGACCATTGGATCACGAGGCGAGTGTCCTAACCACAAGACCAACAAGCTACTCATTTTCACATTTCACATTACAAATTTTCAAGGCAATATCCTTTATATGTGTATTCAAATTCTTACGAATTATTAGACTTACTAGAATACGCCTGAAATATCATATAATTTTTTTTAAATTCCTTTTTAGACCAGTTTTTTTTTACATTCAAAATTTTTCAGATTATCTTAATTAATGATGTCCCTGGGACCAAATCCAGTACTATGTTCTTAAAAATTTGGTTACACTAAAAATATTCTGAATTATATCAGACTATTGTAAGACCCGCGATAGTGGTTGGCTCCGAATGCTGGACTATGTACAACTCCTCCTTCAACAATAACTTCAAACAGCAACTTCAAATAGCAGAAATGCGAATGGTTAGATGTGTCGCGGACATATACAGTAAGCTGGAGGGACGACAGCTGAGATGGTATGGGCACAAATGACGGAGACCACCAGACCACAAGGCAAAGCTGGCAATGTCTGTGGAACTTCATCGACAGTTATCCAGAGGAAGACCAAGGTATTCCTGGATGACTCAATGCTCCGAAATCCTACAGAGAAAAGGCCTGGATGAAAGTGATATGAGGACATTGTTGCTTGAAAATTTTCGGGTCATACTTTAGGCAAGAATCTACCTGTAAAGTATTGTAGACTAGTTCTGTTATGTTATACAATACTTAAGAAAGTACAAAGAATGTGAAACATAAAGAAAGCCAATTACAGGTTTTTATTGGTGTTACAAAATATCCTATTTACGTGGTGTACATATATATAAATATTAATATATAGTGTATTGATTTAGTGGAAAATAATAACATGTATTTTATTTGAAAAATTAATCGGAGAGCAAGTGTCGCACATGGGTAGGGTTGTTTTGAAATATGTCTAAATTGTACTTTTTATGAGTGCATTAAATTTGTAGCAAGTTCGCCACAAGTATGAGTTTTGCCTGCAAGTCGTAGAAACAAGGGAAGTAAAAAGAAGGTTGGTTCCTAGAACTTTAGGGGGAACATTGATCAAGAGTTTGAATAATAATTCGGTACAATCTATTTGTACAATTTAGACTTATCTGCCGGTATTTGCTATTTCACGACGATTTTGCAGAGGTAGATGTTTTATGCATATTTCAAGATATTGCTCTCGTGTAAAGTTTAATTTCAGCCGACACGACATGTATTTGATATTTTTTTTGGTTTATTTCGATTCGTGATATTTGTACATTATTGTACATATTGTATAATACCTACTCCGTTTATTCTAATACTTAAAAATCTATTCTTTTAGTTCTGATCCACTCTTGATCCAATCTTTTATATTTTTTCTCTTTCATATTATGACTCTTTTTTATATTATATAGCTGGTCGTAACCGGCGTTGCACGGGTTAAGGATTAAGTAAAAAATAAGTTTGTGAGGGAAAACAAAGGGTCCGCTGTTCTCTAAAAAACAATGTTTCCATCTAATGTTAACATAAGTTATTGTAACATAACTGTAATACTTAGATATATGGTATTGCAAACTATTTTGTAGATATTAATGTCCTCTATAAAACTGTAGTACATTACTTTGCTCTATTGGCAATAATTTCCGCAGCGTACGCAATATAAGTTTTTTTTTCGTAATTTTTTCACACGTTGGGTTACATAATCGAAGTTTTCATACGGATCCCTAACATTTTTGAAAATATTCTATAGCCTATGTTCATCAGGGATAATGTAGAATTCTGAATGTGAAAGAATTTTTCAAATCGGTCCAGTAGTTTCGGAGCCTATTCAATTCAAACACACAATCAAATCTTTCCTCTTTATAATATTAGTATAGATAATTTGATTAAACCAAGAATACGAAAACTATTAAAATGTTAAAGATAACTGCCTCAGAACAGATTTAACCTAATGGAGCGTTATAAGCAAAGTGTAAAAAGTGTAATTGTGATAACACAAATAAATGTTACAATATTATGGAATTCACTTGGTAGCAATTCTCTTGATATGACAGTTACGCGGCATTTATACTAGAAAATCGGGAATACTTACACAGAAAATAAAAAACTATAAGACCATTCCGCACATACGGGTGCACGTACAGATGTACAACACCCAATTAATGCTGCATTCCCATACATTTCTCAAATTCCCCGCTGAATATAATATGGCTTATTCCCAAGTGTGAAGTGTCATGTAGAATTTTTATGAGCTGGTCATATTTTCTCACGTGTCGGCGAAACGGTGTAATTTTAACCATTGTTACGTCCGCGGATTGTTACATTATATTGGATAATACGCAACAGCTATCCTTAGAATGTTACATCCTGCATGTACTGTTTTCATGATTGATTCATTTGCAGGATGACCACGCGTCCACCCGGCGCAATTATTTATTACGTACTACGTATTAATTTGTAAGTCTGGTATTTATGAAGTACGACCGTAAAATACACCTTTTGCATTTGATAATTAAGGGCAAGATCGAGGGAAAACGGAGTATCGGCAGGAAGCAAATCTCATGGCTCCGTAATATACGAGATTGGACAGGAATAAGGACGGTGGAAAAGATGTTTTGGACCGCTGGAGACAGGGAGATGTACTCTCAAGTACATAGTCAACGTTGGAGGGGACCTGACACGACACTAGGAGAAGAAGAAGATAAATAAGGACTTATTATGGTGATGCAAGTTTAAGAATCTTTCTCCGCGGACGATCACTAAACTGACGAAGCTTGCAATCAAAGGCCCATTTCAGGAACTGCAGATTGTGGCAGATAGTCATCATTCGCAGTGTCCACACCAAAAATGGTCTTAGATTTTCACTGCAGTTCAGGGATGATGGACCCTGATATCGGTTCCGAAACGTTGAGTAGAAAGATCGTGGAAACACGGCATATTCTTAGCTTTCGCTAAGAGCGTGGAAAAGAAAATGATTTTTAAAAAAAATTTAGAAGTTTTTAAATCAGCAGCAGCCCAGGAAAATTATTTCGAATGTCCATCTGTAACTTGCTGACATTACAACACTGACTAGCCGTTAGAGAGGCGTGAGCAGCGAGTGAGACACGTCAATCAGCGCGCGGCTCAGGCTACATGCAAGCGTCGCGCCACCAAACTACACGGTCTTGACATTTACATTAATTTAATAATGTCCCGTGTTTTTTCACGCGTGTACGGCTAGTAAAAAAGAAAATGAGGACATTAATTCCCATGTATTTCATTTTCATAGTGTTTCAAAAAGTTGAAAAGTAAATAATAACTAAATATAACCTAACAGACACAAGAATACTATAATTTCATCTTAGTCTTTTTAGAAGGGTGTATAAATAAAATAAAATTAAAAACCATTCTCTTGATGAAATTCGACGTTTTTCAAGGGAGTTTTTAATTTCTTAGTTATTTAGAGGAAAATGTCACCTATGTTACCTGCCGGGTCCTAAAGAATAATAATGTAAAATTTGTGTCAGATCTGTAAAACGGTACAGATTTGTATAGAGAACACACAGAGGTATAGATAATTTCTATTAAAAATTTATTTCAAAACAAGCACTTTTCAAATTGTAATGCCAATTATTCGCATAAACAATGCCATATATAACGCAAGATGTAGGTAAGAAAAGAGGTTCTAACTAATTCCATGTCTGCTAATATTTAAACTAGCTATAATGTGTATATTTTGAATTAAATTATATTCATTAAAGAATGAACCGTCTTTAAGTATACACAATTATAGGTTATATAAATAGTGTAGTTGTATGTGTGGGTTATGTATTTTTATAATACCTATTCGTACACCCACATAGGTGGGTCGTGCACAACACCTGGATGGTAGGAGAATTATCCGTACCTACTTAAATTTGTTTTTTTTTGCGTGTGTATTAGCGTAATTTAATTCAAATTGTAATGGTAAAAACGTCTGCAATTGTCTCAAAATTCATAAAGATATTAAATGAGATAATATTACTTGACTAAGCTGTCAAAAATGACGTTACTTTTATATGCCGGTTCCTAAAGAATAAACATTTACTTTTTATAGCCGACACCCATGAAATAGTAATAACGATTTTTATCAGAATATTTGAATTTTTTATATTTCTTCTGCCGGTAGTTAAAGGTACTGTTTTAAACCCTGGCGATTGTGCTGGGCGGAACATGAAATGGTTCACGCATTTGCTTGGTCCTGGTATATATTTAGTGTAGCTTTTGAGGATCCACGGAGAGGCGGCGGTAGCAATACGCGTTAAGCGGCCTGTTGGAGTTTGCTGGCCCCATCTCCGGCTGTTTAATTTGGGTTTTCTAGCCGGGAATTCGAACGGAATTACGGACGTTACACGAAGTTATGGGCAGACAATGAAATTATTATGTTTGATAATGATAAAGGGGTGTCTTATAAAGGTAATTCGAAGCTAACGCAATAAAGGATATAAATAAGGCAACATAGAGAAAATTTTATAGAAAAAAATATTGACAGAGACCAGTTACAAAAATGCACACCTCAACTCGCGTAACCTTACCTTCTTCAGCTAAGAATGACGTACTAAAATAGTCAGAATAAAGGAGTAATTTTACATAGTTGCAATGGCTCTCACGACGTCTTTTAAAGATGATGATTGAGCTATTATTTCAAGTGTTGACTTTTCTATGGGACGATGCTTAGTCACACTGATGACATAAAATAGTCTACACAGAGGCTTGGCAGCTTTGTGTCGTCCAAAATACAACACATTCGTAGACGAATCCGTGTCATGATAACACAGCCGCAACAGGTCAAAGGAGGCTGCCCTTATAGTAGATGTGGATCTGATGAAATGAAGCGTGAATGATCTGTCCAGTCCTCCGTCAACGGACTAATAAGTAGGTCCAGTTTAGTGACGACGAGATAAAAAATATAAATACCTATTTCTTGGTTTTTACCTCATTAGAAAAATTCTTAACCTCAGCTACCATGAAGACCTATACGTGAACTGCCGACATTGCAGTAATACCATTTTTATCAATACTTTGCCTTTTTGGTATACTCAGAGAGAGAGCTATTTTTTAAAGCCTTTATTATGGAAGACCTGTCCTCTTTGTAGCTGTTGCGTGAGCGAGATCTACATACGCGATGCATACGCGCATAAACACTTTTGATACACGCATGCGCGAGTAACCAGAGATAAAGCCCGATCGCCGGAAAGAGAGAATTTTGTACATTGACCCTACGCTACGTATCCTTGTCGCTCGTGTACAATTATGTTGCCGTCACGCTCACACAGGAACAGCGAACGAGCGTGAGAGCAACATGATTGTGCGCGAGCGACAAGGATACGTAGTGTAGGGTCAATGTATGAGATTCTTTCTTTTCGGCGACCGGGCTTTAGCTGCAAACTGAGGCCAGACCATCAGCTCCGTGAGGTATCTTGATAGCCCACAACTTCTTCCTGGCAGTTTCCACAACCAACTTCCCTGTACACCGGTGAGGGAGGTCTAGAGGATGACGGGAGGTCTGAGTTTCCATAATCACAACCGGACGAAACAGGCACCCGCGAACGTGCGGTTGGCTGTGTGGGTTTTTTATTGACCTTTTCAGCCACGAGTGTTGTGCGGCTGTCTTCACAAAACTGGGTGTTGCATCTCCACTGTGGTCGGAAGGAGGCCAACAACATCAAATTTGCCTAAGTGCCCCGGGGCTGGATAAATGCTACATTTACATGCTATAGTGTTGCCGGAAGTACAACACACTATAGGGTGGCCCATCGGGTACGCCGGATTTAAACAACCCACATCTCTTTTACATTATATTTGGTAACTCTAATGTTTGACATTTGTCATCTGTTGCCTATGTTATCAAAAACGGATTTCTATAAGAATAACAATTTTTTATTGTTAAAAAAAACATTTTACTAATTTGGCGAAAAGTTCGTGGAATTTTTGGTAAACATATTTCAATTAATGAGTCCACCATTCGAATATTAATTTAAAAAAAATTGAAGAAACTAGTTTAGTTTTGAACAACCAGGTCCTTATTCTGTTCGGTCAGCCGAAAATACTGCAGTCGTTAGTTAAAGTATCGATGTATATTCAGGAACATTAACACTTTATCGTCCTCAACAATTGAACATTAACAGAACGGGTTTGCAAGGAATTCTCACTAAAGACCTTCATCTCCATCCTTATGCGACTTGACGCGATGCGATATTTTCTTTTGGGGTTTCTATGCTAGAAAACAATAAACAATTCCTGAACGAAGTACAATGAAAACAATATTTTTTTATCAAATGGGTCAGGGTATGCCAGCATAGTCATGGTGGTCATTTGATCAACACCATAATTAATCTCAATATGTCTACTTTACAAATCAATAAAAATAGCCTAATTAAATACTTAATTGGTGAGTTCATATTAAAATTAAATCCGGCGAATCGGATGGACCACCCTTTATATATTTTGTTTATAGCTAAATAAATATTTAAATTTGCCTATGTGCAATTTCTTCCTCTCTAATAATATTCTGAGATATTTAAAATATATTCATAAGAAGAAATGAAGCCATGTAGCCCAGATTTTTAATGTCTTTATTGATCATATCTCAGCCAATATATACACATTATCTTGTCTAAAGTTGGTGTGAATATAATATTTAAATTTTCTAGTCTTATTGTATCTGAGCTGAGCTTGCGAGCTACCGTATTGCTGACTTTAGTGATTTAACGTATATTTTAAAAAATTTAACGTTCACCAAATCCACCTGTGATAGACTGCAGCCTCAAATTTTTGGATGTTGTATATTAAGTTAACTTTGTTGACAGACAATTTTGTTCCGTATGTGAGATATATTTTTATTACCGCCCTCTGTGGTTTGAAAATTTGCCATTCCCGTAAACTTGTACAGATGTTGCCGTTGGTAATGAGATATTGATAACCATAATTATTCTTATATCAGCACGCGTAAAATTATGGGCACTTCATGTCTGTATTTGGGCTAAATTAAATTTAAATAAACTCCTGATAACTCCTGTTTTGTTCTGCTCGTTTCTTGTTGGATATCCTCTTTATTACCATTGTCTGCTGTCATTTGTCTTCTTTTGTTTTATCTTCCAAAATCAATGGTAATCTCTGGGTATCTTCTTTTTCTTCCTTAGCGCCCTCTTCCCAGCAAAAGTCCATGACTGCAATCAATATTGTGAACAGCATTTATTCCTTCTTCTTCCTCCTTCATTCCTTCACGTTAATTTTATGGTCCAGTCTGGTAGACACTTGCATACCTATTGCAGTTACGTTGCATACATCATGAAATACAATCTGTTGGAAGAGCTACAGCTATGCTGAACAATATCGCTTTGGACATTGATCTGTTCCATGTCTCTGAGCGAGTTTTCCGAAGCAGGATTCTCATACATTTTATATTATTATTATTATTTTATAAAAGATTTTATAAACTCTTCATTTATAACATTTACGACTTGAATATTCTTTTGTTATATAAATGTTATATACAAAAATAAAATTGAATTGAAATTGAGTTGAATTGAACTCGTTTCTATATTATTCTTTCCTTCCGTCTCAGTCTTATTGGATTGTGTTTGACGGCTTTGTATATGTTACTCATCCACTCATCCGCATCTCGGGGTGTTAACATTTTTATTTAAATAAAAAATAACCAATCTTTAATTTACTTTAATTAAAAATTATCCATCTATGTACAAAATTCAGTAATCTCAGAACACAACTGTTAAAAATATATATTGGTCTATAAAATGAATGAATTAATTGAAAATAATAAGTTTCTAGTATATATGTTAAATAATTCGAAAGAAAATCATATTACACTAAAAAAATATATTGCTTAACATTAAACTGTGTAAATAAAAATATATTGCTTAACATAAAAAAATATATTGCTTAAGATTAAAGTGTTTTTAGAACATACTTTCATATAAAAATATTGTTAATAGGTGGACTATGATAATATGTGGACATTCTCACGGTGGAATTGGTGAACATTGCGTTGTGTAAAATGATCATTTAAGCCAGCACATATACATAGCTTCATCTCTGTGAGACTTCTATAATTTATTTAAAAAAATTATGAAATAAATTATTAAACTTGTCCTCCTGAATTGTGGTCACATTGAAGTTTAGTAGTGTTTGGTTCACACAGTGACAGTATAGTTCCTAGAAGGTCGCGAGGAACCTCCTGGTCTGCATGTTGAGCAGTTCAATGACGAATGTGACGTTCAAGATCTAAAGGCTCATCGACACATTTAAAATAACGACATTTAAAAACTGCATTTTAAAGCGTCGTTTTGCATGTGATTTGGCCAATTTTATTGGGTATTTTTTTCATTACGCCAACAGGAGACGCCACTTATGTCATTACGCTATTTATTTCCCACGATCTGAAGAGAAGCTGCGCGAAGCGGAGATGACTTGAGAAATAATAAATAAAGTCTTACGGATATTAAATGTATGTACATATATTATCGTAGATCTATGTAGATATCATTAATATTACTCTACATATAAGAAGACATTACACATAGATAGACCAAACAACGTTTATTCTTTTTCTTCTTTTTCTGTTGTTAGAGTGAACTATGTGCGTATATTTTTTTTACGTTTTTATACAAAGTTTTAAAATGTAGTAAAGATCAACCAACTTAATGGTGCTTTTACAGACTATGGATGTAAGTTTTACTGCCTTCGATTTCCTACATATCTTCTTCATCTTAAAGAACATTCCATTTCGCTCTAGATCTCTTCCAGTCCTATTCTGTCTTCCTGCATCAATGCTTTTCTTTTTTTTAATGAAATTTAAAATTAATTAAATTGTAATAATTACTATTATTAAGTTCTGCAAGTTCAGCGATATTTTAAATATGATACTGTCACACTTTAAGTGTGACAATTTTAAATGTTTATTTTCTAGAACAACTTGAAATTAATAAACGCTCAAATGATCCAACCTAAAATCAATGAATTTTTTTTAAATAATACTTATCGTAATAATCAAATGAGTATAAATAAAATAACAACTAAATAGAGGTACTTTCAAAGTAATTCAGTTAATCACTTACAGAAAACGGGAATTTCAATAATTAAGCGCATAATATAGAATTTTATGAACTAGGAAATCTCTAATGATATGTGCCTAGGGGAAAAAATAATCTTAATGTACATGGGCTTCGCCGAAAACATTTAATTATCCATAGGGGAAGGGGCAACTTAAATCTTATAAATAACTCAACTATGAGAGGTATACCCACTGTTTGATAATGACATAGTAAGCCGAACTTAATAATAAGATTTATTACAATTTCATTCGTTTTAAATTTCATTAAATATTAACACGAAGTATTTATTTAAATAAAGATGCAAACACGGAATACGTGTCGCATCAATATTCTTTCTACATTCAAATTAAGCTAAAAATCTGTGCTATGATAGGACTAACTTGTCTGTATCCTGGAGTGTGGACGGGTGTCAGAAACCACCATATAACTAGACGAGCGTCATGACCACTACACCAACAAGCTAAACAACAAGGACTTCTTGAAACTAAACACAAAAACCACAAATAAATTAAGAACGGAGTGTTTTGTATAGATATGTCGAAACATTAAAAAATAAAAGTTTAGAAGATAATCCAGAGAAAAATTAAAACAGATCAAATGTTCTTTTAAAATATTAAATACAATACGATCGAATATTATTTATAATTTTTACAATATTTTTACCTATAGAGTAAACTAAAATGATGATATCATGGAATTAAATATATATTCGGAAAAATAATTATTTTTGTTTTTAAAAAATTGTAAGTTGCTTGTTTAAAAATATTGTATCATCTTTGAACCACATGTAGTAATGGTTCAATCCTGTCCTGGTTACTTTTCTAGAATTTCGTATTTGTTAAAGTAGCTAACGAAAATGCTAACCTACCCTTAATTTTATATAATTAATTGTTTAATTAATGGCTAAACTAATTACTTAATTTACATTACTAGTTTTGGAATATCGTACTGAGATTTATAGTCCAGGAGAATTTATTTACTTGGATTTTTTCGAAAAGTATGAGAGCATCAAAAATGACTGGAAAATAAAAGCTTCTGATATGGTAAATCTCCAAAAAATCACCCAAATTATGATTAAAATATGCGTAAGATAAAGGCCTTCTAAATGTATTGATAGATAATTTTTTATTTGGCCAAATTATACGCCAAAGTGAGAACATCGAAACGGAAATTATCTGAGGCACAAATTTGGGCCAAAAAAGACCTGGAAAAGTGCCACATGGATGAATGTGATCCAGAGCCGTTCTGCGAGCGAAAGCTCCCATATCGGCCCTACACTTTCTCCTTCGAGATTGGCATTGTTTTAATGCTAAAGAGGATGTGCACGAGGGGTAGATGTGCCACAACTATCTGGAGGGAGCCGAGGACGAAAACTTGTAGGAATAAAATTCCGTGCCGCCAAGACATGAAGGAGCAAAAAAAAATAGTGATTAAAGTTGACCAGCGACGAGTTCGGAAGATTGGCGATCAACAGTTGTCCGTTGAGTTTGATAAAAAATATTCTTTACATTTTGAACTACCTTTCCCGATAGTTAATAATAGTTATTCTCATTGTTTACTAGTAGTGTACGTATCGGAATGACGTCCATTTAAGCAAGGCAATTTTTTCCACCTGCCTGTTTGTTTAAGGTCAGGACGCACACTGTACCCGCACCGCCTGCGCGGCTTCGGGTCACCCGGTACTAACCTTTGAGAGGATTGAAAAATGGTCCATCAATTTGCCAAATTGATGTATTAATTTATTTCTTATCGGAACGGCCGAAAATTATTGACACTGCTCACATAAATACGAAAATCGCTTTATATAATTATATACCACTATCACTTTTTAGAATCATTAATACCTTTAGAGGGTAAGACGTACGTTTTTATGAATTCATTAGATTTAGACATTTAACAGAATGCTGGGACTATTTTAAAATCTCGACGTAAGACTAATGACAGTGTAGTACAACATTACGGAAAAATTTTGCAATCTAATTTATGCGCTATCATGCCTATATACCAGGTATAGGTAAAATAAAACACAAATCTCTTTGTTTTCACCACTTTATTAGATTATACAATCTACATGTTTCGAGAACAATGTACTCTTCCTATCCTAATGAAGAGAACAAACAATCCTAATCAAGAAAACATTGTTCTCGAAACTTGTAGATTGTATAATCTAATAAAGTGGTGAAAACAAAGTCATTTGTGTTTTATTTTAATAATAATGTCACCAAAAAGTTCAAGCCTTCTTTCAGAAGAAAAAATGTTCTTCGAATAATTTACAGGTATAGATAGGTCTTTTCATATAAGCTTGCCATTGAGTTAGTGTGGGTACAGTGCGTATTGTTATTCGCGCATTGTTTCGTTGTGTTAAGTTTACGGATACGAGAGGGGCGTATCCATAAACTTAACACAACGAAACAACGTGTGAATTTCGCACTGTACCCACACTAACTCAATTGCAAGCTTATATTAAAAAGCCTATAGTTGTCGTTACATGACAATAGTAGCCACTGGACGTTTATGGCCAATGTTTCCGTAAAAAATACATATTTTAAAATAAATAAAACAATCGAAGCGGTCTACAACAGTACATTTCATGCGACACTCCAGGCGACAGATTATATATGGATCTCGCTAAATTCAGTGGCTTACGCCTTGGCTAAATACAAATTCGCAGTCCAGCACTCATTTCAGAATTTTAAAATAGGGTAGGTAGAGAGGATAGAATGCCATATTCTTCTAGTTTGCAACGTTTCCTTCGGTCATATTCATACATCTCATGCACGCTTTACGGTTACCGAAGCTTTTAACACGGTCATATTTCAATATTTATTATATTTTGCTTGGAGCTCTATTTTATTTTACTTTGAGATAATACATTATTCTGTTCGTTTGCATAACATGCGTTTAGTTATAAGAAATGTTTGTCAAAAACATTTCTTTTACGTTCTGTTGATCAATTATTGATTGCAGATAGAATAAGTTGCTTTCTTCAAAAATAAATATTACAAATTGTATATTTGTTGAAAAACTTTAACATATCTATGACAATTTACTAGAAAAATATCCCACCCGTGACGATGGAATGCTTTATATAATTTTTCCCACACAAGCGCCTATGCGACAGAAACTATGACACTATTATAAAAACAATAGAATTTATACTAAGGTCGATCTATATGAGTTGACATTTAATTAAATAATGTACAGTCTTCGGGAATCCAAGGGCAGCGCCATCGCTTGTTTCACCATCGTCAAGGTGAAGACGCAGCATTCATATCATCGGCAGATGATAAAGGCGTTTAGTTTAGTGACAGCTATTGCATCGTCAATTATGTATAATAGGTACCTGGGAGTTCCCAGTGACCTATTCAAATATTTTTTAAGACGTTTGCAGCTCTCGTCGAATTTATTAAGAACCTACCAAGAGAATCAATCGTGTTGAGTGATTCGTGTGGGACCTTGGTAACACTTAGAAAACAGAGAGTATAGAGAAGAAATGCGACAGTTAAGAAAAAAATAATTTGTAAAAATAAGAGAATTAAAGATTTCATAAATAAAATAATACCGTAAATGGCATAGAATATTATTAGGTTTTCACGGCCACTCAGTATCTTCTGGTTTGTTATGTCTTCTGGGGTATTATGCCTTGTCATTACCACCTTTCTAGCCGACGTTTCAGATCCCATTGCACATCCCATTACACATCAGTCCTGATGATGGACCCTGCAACGGGATCCGAAACTTCGGCCAGAAAGGTCGTAATAACACGGCATAATACCCCAGAAGACACAAACCAGAAGGCATAGAATAGTTCCTTCAAATATTTGAAATAAGGTAATTAAAAGGATACACATACAACTTTGAAAATGTTGATAATGTGTGGATGTTCTTACGGTGGATTTTTGAACGTTTCATTGTGTAAAGTGATCACTTAAGCCAGCTAATACAGGTCATAAGCTCTGTGGCCACCCTACGAAGACTCACATATACGTCACATATACGTTTTCCATATAAATAGCTTCGTGTCTGTGAGACTTTTTTAATTTACCGTAATAATTAATAAAAAATTTAAAAACATGCTTTTGTAAAAAAAAACTAAATTATGTTTTTTTGACAGCCACAGTACTATGAGCAAATACTTATATAATACTTAAAAGCATTCGCTGCAACATAATTGGATGATTTCGTCATTCCCGCAGGTTTTAAGGGTGCCTGATGGCCTCTTGATTCCTCCCGGGCATCACTGGACGACTGACTGAATTCGTCAAAAAATATTCAGTCCTTCATTACGGTATTACGGCTATCTATTCTCTCTGCACATCTGTAACTAAGGCGTGAGTTAATGTGTACGAGGTAGCTATGCAGTATCTACAATTACATTCGATAAAAATAGAGGAAAATTGATTTGCAATCATGGGCAATACCAGATTGCATTTGAAGCAATTAAAAGATTTGAGTCCCGACTGCATAATCAATGATTATTGCAGAATTCTCGTTAGTCACTTAATCATACCACGCGGCACGACTTCTCATTGAATCATCTCGCACAGATCTCCCGGGAGTGAATCACGTGGGAAGCTTGGACTCAAGAATTCGTCAGTCATCAGAATCTTCCGTTGGTTTCTCCCGCTGGTCCAATATTCAGCAGGTCCAACTCGACCTTTGCACCTATCTCAAATCAAAGTAAATTTAACCTTCTTCAATAAAAAATACGAAACGATTTTGTGGTGAGATTATTAATATAGTCAACAAGAATGTACGTTGTTAACACCACTAATTTGTTGAAAATACCAACATGTTTCGGGGACAATGGTCCCCTCATCAGGATAAAACATATATAGAATAGACTTTAACAATATAAATAATAAAGATATGGGAGATGAATAAATAATTAAGTACTAACATGAAAAGCATTGGAGGAAAATCGTATTTATAAATTGATCGAATCGTATTTAGAGGTAATTCGTAGGTATTTATAAAAGATATTAATTTATTTCGCATTCAAAATCGTATTTAAAAATCTTATTCATAAAAGTAAATTTATAAATAAATAATTAAGTACCTACTTATAGCCTAACTAAAGCATCGGAGAAAAATCGTATTAATAAACGGCTTTCTGTGTCCCATAGACTCGAATACGTGTCTATGAGTCACAGAAAGCCGGCGACTAGCGTAAATTATTAACAAAAAAAAAAAAAAAAATATAATATATATATATATATATTATATATATATATTATATTATAATATATATATTATTGATTATTTTATTTGTAAATATCTACTTTTATGTGAGTTTTTTTCACCAACATGTTTCAAAAATTACCATTCCATCATCAAGGTGCTGTATAACTGTTTTTTGACAGTTATACAGCACCCTGATGATGGAATGTGTCTGAAAAAAGTAGATATATGCAAATAAAATAATCAATATTTTTTAAAAATGTCAATCTACAATGTTGCTCAATTAATTGAAAAAATAAATTATTATCGTCCAGCAAAATAGATTACGAGGGTGGACGTCTTTGCATTTTAGAAAGACAGTCGAATTAGTATGTGTAAGCCGTGCGTACGAGGCATATTTCTTCATTGTGTTGGTGTTTATACCCGTAAAAACCACCACGATGAAACTATGTGCGTCGTACGCACGGCTCACGCGTACTAATTCGATTGTCTTTCTTAAAATATGTACAGGCGTTCGATAGTGAATTTGTGTGTTAAGAAACGGCAAATAAATTGTTAAATAGACGAGTGACGAGTTTAAAAGTCCCATTCACTTAAGTTTAAGTAAAGTTTGTGTCAAGACTTTTTAAAATTAAATACATGGAATGAAAGATGCTTATTCATATTTCATTAAAGCTTTGAAAGAATATATTTATATACTTGTAATTATGTTATACACCATTTGATTAATATTTTCTATAATAATATATAAGAAAATGTAGTTCGTAGGTGTACTTTACCAGTTGTGAGTCGATTTGCTAACGGCTAAACCAATCAAACGCGTGGGACATGTTTTTGGATATCGGTAGGCAGATGGTAATTGAAAAGGGATTCGCGCAGTTTGTCTCGACATGCATTAAAAGTAAACATCTTCAGGTGATCAACCGAAGGCGTTAGTTAGTAGATTTAAAACCACGCACAACATTTTGAGAGCTTGTACAGAGTTGTAAAGAGTTGTTCATACAACAGCTTTGGAACACTTAAAACAGCTAGGAATATCAAAAAAGCTCTCAAATGGGTGCCTCACGAACTGAACAAAAAATAAAATAAAAATTTAGTACCACACTTTTAATATTCTTTTTATGTTATCAAAAATTATGTTTTTTTTTTCTAATTATCTCAATGACTGTTATTTAGGCTTTATGTGGATAGTTTTCATGGTCTAAAAAAAGTATATATTTTTAGTATTCCTATAAACCAATTTTTTTACTCTACAGGTGTATTTTTTAAAAATGCAATCAAAAGTATTATTATTGATTGTTCTTCCGGCACGAAATAGATGGGACGTACTTTTTTGGGAAAGCGTATTTTCTACAAAAAGTGCCAAAGTATAAAATGTCGATATTTGTTTGTTGTAGCGGAAATTTCGGCTTTATTATGGTCACTTAGAATGAAAAAATTGGTAAATATGCGTGAAATAAACTGATACCAATTTTTAGAATAATATAGATATGTATTTATTTTATACTAGATTTAACCCGTCAAAAATGATGGTACTTTGACATGTCAGTTCCTAAAGGCTAAGTATTTATTTATTTATAAAAAAAAAGAAAAAAAAGAAAAAAGGAAAAAATATATAAATGTTATATATTTACTATAAACAAGTTACGGACGTTACACGAAATTACGATGGACGGGCGGACGGACGGACAAACAACGAAATTATTACAATTTGGGATGGGATTCATCACGACAAAATTGACTAAGTGTATAATGTTATATAATAACGGTCAATTCACGATTGTATCATATCGCAAACAATTGAGTGATTGGTTTTATTTTCGTTATTTCCAAACGTATATGCATATATAATTTCAATCATTACACACAATTAATTATAATAATAATAATGAAAATTTATTACAAATACGTACAATTTATATATATTTTTAATATTCCATGTCCGCCCTACAAGTGGACAAATGCATCATAGTAGACTTTGTCTACATTTAATTGTATAATGGGATAACGCGCCAGTCTGATATTATTCAAAAGTGTTTTATAGTTTGCTAGATTACCCGCGCGGCTTCGCACACGTAGATTTTGAGTAATTTTTAATAATATTTTATGAATTTGTATTAATCTTAACATATAGATATATGTCGTCGCGGACTTTTTTATATAAGTTTTTGAGTTCTACAACTTATCCATAGAAAGTATTTAAATATCTCTTACCGTTAAGGCAGCGTTCATAAAAAACGCATCGCTCGACCATTTTTTTGTCGACTTTAGTTGTAAAATAGGTCACCACGAAACGGGATAATATATTATATAACCTATGTCCAACTTGAAATCTATTTATTATTATTTTTTTTAATTTATTTATGCCGCTGACCTTAGTTTTTATTTTTGGTACAGTAATTATAGTATCTTATTTTATGTGCTATCAATTGATTAAAAAGACTACTAACTTCTTTTATAATTTATTACTGTTAATAGGCAATAAAAATAATTTATTATAATAAACGTATGTATGCTAAACTTTACATTTTAATCGCGATTTGGCTATCACTAACGATTTATTTCTGGCTATAGTTTTTTTTTAATGTGCGTGAAATTTATAAATATCAAAATATATTATTAATTATTACCATTTTTAAAATGATTCTGTCATGGAAACTCACTTGCCGTTTTCCCAGGATAAAGGATCAGAAGAGCATCTTAATACCAAACAAGATAGTTTACCTAGTTACCGGATACCACCAGGTTCACCTTGGCTGTTCTAAATTCGCGTTGCATTCTCCATACTCATTACGTTTCACATGTCCAAGCCGCAGAACACTCGGGCCATTTATCCAAGAAAATATTAAATATGGCATTCACTCTTTAATTAAATTAAATTTATTTATTTATTTACAGATATACACGGCTTTATAAACCTTTTGCATTGTTGTTTATACAAAATGTAGTATATTTATATTATACAGCAAAAAGTGTGTACATCAAATTTCTTTGATACGTTGTTTACAAGAAAATTATAAAAATATAACTACAAATGAAAAAAGAAAAAAGAAAATAGAACAATTGAATAGTGACAAGAAAAAATATAGTCCGAAAACGCATTTGAAGAAATGCATAGAAAAAATAGAATGATAAAGTAACACTGTGTATACGAAAAATATATAGGTAGAAACTCGATGAAGAAATGGAAAAAGTCAATAAAACAGTTGAATTAATTTACAAAACTTATGTAGAAACAAATTAACTAAGTTAATGATAGAAGCTCTTTTAATCGCTTTTTACTCCCTTTATATTAACTTATGGCGTCTGCTTGCTTGCTTGCCGACTTGCCGTCGAAAAAACTTTGGATCGATTTTCAACCCTTTTCCCGTGATCCAATCGAACTGAAACTTTGCAAGCAGACTCATGGCGACTATCAAGAAGATCTATCAAATTTTCGTTAAAAAGAATTAATAATTATAGTATAATTTTGGATTTTTCAAATTTTTAATATTTTTTTCATACAAGTTGTATGGATATTTCAACGCATATGGTAGACGCGAAACACAAAAATGAGAAAGGGAGTATTGTAAAAATTTGGTTTTTATGGGTCGCTTTTTTAAAACATACTAAATTCATGTTAAATATATCGATATCTGAAATTAAATCATTTACCAGTCTTATGTGTTCGTGGAATATGTGTGGTAGTTAGTATTTGAGTAGAGTGAACGGTGTCGCGTATTTGTATTAGGTACACGCAAATTTATAAGTGCAATAGTTTGGAGCGATCAAAATATGAGTATGTTTTTGAATAAGAATATTGGGTCGTTTGTTTTTCATCTGTCTTATAAGGTTTGTAGATTTAGTTGATTCTGGAGATGGTCGTATTTTATATTTTGTAAAGGAATGTGAAATTTAAAGTTGACGAAACGGAGGAATTTACTTTGCACTCTTTCGATGTTATTAATGCAGATTTTATAGTCGAGGAGACCATATAAAAGAGTTATATTGTGAGACTCAAACTTAAACTTATCTTCCGTATAGAGCCCATGAGTGTTTCCTCACACGATTTGTCAGCATAATGTACACAAAAAAATATAGCGGGCATATAATTTTAAACACGATACTAAAAAATAATAATTGGCTGTTAATTGAGCTCACGAGAAATGCTAGTTTAATTTGTAGAAATATCCGTTTGACTAGTTTTCACGTAATGATTCAATTAACTGTATGTGTGTAACTTTCTCTTGTCCAAAAACTTTGGCCCTTTTTTTAAAAAAAATATCGAGTAAAATTACACGGTGTTAGAAAACTAGTGATAGAACACACGAAAAATACTCGTAGATACCTACATAGCTTAAATTTTCAGTCATTTCTATATGTAATTTTGCAATGTATATATTAAATTGTTTTCAACACCTTGTATGTATTGGGTATAAAGATGAGTTGGTTCCGTTTTTACCAAATAAAGAGGAAAAGATGACATAACAAAAAAAAAAACAAAAATTAATGTATAATGTATTCTCCTTTATTATTTATAACTTCTTGCCAACGTTCTACAAGTTTTTCGGTGCTTCTGCGATAAAAAATATTTGTTCCATTGATTGAACGCAAGTAGAAGGAGGTGTCGAAAGTTCTTTCTTTTTTTCGGTTTATACACCATTTTGAAGGCCTGTAATCAAATAAAATAATAAATGTAACTTAAAATCAAACACGAAACGTGTAGCGAAACTGAAGTAGAAATGGTCAGAGCATATCGCTAGACACAGTGACACCAGATGGGCGTATCAGAAGTGGAGGCCCTGGACAAATAAAAGGAGTGTCAGAAAGTCACCAAAGAGATGGATCGACGACATTATATCGATTGCTAATGGCGTCTGGATGCGGAGGGGTCAATACAGAGATGAATGAAAGATGTTGGTAGAGGCCTATATCCAGCAGTGAAGAGAAGAAGGTCGAAGAAGAGAAAGAGAACAAGAAGATCACTCCTATTAAATACCCTTTATCGGATATAGAGTGAAGTATATTATATCTTTGTACAAAGATAAGAAAGATTTTTAGCATACGAAATATTGATTTTTGTAATATTTATTTTCAGATAATAGTTTTTACGGTATATACGGGAAGTTCAGATAATGTGCACATATGTTTATGTATTTTCTGGACTTTTGGCTGACCAGATCAATGATCGTTCTGCTCCACTGCAAGTCGGATACTAATAGATCATCGCCCAGTCAGTAAAATTGCTCGCGGGTACAGAACCAGAAACCAGTCGAGTCCTTACCTACCTACTTTGTATGTCTGTAGGTGCAATCTATTTATTATTTATTTTCATTTTCTAGGTCTTGGTTTCCTTTGTTTGTCAATCTTTCACATATTATTGCAGGAATTAGAACTCATTTGTACAGTTATAATTATTCCACACCTGACCTGATAGTTTCCCATTAGCAATATAATTGTTGCCTTTGTGGCGCCGTGTCATTATCTGTTCATAAATTATACACAGGTACAATGTTTTGTTCTCCCACATGGGGAAATAATTTATAATTATATGTTACTAAGCGGTGTGCCATTATAATTTAATCATATTTTCTTTTAATCTTAATATTTTCTACGGTATTTCCAACAAGTTTTGTAATACCAATACTGGCCAAGCCTCTCCCCTACCCAGAATGATTTACTGCCATAACAGTCACCTACTTTTCGTCTTCCTCTTTGCAAGACCAACTCTAAACAAAACTCATTCATCCACAGATCCACAAATTCATTTAACTTAAATTACAACCAAATTAATATTTTTAACTCGATTATTCAGGACATTAAACGAAAATTAATTTCATACCGCACCCTAACTAGTTCACTTAATTTATATTCTCATATACTCCCATACTTCTTTCCTTTATCCTAATCCTACATAGCACTCCGCCCTTCCTACACATTCTCAACATATATTGAAACTATAAATTATGTCGTACTGTCTGTCACACTTTGCTAATATCATTAATAATTTATTTTAAGTGGAAAGTTTATAATTGGTATAATTTACAATTTTTTATCTCTTGTATTAAGATTTGCTGTTAACTTTTCCTAAAATAAATAAGTCAATAATTCGAGATATGCTGGATATATTTTCATGAACCAATTTAAGAGCGAAATTTCAATGTATAATTTTTGCTTCTTATTTGAAATTCGTCATAATATTATCCTTGAATAGGGTAAGGAAATTAAAATACAAATCAAACACCATGCACATATAATTATATTATGTTGTACCATGAAGTATAACCAAAAAAAAAAATTTATACATTTATTTTAATTATAGGTAACATCATTGTAAATGCATTATTTGAAAATACTTTTAAAAGATTTTTTAACCCCTGTGATGTCACTGTTATCAAAATGCCGATCTGACGGTGGAATTCTGTCATACATAGCTAGAAAATATATGGGATTAAATAAGATTTATTGATTCGTAACAGTGGTAATTTATTGCCCGTTTACGAATTCGAAGGTTGAAATATCTTATTATTTCTTCGCAATTCACACGTTAAGGCATCTTTAATTTTTTTATTTTTAGAACCTACTACGTCATCTGATTATTTAATATGCTGGCGTATATCAGAATGGAAATTTCCTTTCATGACTCGTATGCTAATTGAGTTCAACGTTAGAGAGTCGATGATGCTCAATTATAATGTAATTATATATTTTTTAAATTATAGTAATCAATTAATGAAAAAAGTATTAGTTACCACCGGGATACGAACCCGGAACTTATCATGCGATACCGATATCTCTGCTCTAACCATTTAATATTGCAAAAAAATTGATACTTATATACAGTGCAGTCTTATATATTCTTCTTCTTCTATCTTAGCCTTTTTCCCTCCACTGCTGGATGTAGGCCTCTTCCATTTTCATCTACTCATCTCTGTTTCTCGCCCTTCGCATCCAGGTTCTTCCTGCTTGCTGGACTATCTCATCAAACCACCTTTTGAGAGGCCTTCCAACGCTTCTACTTTATCTAGTATCCTCCTGTCGAGCCATATGTCCAGCCCACTGCCATTTTATGCCTTGCCATTACCTGCCGTCTTATATATTATTCCATTTCAAAATATTTATCAATTTTATACCAAGCACTGAATCCCAAAAACCTTTAAGGACCTAATACATGCCAGGTTAAATCAATTCCTTTTCATTGAATCTGAGAACTTTGTTCTAAAATTACTACACACGACAAAAAAAAATTATAACAGTACTATCAAGTTCATCTCTTCTTCTTCTTCCTCAGTCATCTCTACAATGCTAGACGTAGGCCTCTTCTAATGTTTTCCAATTCTTTCTTTTTTGGGCTTTTCTTATCCATTTACTACTAGTGAAGGGGACAACATCATTGGCCCACCCTTTCTGAGGCCGGCCTATTCCTCTTTTTATGTCTCTACTGCAGAATTCTGAGTACTCCTCTAGCTATTCCTTGTATGGCAACATGACCTGTCCATTGCCATTTTTATTGACAATAAATACCATGTACCACATCGACAACTTTGTCCAGCGTCTGATTTCCTCATTTCTGATTCTCTCAGACTTACGCCTAGCATTTTTCTCTCCATAGATTACTGTATACATCTTAGATAATCTATGATCCTCGCAGTTAGCGTGATAGTTTCCAGACTATACGTAAGCACAGGGAGGATACATGTTTCAAACACTTATTTTTTAAATTAATAGGATTATCTTTATTGTTAAGGGCATGATAAAGCTTCCCAAAGGCTGCCCAACCTAGTCAAATTCTTCTAAGTATTTCTGCTATCTGGTTTTCCTTCCCCAATTTGATCTTTGATCTTATGTTCAAGATAAATATATACATATATCTTTTTTTTTCAACCGCTTTAATTGTTTTTGCTGGTGATAAGTGGAGCTCTTTTATCATGATATAATCATAAAACTCAATCTATTGTTTATAAAGAAGTATGTTAATTTTATCATTTTATTTTACGTTACTCCGTTACGTTTACGTGTTACATTATCCGTTGAGATGACGTTAGCTTTTAGAACACCCTGTATTGTAGTTTTGTTACGCAGGAGCACACTTTTGATCAGAAATAAATGTAATATTTCGTATAATATAGATCGTTCAGCTTCATTGAATATTTCATTTCGAGCCCCAAGTACCTACTCCCGTAGATATCTGTGGTATGTCTCATTAATATAATATGCAACGTTCATTGATACAACATTGCTGATTGTTATCGAAACTTGATCCTAATATAAATGACGTACGTGCGAAATAAGTGACTTGCTGGTAACTTCTATTTCCTTTGTTTTTCATATATGGCGAATGAGAAAGAATACATGGAGGTATTTTAGCACGATTATTATTGTTTGCAATGTGACATACTAAATCCCTAGCTGATAGTAAGTATTGTAGTCGTGAAAGAAATTAGCCTGAGCGAATTCGCTAGCCATACAAATTATTTTCTCAATGTTTTAGTTTTTTTATTGATTCGGAATGAGTATCAAACTTTGTATAAATAATATTGATTGTTTTTAACGTTTACCACTTTGATATCATTATATCTTCGTGAGGACGAATGATATGACACATTATTAATTAAATAATTATATCCAACCTCAAAAGATAACGCAATAAATATTAAAAATATTTATTTTATCAACACACAGAGTATCAAAGATACTGGTAGATATTTCTAATGTCACATTAAAATAAAATATAAAAACAGTTTATGACAATTAGCGAAAAACGTAAATTTTAAGAAAATGAAATAAAAATTGATATCATAAATTTTTATTTAACTTCTATAAAAAGAGCAAAATGATTTTGTGGTGACTAAATTAATATAATATTTAATAAAAATGAACTTTGTTTTCATTACTTTTATTTTATATTTATTTTATCAATATTTATTTTATCAACACACAGAGTATCAAAGATACTGGGAGATATTTCTAATGTCACATTAAAATAAAATATAAAAACAGTTTATGACAATTAGCGAAATCATTGGTATCCGGCGCTTCAAAGTCATTCTCGTTGCAGACTCCGCAGAGATAGTGATCAGACAACAGATGAATCATACATACAACACAATACAAACACATCATGACTTCGGCACGGTATTACAAGCCGATACTTAACCACAACACCAACATTCAAGACAACACATCAGCCCTGATGATGGACCCTGCAATGGGATCCGAAACGTCGGCCCGAAAGGTCGTAACAACACGGCATAATACCCCAGTTAACACAAACTTGAAGATTCTGAGTGGCCGTGAAAACCTAAGAACATTCTTAATATATTCTAAACTTTCGCGGTGATTTTATATCTCAAGTTATAACAATTGTTATTTAATTTAATTTTATAATATAATTAATAATTAATTATGTGTAAATTGTTTTATACATAATTTAGCATACAGGAGGCGTAGGGATCATCGGCCTTGTTGTTGTTGTTGATATTTCCATGTTGATATTTTCAATATATAAGTAATGAAAACAAAGTTCATTTTTATTAAATATTATATTAATTTAGTCACCACAAAATCATTTTGCTCTTTTTATAGAAGTTAAATAAAAATTTATGATATCAATTTTTATTTCATTTTCTTAAAATTTACGTTTTTCGCTAATTGTCATAAACTGTTTTTATATTTTATTTTAATGTGACATTAGAAATATCTACCAGTATCTTTGATACTCTGTGTGTTGATAAAATAAATATTTTTAATATTTATTGCGTTATCTTTTGAGGTTGGATATAATTATTTAATTAATAATGTGTCATATCATTCGTCCTCACGAAGATATAATGATATCAAAGTGGTAAACGTTAAAAACAATCAATATTATTTATACAAAGTTTGATACTCATTCCGAATCAATAAAAAAACTAAAACATTGAGAAAATAATTTGTATGGCTAGCGAATTCGCTCAGGCTAATTTCTTTCACGACTACAATACTTACTATCAGCTAGGGATTTAGTATGTCACATTGCAAACAATAATAATCGTGCTAAAATACCTCCATGTATTCTTTCTCATTCGCCATATATGAAAAACAAAGGAAATAGAAGTTACCAGCAAGTCACTTATTTCGCACGTACGTCATTTATATTAGGATCAAGTTTCGATAACAATCAGCAATGTTGTATCAATGAACGTTGCATATTATATTAATGAGACATACCACAGATATCTACGGGAGTAGGTACTTGGGGCTCGAAATGAAATATTCAATGAAGCTGAACGATCTATATTATACGAAATATTACATTTATTTCTGATCAAAAGTGTGCTCCTGCGTAACAAAACTACAATACAGGGTGTTCTAAAAGCTAACGTCATCTCAACGGATAATGTAACACGTAAACGTAACGGAGTAACGTAAAATAAAATGATAAAATTAACATACTTCTTTATAAACAATAGATTGAGTTTTATGATTATATCATGATAAAAGAGCTCCACTTATCACCAGCAAAAACAATTAAAGCGGTTGAAAAAAAAAGATATATGTATATATTTATCTTGAACATAAGATCAAAGATCAAATTGGGGAAGGAAAACCAGATAGCAGAAATACTTAGAAGAATTTGACTAGGTTGGGCAGCCTTTGGGAAGCTTTATCATGCCCTTAACAATAAAGATAATCCTATTAATTTAAAAAATAAGTGTTTGAAACATGTATCCTCCCTGTGCTTACGTATAGTCTGGAAACTATCACGCTAACTGCGAGGATCATAGATTATCTAAGATGTATACAGTAATCTATGGAGAGAAAAATGCTAGGCGTAAGTCTGAGAGAATCAGAAATGAGGAAATCAGACGCTGGACAAAGTTGTCGATGTGGTACATGGTATTTATTGTCAATAAAAATGGCAATGGACAGGTCATGTTGCCATACAAGGAATAGCTAGAGGAGTACTCAGAATTCTGCAGTAGAGACATAAAAAGAGGAATAGGCCGGCCTCAGAAAGGGTGGGCCAATGATGTTGTCCCCTTCACTAGTAGTAAATGGATAAGAAAAGCCCAAAAAAGAAAGAATTGGAAAACATTAGAAGAGGCCTACGTCTAGCATTGTAGAGATGACTGAGGAAGAAGAAGAAGAGATGAACTTGATAGTACTGTTATAATTTTTTTTTGTCGTGTGTAGTAATTTTAGAACAAAGTTCTCAGATTCAATGAAAAGGAATTGATTTAACCTGGCATGTATTAGGTCCTTAAAGGTTTTTGGGATTCAGTGCTTGGTATAAAATTGATAAATATTTTGAAATGGAATAATATATAAGACGGCAGGTAATGGCAAGGCATAAAATGGCAGTGGGCTGGACATATGGCTCGACAGGAGGATACTAGATAAAGTAGAAGCGTTGGAAGGCCTCTCAAAAGGTGGTTTGATGAGATAGTCCAGCAAGCAGGAAGAACCTGGATGCGAAGGGCGAGAAACAGAGATGAGTAGATGAAAATGGAAGAGGCCTACATCCAGCAGTGGAGGGAAAAAGGCTAAGATAGAAGAAGAAGAATATATAAGACTGCACTGTATATAAGTATCAATTTTTTTGCAATATTAAATGGTTAGAGCAGAGATATCGGTATCGCATGATAAGTTCCGGGTTCGTATCCCGGTGGTAACTAATACTTTTTTCATTAATTGATTACTATAATTTAAAAAATATATAATTACATTATAATTGAGCATCATCGACTCTCTAACGTTGAACTCAATTAGCATACGAGTCATGAAAGGAAATTTCCATTCTGATATACGCCAGCATATTAAATAATCAGATGACGTAGTAGGTTCTAAAAATAAAAAAATTAAAGATGCCTTAACGTGTGAATTGCGAAGAAATAATAAGATATTTCAACCTTCGAATTCGTAAACGGGCAATAAATTACCACTGTTACGAATCAATAAATCTTATTTAATCCCATATATTTTCTAGCTATGTATGACAGAATTCCACCGTCAGATCGGCATTTTGATAACAGTGACATCACAGGGGTTAAAAAATCTTTTAAAAGTATTTTCAAATAATGCATTTACAATGATGTTACCTATAATTAAAATAAATGTATAAATTTTTTTTTTTGGTTATACTTCATTTTATTTGGCGAAACAACTGGATTGAAAATAAAGTTCTCCTTAGTAAATGATGGTACAAAGTACTTAAAAACTGTCCCTCACAAAACTGTACACAATGACAGTAATGGGGGGAAAATGTGCACGTGTGAAGTATACGGGATAATCGTTCAAGGCATTATAAAATAATTTGAGTATGTTCAAGTTTCTCAAGAACACAATACTGGATATTATCCCCAGGGGGACATCATTAATCAATATATATTATACATGTCTCATGGAGACGAATCTATTTGTATAGGAAAGCGTCCAACCCAAAAACATGAAACTGAGAAAATGACTTACAAAAACCTAAATACGTCGATATTTAATTCATTATTGCATATTCTTAGTGATAGAACTCATGGTAGAGTTATTGTTTATGTTTTTTTTTTATAAAATTATTATCGTGTTAAAGGTATTAAAAATGCGTCCATACCACGTGAATGTTTTTAATCAATATTTTTGTTTTCCAAGGATTTATGAATTTGAAGAAGAAGACAGTCAAATAACTTTTTTTGAGTTTATGAGTTAACGTTGGTTAGAAAAAATTACATTTATAAAAAATTGTAGCACTTAGAGTTTGGACATTTTCAGCATATAAAGATATCATATTGAGCTGTCCAAAAGCTTAAAATTTCTAGGACGTAGTTATGCCTACGTCCAATTTACATACATACGAATCTACTTATTTATACAACTTAAAAATTGATAGATCTGGTCTCTGGTGGTCAATCATAGGTGAAATTGGTGAACATTACATTGTGTAAAGTGCTCACTTGAGCCAGCCGTACGACAGGTCGTATAAACACCCAAAAAATACATCCATACCTACTTTCCCATATAAATAGCTTCTCTCTCTATGAGACTTCTATAATTTATCTAGATTTGTTTATTTTCAACGCTCTGAATTATTTATATTTATTTTAGTTGCAAAACGCCGCGTTGATAGTCAAAGTTTACAATCAAAACTTAATAAGATGTATGTACACAAAATAAAATATTGAGGAGGCCATGACCCACCAAGGGTTGTAGTGCCAAAAATGATGATGATGATGACACAAAATAAGAATTGGTTAAAAAAAACTGATTATTCGTTGTCCGCACATTGCCACAAATAATCATACTTTACTTGGAATCTTGAATACCATAATATAACGTGTTAACTAGCAAAAGATATTTTATTCACTTTATTTAGATGAGTGTCCCAATAATTGGTGTTTCTAATCCAAATTATAATCATTGTCTTTAAATTCTTCGAATACTAAAATTCTTATACACTTTCCAACATTGCATTGCACAAATGGCCTTAATGTTTAAAATTTCTCGTTGTTCGCGCTCTTGGGATTCAAAGAAAAATCCTCGTTTTTGCGTTTAAGAATTGTGTTTTGAGTTTCTTTGAAGTGTATTTATATACTGTATGTAATATATAAACTAGGACACATACATTTGTCTCCAATCGAAAACATCTAATTAATAAATAAAATATCTCATCTGTTCTTTCAGTTATTGGTTATACAGTAATAATTGCAGAAATTGTAGTAAGGTACTGATTTGATCTGAGAATATTTTTTTTCTTGTTTCTTAATTTTTTTTTTATATAATAAATTATTTTTTCTTAATTTAACAAGGGAATCGCATGGATCCCTCGGAGCTCTCTCCAGCCCATGGAAAATGTAGAAAATTAATTCAATTGTGTAGAAAAAAAAATTTTAGATGAACTTTATTTCTCCTAGATTTTACACCATGACCATAATAAATTCATCTATCTGCCTAAGGCGTTTCGTGAATATCTGAAGACAAATTAATATCTGAGCAAAATTACGAGAAATGCTTCCATTATCACGTAATTATGGAGTTTCCAGAAACACGATTTAATCAAATATTTACGACTGTCAGACGACAGTTTGTTTGGTTTGTCCAAACAGCAATAACACTTACATTTTATTTTGACAAATCAATATTTCGTCTACGGCTCGAAGCCTGCGACCATCGCGTAGAAACTTTAAGTATACCAATAATAATTAAAACGATTTTAAGCTTAACAATAATTGATCCATCAATGGTATTAATTAAAAGCTGGGTCCGCGAGGTGAGGCTGGAGCCGAGCTAGGAATCGATTTTCTTTACATAAAAATCTAATTCACAGGTGTAATAATTAGGAGTGATGCCATTCAGCCATGGGGCAGGTGTCTTTATGGCGATTCAGAAATGCATTTAGCGTTCAAATTGACGATTATGACCAAAGTTTCCGATTAGAAGCCAAACCGAGGAAGTCAAAGTATTTATTTGTGGGTCTTAATCTGTTTTAGTGAATAAAATTATTCGTGTTAACAGATGTATTCTTGTCAGCACCAATAACTTATCAGGTGCCACTTTGAAATACGAGGAATTGCGTGGTTTTTAATTACACTACATAGAATTAATAAATATTAATTATTATGTAAGACTGAATAAATGTAACTGTTATTTTAATGAGTGTGGTAGATAGAATAAAGAAAGGAGTGCTGAAATGGTTTGGTCATGTGGAAAGTATGAACGAGGAAAGGATGGTTAAGAAAATATATGAGGCGAGTTTTGAAGGCAACAGGAATAGAGGGCGTCCGCGAAAGACCTGGCACGATCAGATACTACAAGTATTTGAGGATGGCCCCGTTAAAAGCCGCAATAACCGTAGAACTTGTATGAGAAGATGTATGAAATTATTTTTTACATAGAAAAGGTAAAGGTAGTTGCTTAATTAGACTAGTCTGTTCTAAAGTTTTTGTACTGTTTTTGAAATTTAGTTAATAATTATTGTATATATAATAAGTGTGTAATAATTATAAAGTACACTTAACAAATTCACTTCAGATAGAGATAAAATCAAAACATATTACATATACTTCACATCACATAGAAAAAAAAATCAATAACATCGATACCTCTAGGAAACTCCACTGCATTATGGAAAACACTACCGCGCTCTGGAATTTGCTGCATCATTAGAAGAACGCCTAGAAGCGACGAAGACCTTCTCCTAAACACTAGAAAAATTTAGAAGGTTCGATAATTCGTTCAGTGCGAAATCGGTGCAAAGCCCAGCGTGGCCAGTCGTGAATCGCGATAAATAAAGCGAATAATCAAGCGAAGTACCTAATTGGCGAAATAAATAAATGCGATAAATACCACGAGCGAGAATTGAGAACGGAATGTTCTAGTGAATGTTAAATACGTGCTACCCTGCGATATAAAGTATTTATTTACATGTGATATATTGCATACTACGAAATAGTGTAATTTAAAAAAAAAAGCTTTAAGTTTAATTCGTTTTAAGTGACTTTGTACATTAAATAGTTAATAAATCATTAACTAATAGGTCGCTAATTAATTTCCAGTGTCTTCATTAATTCCTCCCTAGCCACGACACGTGAGAATATATTACACATACGTTAGATATATTATCATTGCTACAGTCTAAAAGAAATCGGCTACTTTTCTCAAATAATTCTAAAATGCTTTTAATCAGAACTAAGGTTCATGCATTATCGCATACATCTGATCTGTTTGATACATTTATTTAAAACATAATACATATGATTTCTTTTACAACAATGATAACTAGCAAATATTAAGAATCAAATTATTATATATGTTATACCTCATCAAAAAGAATTAAGATTCTTTTGTGTGGTAAGGAAATATAATGATCATTTTTAAATATACACGATATAGTAATAAAATAAAGAGATTATTATAAAATCGCTTACTTTGCAGATAAGCACATAACTATTTTAATATTTGATGAATTTTAAGAAACAAAGTAGGAATGTATAGAACAGCTAGACTTCAAGAAACTTCAGAGGGCACTCAAAAGTATTTGTCAAACAGATATGAACTAAACCCTTTCTTTAAGTGACGGCATTGGGTCACAGGGAAGTATGTTCCCCCCTCGCGTATATTTAAGACAAATTTAGACTACAGTTAAAGTATTTATTTTTGCATAATTAAATCCTCTACCAAACATCGTATTTTTTACAAAAAACTTTTTTTATAAATTCGTTCCAAACCGAGTTCCTTCAAGTTAAAACGTATTTTTGTAATAAAGTGTGACTTTTTTTGACTATTTAGTTTGACCTTTTCATAATTGTTTCAAAATTAACAAGCTCGTTGTAATTTTTTTAAACAAGTCAAAAGTGATGAAACTAGCCACGGAACCATGAAATTTGCGTTAGTTCATGTCTATATATATATTTTTTGATGATCTGTGCATTTATGTAACCGTTCTTAATTTTTTTTTTTTTTTTTTTTAAATAGAGATGCGAACACGGAATACGTGTCACATCAATATTCTTACTATTTTCAAACTAAGCTAAACGCTTGTACTATGAAAATAGGACTAACTTGCTAGTCTGGAGTGAGGTTCGAACCCGCGACCTTTGGATCACGAGGCGAGTGTCCTAACCACAAGACCAACAAGCTTTTTATGAGGTTCTTGTTCATTCTTCACACGTTGCGACGTATCAACTTTTGCAACCAATTAGTAAAGTTGACCATATCGCATCATAAATTAAGTATATTTATTAAGCAATTTATTACGTTATCAAAAATAAATTATCTCCCATTATAAAATTTGCGCACGGCGTGAAATCATTGAAGCGGCGCGCATTGCATTTCTCTTTGAAATGCATCAATTATTGTTTCATTATCGTCAGCATCACCATCAACCCGCGGTAACTTGCAATCAGCAGCCGGTAATCACCTCGTCATTCGGGTAATTATCTGCATTGTCTCCCCGGGTGATGATAATGATTACGGACTGCATCTTGCGCCCCCAACAAAGCTGGTATCGAATCACGGCCCGCGCCAACAATGCAGCCTTAATTGAGTGTTTATCTTGTGGCTCGAGGCTTTATCGACTATTTAATGTTCTCGCCGTTAGTGATGGGTCCGCTCTGTACTCACTACTACAATGTAGTACTACACTACATTGAAGTGCACACTTCGCACATTTTGATGTGTAGTGCACACTACAAACTACAAACACCAAAGTTATTGAAAGTATAAACTTCAAATAGTACACTTCATTTCAAAGCGAACACTACAAAGTACATATACTTCAAAGTTATCGAAAGTATGAGAAACACATTTTAAATAGTGTATTTTTTACGTGAAATTTTTGGAAAGTTGATGTAGATATATGAAAAATTTTCTGACAACCCCCCCCCCCCCATGGTTTGAAAATTTTTTGGAATCGAACGAAGAAATCTGTCTGGCGACCTTTTTTTTTTTTTTTTTTTTATACTTCATTTCATTACTTCACTTCATTAATACTACAATTACTTCATTACTTCACTTCTTTTACTTCACTTCATTTCGTAGTACTACAATTGTAGTGTACACTTTGTAGTCTTCAAACTGGTGAACGTGTGTGTGTTGTAGTCTTCATTTTGAAATGAAGTTTTTCCCTTCGCTACTCGCCGTAATTATTGTTGTTTTGTTTCGTGTTTGATCAGGTTATTGAATTAACTTTACATTGTGAGCCTTCCCCATTGATCGCCGATACAAAAGAATGAATTATACGCGTGGTGCTATACATACAATATTAATAATCACAAGGTTCTGTTCATTTGTAATTATGTGAGGTAAGATATATTACGCAATAAAGGGAAAAATATATACAGCATCATCTTGAACACCTTGGGTAGTTAGAAAATTTCAAATCGAATTTGTTATTTGTTTATTTGGAAATATTAACACATACAAGAAAATGATATATATACATAAATGAGTGTAAATAGCAGGCGCGTGCAGTGGAAACAAGAAGCATTACTTTTATTTAACCATATATTTGGGAAAAATATATTGAAATTAAATATTTATCTGGCAGAATATTATAAAATATTACAATCTAAATAATATTTTAATTATTGTGATTTGAATATTACGAGATATATCTCTTATTTCTTTTCAAAATATATGCTAAGAAAAAAGTCATGCTTCTTGTTCCCACTGCACGCCCCTGGTAAATAGTTAGTAATTAACATATTAACTTATATCCTAACATATCTCACATAGAAATAATTTTGAAGTAGTACATAATAATAATATAAGCATGTTAAAATAAAAGACATCAATTGTAACAGTAGTGAGTAGAACATAATAAAGTAAATAACAATACTAAATTATACGTATTACCTAACTTTAATTATATCTTGCAATGCAGTAATGAATAATTGAAATACAAAGCATCTAACAAATGTTTGTTAAGTTTGTATACAACATATATAAACACTTACTAAGATTTTTAGTCTACCGGTTTCGAGACGTACCAACCACTACACTATCATGTAAATACCGCTAAATACCACAACCATAGTACTATTCACAAAGTGGTAGTGTAGTTGTATTTACACAGTAGCTGCCCTGACGAAGAGACGGGTACGTCTCGAAACCGGTAGACTAAAAATCTCTGAGAGGTTATATTCTAACATAACTAACATTTCGTTAAAATGCCTGACCACAAAGTTAATGCTTTTAAATGTTAAAAATATGAATAGTTTTACAAAGCCTATTATGTCTCCAAAAAATATTTTTTTCAAGTACAAAAATTCAGTCATTCCGTGTAAATTTAATGATCATTTTAGGTACATTTATTATTTTTTACCCCATCAATGGGAAGCTCTAAATGATTTTTATTTGCGACCATCTTGGATCAAGGCTTAATATTCTTCGCAGCGCCAGGCAAAAACGGGGCTAGCAGAGGTTTTGAAAAAAAATGTTTTCGTACCGTATAAAAGATTCCAGTTTTCACTCATAAAATAAGACATAATAGGATTATAGGAAATGTACAGAAACTATAGAAAATATTTTATTAACTGTGACTGAAATGGTCTAGAAATATGCCAAATTCGGGAGAACAATCACCGATTTTGATGTCCTTTTAGAGTGACTGGGGTTGAAAAATCAAGATGGAATTTTTCTGTTATAATGTAAGTTATCGTTTGTAAAGTTTCCAGCTATGATTAATTAAATTTGAAGTTAGGACCCCTTCCTGTCTTTATTTCTATCCCAACTTTCTTTGGAATATCTCTAGGCCTCATGAGCAGGTGTGGACCTCTGAAGAATGTCACTTTGAAATAACAGTATCCGAAAGTATACAATAACACTCTATTTTACGGAATAGAACTCCCATTTCCGCCTATAAGACGCGACAGATCATCATTAGCGTTCTTACAAAATTAAGTCAAATATCAAAATACATAATTATCTAAGTAACAATGTCTGTCACTGGCGCTACCAAATGGCGCAAATAATGATGAGGTATAATGTAATAAGGTATAAAAATCAAAATCAAAATATTTAATTCTATATGCAGCAGTGTCCGTCACTATTGCTACCACAAGGCGTTGTATACACCCTATCACTAATATATGATTCCGCGCTAATTTTTTAAAACCGTGGGAGTACGCAGAGAAGATAGAGCGCCACACTCTTCTGTCCTGACACACAACTCTCATCCACATTCATGCATCTTAGAATGCAAGCTCGACGATTGTTGAGGCTTCTAGCAGGTTAATCTGGCCACGTCTTTCGCGGTCGCCCTCTCTTTCTGGCGCTGTCAACACTTACGTTGTATGAATATTTTTCGTCTGTTTAATAAGGTTGCAAGTTAGTGACAGATATTAAAAAGAAGTAATTAATATATTTAATACGAATGTTTAATCTAATGTTATTGTAACGAAAGAATTTATTGTTAATTTATAAATACGAATATTATAAAAACGATGACGGTGAATATTTTTTTTTAGGTTCTCGAGAAAGGTTTTCATTTCTGATTTTATCCGGTAAGGACATACGGTGCAAAATTTATACTTAGTGGTTCGTATTGTCACAGAGAAGAGGGACCACCACACACCCAGGGCCGTTCTATGAGCAATAGCTCCCACATCGGCCCTCCACTTTCGCCACCCATGTTCGGAATTTTTTTAATGCTAAAGTGGCCGTACTCACCGCCCCGCTGACACTCACAGTAATGAGAGCGGATCGGGGAGGTGTCCACACAAAACCTCTTCAAACAAATGACAGTTGGAACATACTTATCATCCATTAAGCGGGAATCGCAAGTTACATATGTATAAGAAACTTTAACACACTTCACACTTTAAGTACAACATATTTTTAAAATTTATTTATACTGTAGATACCTACATAATGTTTTTTATAATAAATTGATTCTATATTATAACATTTTACAGACATTATACTCCCCATAATATGAGCCAAGGCTCGAGCATATGGGAGGAGTATTTACAAGCTAAATTAAAGTATAAAAGCAGAAACCATTTAAAAGTAGTAATTTTTTACTCCCTTTATATTAACTCGTGGCGTCTGCTTGCTTGCCGTCAACAAAAAATTTGGATCGATTTTTGACCCTTTTCCAGTGATCCAATCGAGCTGAAACTTGGCAAGTAGACTCGTGGCGACGATCAAAAATATCTATCAAATTTTCGTTAAAAAAAATTAATAACTATAGTATAATTTCGGATTTTTAGAAATTTATTGGTTTTTTCAAATTGGAACCATTAGAAAAGTTTTATTACGGCGGCCCGATAACGTCGCGAAATATTTTCTAAATTTGAATTATTCCGTCGGTATGCATAATAGGTACTTCACTACGAATGTCGAAAATCTAAATTGACTGACAAATGTTTTTAGAATTTAATTTTCAAAGCATAAGTGTCTTATCAAAGCTCAATACATCTGACATTTTAGAAATATATTAAATTACTGTAAGTTTAGTGTTATGTTATATGTTTTAATTCGTCTTTAATTGTTGTTATATTTTACAAAGAATGGTAGTATAATGAAAACTTGGTTTTTATGGGTTACTTTTTTTTATTATACAGAAACCATTTGAGACGTGTGGGCAACGCGAATGCACAAAGTCCATAGTGTTAATAATAATATCCATAAAGATGCAGACATACAACTTAGGAGCCAGATTAATTAAAATGGATACAGAATTACACCTTAGAGACAGTTATTAGAGTAATTCGCTCCCTTCAGGGAAAATTAAAATAAAATAAAATAACAAACATATATTGTCACTAAAATAATGGAAGAGTGACATTAAAAATCCAAGTTTCGACACCTTACGAATTGATCAATACAGATTTAGGCCGGCACGACATTTGGGCCGATACCGCAAAGGTTGTATACAAAAAATATGATTAAATGACTTTAAAGGGGCCCCCTGCATGACCGTCTAATTAGTGGGAATCATATATCCCGTGTTGTGTTTGTAACAAAAAATAATATGTTTATTAATATTGTGAAAAAAGGTTTATAGGTAGTCAAAGGGAGCAGCGCCTGGGGGCGGGGCATTCTCACCGATCATAACATTATCAGAAAACCAGTTGAGAACAAAAAACAAAGAAGCGATTCACGATTCCACCGAAAACCCGATATTATACACCCATACCACACGGCGCCCAGCACCGCCACGTTGGTTCCAAAACTTTTTTATTCATAACACATGTATGTACTTATTATTTATTAATAATGTTATAATTTCATTCATGTTACATTTTAAAATAATTAATAAAGATTAGATAAGGTGCAAGTTAAAAATATGTCAGAAGTATCTACACAACGCAGGTAGAAATTAAAACTATCAAGAGAATAAGGACGTCTAGAGTCTTCTAGACTTATTTATCAAGCGTCGGTGAATGGACACCCACTGCATTCTCAGGATGGTTTTGTGAGCGAAAGCTTCCACATCGGTCCTACTTATACGTCGCCAGGTTTTTTTTTCTCTAGAGGCCGTCTCCGTGTCACGTCGTGTATGGGACGACTCGACCCGGAGAGGCCTGCAAACGGGATGAAACATGTGTTATCCGATATATTACGATATAAGTCACCGATACCTTGCTTCTTTATCATGGCGGACGCACACTAACTGATCAATTAAATAAAACATGCAAACAAATTAATTGACGGACGGCAGCGTGGCTTCAGTCATGATAAGAGTGTGGGAAATGATTGACTAAATTAAATAAAGTTATATTTTTATTTTTATTTATTTCAATCTTGAGATGACAACATAATACCCAGGCTCAATATAATAAAAAAAATTTCTACATAAAAATCGAACGAGTGATCCTTAGATCAGATAGCTAGTGTTCTAAAATTAGAAAAATTGCAAATTATTATAACTTCTTCTTTTTTGTTGTTTTGCTCTAAATAAATGCATAAGTGTTACTGGATGGTGGGATTACCGGAGTACCCATAAGAGATTGAATAGTCAATAATGATTGTGAGGTATAAATATTCTCATGACCATTTAAAAACTTCTGTATAGAGTTTTCCGAGTTATTCTGTCGTCTCCGATCTCTCTGGCCGATGTTTCGGATCTCATTGCAGGGTCTATCATCAGGTACCATGTCGCTGGTCATTAGCAACACTGATAACACTACAAAATGTGTTGTCTTACTTACTTAACAAACGCCGTCATACTCGGGGGTAGGCAGAGAAGATGGAGCGCCACAATGATTTATTCCGACATACAACTCCTTCTTTCTTCTTCTTCGTCTTCGCATGCAAGCTCGACCATTTTTGGGGCTGATCTGGTCAGTAGTCGTCGAGTCTTCCGCGGCCGCCTTCTCAGGTGCCGTCAACACTTTTGTTATATATCTTTCTTACCATCATTTTATTTATATTTAATTCATTCCCTCAACATACTCAAATTACCTTAACGATCCTTTTTTAATTTTCAATTTAAAAAAAATAAATGTTGTTATTTTTACAATTTATAGGTATATATCATTTAACATTTCAAATATGCTAAATATTTATTTTACTGACTCTGTGAGAGTCAGAAGTCTCGTTTATAGAAGAGTACAGGTACAAGGTATAAATATGTATTTAAAATCAGTTTCGTCATTATATTATGTGTCTAATAGATGTTTGTATACATTTTTTTTGATTTCAATTATATTTTTTTCTGATGTGTTATTTTTCTGACCGTTTGGGGGAGATTATTAAAGAATTATATACCAAGAAAAGTAAAATGATTTTGGGTAGTGGTAAAATTTAATTTTGGTATGTTAAGTGTTTCTCTAAATCTTGTATAACCAAAATCGCTTTTTGTGTTTAATGTATTTTTTATTTAAAAAATGTTGTACATATCTATTACTTTTGATACTTTGAATTCTTTATATAGGTGGGCACTTGGGTGGACATTTTTTTTCTTTAGAATTATTTTAATTATCATTTAATATAACATAAGATAAGCCTTACATTCTATCTTTATTTGTTCAGAACTATTGTAGCAGGCATTATGCACATATTATCATATACATATCATACACATAAGCTACTTTAAAAGTAGTAGTTATTTAAAATTGCAAATAGAGCTTAATATATACATACGGAGGTACTTATACATAACATTAAATTATTTAATAATGTTATTGAATAGGTAAGTAGAAATGATCAAAAACTAATTTGATTAATATACTAGAACGATATACAGAAAAAACCTATCTATTCAAAAAGTCACCGAGATATAAAGCGGAACCTTGTGATGGTCGACATAGAGATAGATTTAATAAATTTAGAAAATCTTAAAATAATAATATTCAAAAAAGCCAAGTATGGACATCAAAAATATATTTCTTCTGGTTTGAATCGTTTAAAAAGTAAAAGCCTGATATATTTCTTCTTAAGATTCTATGTATTACAAGAGGCTAACAAAATATTGAATATTCAGCTATACAAGTAATATTTCTTAGATCTTTATTATACCATAGATATAATTCTGTGTTAAATTAATATCGTTTGCCAATCCTAATAGACTCGACCTTGTGAGTAGGTGCGAACGAGCCTTTATTATTTATGAATCAGAACAGTAAGTCTCGCGTGTAGCGGGTGCTTAACTATTATTTTAACGAAACGGACCAATCACAGGCGCGCTTTGCCTTCGACGGGTTGAGCCGGAGGCGACCGTCCTGTTGACTGAATCCGGCCAATGGCGAGCGCCGGCGGTGAGGTCATCGCTCATAGGATGAGTCACTGCACTAGCGTGGATTTCGAAGATATGGTGCAATCGAGAGTATAAAAGGAGCGAACACGATATACTCAGCCCCTTCAGTTCGAGACCAGACTTGCTAGCGGGAGCGCTGCCCGACAGACTACCGACGGAGCCCTGAGTTCCAGAACATCATTTGCGGACGGAGTTGCTGCCCGGACGTATGGAGGAATCTACCATTCATCAGTACCAGAGAGGATCATACCGCCACTGTGTAACAGCTAAGGAACACATTTATATTATCTATCGATTAATTATTTTCACTATTGAAAATGTATTTATTTTGGGAAGATTTAAAATCGGAGCAATAATGTATAATTAATATCACGATTTCTTGTGTGATCTTGGCTCAATTCGTACGGGAATATCTCCCAAACGAATATATTTTGATGCATGGGGATTTTCATACCATTTGTATTAACAATTGATTTTACGGAGCTCTATAAGCAGTGCTTAATAGATTCATAATATTGTCGACGCGTTATGTATTGCATAACCAGATATCAATCCAAATCGTACGAGAAATTCTTCCGAACGAATATATTTTAAAGTATGGGGATTTTCAAACTATTTTTACTAATAATTGAATACACGTAATTCTATAAGAAATGCTTAGTAGCCTTATAATAACTGTGTTGCATAAGTATTGCGCAATCCGGTCTTCAGCCAAGTCTTTATGATTTGAGTACCTCGGTACATCTGGCTTAACAAGTAGCTTCAGAACGACGAGTAAAGGACAGAATGGGGAGATCTAACTGAAATTGGAGTTTTCTGGTTTACGAACGTTGAGCTAGGTGAGGTTGTGGATGACGCTCGTGTCATAAGCCTGGAATTCGCGCAAGCCCCTGTGAGGTACTCTTAAAAGCGGGACCTCCCTTGTTGATCGGAGTGGCCACTAGACTCGACCTTCGCGCCTCATCCTGCTCAAAAACAGCGTAAACCAACGTCGTGAATTCTCTGACTTTGGAAGGATTTTCATGCCTGAATGCTGTAAAACCTTGATAGAAAACGTTAACTTCTATTTCGTCCTCTGTAAGAAAGACAGGGCCAGAATAAATATAAAAATCATTCACTCATATGGAATAGCTGGGATATTATAAATATGTTACTAACACTCTAACATTTGTCCAAAGTAAATGTTGCAAGATGCAGAATCGTGGGACGCCGCTCTGAAAAGGCATAATGAGATTGCACAATAATTTGTAACATCGCTGACTATGCCCGCAAAGGAGGCTAATGTCGTCATCAATTCGTACCAAAAGAGTACATGATTCTTCAAACACCGGCCTAAAAGAAAGGCGCCTCAAGACAACACACATCATCAGAAACTCGTACCAAAAGAGTACGTACATCTCAATCATAAGCCTAAAAGAGAGGCGTCACAGGATCACATCTCGTAAAGAAGAGATAGAGTCTCGGGATGCAGTAAGTTCCGGAGGAACAAGGGGGGCCGTTTAGTCACTTAGGAAGTCGGCCACCGGGTTTAGGCGGGCGCGGAGCCTCTACCCCTCTCAGCAGAGATGCTGAGGGTTTAAAAAACCAAAATTTAGCATTCAAAGAAACTATTATTTCATATAAACTCACGGGCTGTTGTAGAATCCTTTCGAACAAACCATCCCCGAGACCTTATCTATTTATTCATAAAGAAGTTTCACTTCAAAAATGTGGTATTTCGTAGATAGCAAATATATGTATTATTTTCCCACGGAATTAATATGAACAGGTTCATACACGTCTGAGACGACACCATTCAAGGTAAGAATATGTTAATATAAAGTGTTTAAAATTATTAATTTCAGTGTTATTTAATATGTGTGAATTTTTCCCTTTGCGCCGTTCGAACGATTTTACTGGTTTGTCTCAAATCGAAAATGTTTTATTTCTAATACACGAATTCTTCTGGTGAACGTATTTTATTGTAACATAAATGTATAGATTATTAGGTTCGTTAGATGATTTTATTACGTAATATTATGCAATTGTTTCCACACTGCTCCTATAAAAGAATTTGAAGTTATTACGATACACAACGGGGTCCTTCATCCATTAGACGAATCATGTGCCAATTCAACGACGTATTACGAATAGTATATATTGTATTTATCGAGATTTAGTCGCATTTATTATTCCTAGTGAGGTTTTTAGTATTGGTTCCAGGCGCCATTATGAGGCGGAAATAGTTCATATTCATAGCCCGACTGCAATAGGTATTTTTGTCGCGTAAGAGGTAGCACTTTTAGAAATATAACTATGTTTTATGTTTCGTCCCTGACGGACAGGATGGTATAGCTGTGGCTATTTAGGTAATATACTTAGTAAATGCAAAGGGCATTAGGTATTATCGATTTCGTCTGCGAACCCAAGATGTTAGAAATATTTTCAGTTAATACGTATTTTTAGTTAATTTATCGTATAGAACAATTTCTGATAGTATAGAACATTATTTCATATGAAAAGTTGAATTTTAGTAGTAGTAATATTTCTGTATTGAATATTTAATTTTTAACAACTGTATCGCTACATCATATGGTTGAAGTCGACCGGTTGCAACCTGTCGCTCGATCGAGCGCGCTCACATATAAGAATAATGAAATATTTGATAATCCAATATATTGTATTTTGAACGCGACGGTTTGCTACTTACTAACCTTCATTATTTAGTAGGACCCACATTAGGGTCATCTTACATCGTTAGCCGTGAAAAGAATATGATTTACATTGATTTGCAATGGAATGATTTGTATTATAGATTTGCTTCGCCTTATATATTCAACACACACCCCATGGGATGTCTAACTCTGGTGCCGGACCAGGAGCTATACTAAATTATTATTAAATGTATCAAGGCCCCGATTTGATTAGGGCCCACTATCTACCTGGATCATCACAACCTATCTTATACTAGTTTATTGCTGCATTTTGCTGAACTGCAATTACTAATTTATTTAATTTGTTCTAAATCATTGTTATTAAACTGCGTTCTAGAAATTGAAAATTCATAATAAAATATGTTTTCATCAAAAATTTAATTGACTAATATTCAGAATATTTAGGTACATTACGGGTACTAAGAAATGCGACAGAAAAAATCGTGTGACATTTATAATTCCCATTCCCTCGAGGGCACCATTTCACTGGTGTTGTTTTTACAATATCCAAAAAAATAACATTCTTTTCCTTGCCTACAAAGGGTTGAAATCTTCAAAAGGAATCACGGTATAAAGCAAGTACTGAATATCACGAGCTTTTGGTTATAACGGTTCAAGTCATAATCCTTTTTTATATCGAGCTGATATAAAAAAGAACTTTGATTAATAAACATTTTGACACAATAGATTTGTAACTTTATGTTTAGCAAGCACACGAATGAGAAATCCTCAGATTTTTTTATAAATTTTAAATAAACGGTATATATTCGTAAATAATATTTTGAATTGCTTATCGAATTGAGACGCTGAGCATTTTTTTTGTTTATTCATGTAAATTACTGTATATCTGTTATATTTTTTAAAATATAAATAAATATGTACGTTGAGTGAAACCGAATATGAACAGAAAAATATGTTAAGTAAAATATAAAATATAAAAAATAAAGCAATTAAATAAATTATAATAATTTGCATTAATATAAATTATAAAAAGTATATAAATATCAGTAAGCAATAATATAAATTAATATAACTTTTTTAACTTTTAGCTGTAGAGTGAAATTAATCGATTCAGTTGAATTTTCAATTTCAACTTTTTGATTGATAATATATAAATATTTAAATATTAAAATATATTCAAAGATATAATAATGTGTTATTGAGTTAATATTTAGTTTGTGGCGTGAACTTAATATCTAGTCTTTAAAATAAACCTATCATTAATTTTATATTATTAAATTAATATACATTTACAATTTTGATTTGAAAATTATGTATCGTACGTATCCTTAAAACTTTAGAAAGGGCATTAATTAAAAGCATACAATGGGATGAAAAAAAACATTTTGGGCATATTCGAAGAAAATACAGTCAGCTTGTAAAAGTCGATGGTCTTTAGAAAGGCGAAAAACGAGAAGTTGTTCGATCACCAATAAATCTACTAGAAATGTTCCAAAAATGACTTACTCTTTAAAATGTGGCTCGCCAACTAGAGAAAGAGGGAGAGAAAAGAGTATTTCAGAAATATTCGTTTGCCATAACGAATGAGGACGGTAATGGTGTATCACTACCAGCAGCAACTGCTCAACCATAAGCAACTACCTTGTTCTTATCCTGAACCGTACATACATCATCAGCGAGTTCCATGGAGCTTCCTCGGTGTGTTCCCACCACGTATTGTGCCGTTCTCAATCATTAGCGGTAAGTGGATCCTTTCAAACTCTTTCGGTACGGACGAAGGACACCAGCGTGTCCTTTTTTCATCTCCTGAATGCATTTTTTCTAGAACAATGTAATGAGGTACAAGTCAGCACTTGTGCAGCGGTCAGTGTGCGGGCCCTACCTGTGTTTCGGTCGTATATCATTCGAGTGCAGGAATATTATTTTTTCATTTAAGTAAATTAATTTATTAATAATTTGGATTGAAACATTTATTATTTTAATAGTTGTAGTAAATACATTGCGGTTATTCAGTTTAATCAAATTTATTATTGGCTTTATTTGTAATAAATTGATTATTTCCGAGACCAGTTGGAAAAAAATTTAAACTTGGGTTGTTATATAATCAAAGTTTATAATAAATTTGAATGAACCATTTATTTTATTTTATTCGTAAAGACTGTAGTAAAGTTTTTATGTAGATATTTTTTATTTATGGTTTTTGAATTTAATTTGTAGAACTCCATATTTATTTTTAGCGAAATTTAAAATAATTTAAATTTTAATAAATATTATTATTAAGTTCTGCGGGTTAACTATTTTTTGGTGTTACAGCTGTTTCGGCTTGCAGGGCCATCATCAAACAGTGGATATACCACGTACAAACGACTTATTTATAAAATTTTAAGTTACCCCTTCCCCTTTCGAGTAATTGCCTCACCACAAATATCTAACTAACTATAAAATTGAATTTATTTTAAATTTTGCTAAAAAAAATGTAGATGCTAGTTTATAAATTAATATAGACTTAAAATGTGCAGTTTTAATCATTTTACTGTCTATTTACTGTCTACATGGCATCTCAGGTGAGTGAGTAGCAGACTAGGATCAGTGCTAAAGCAGGACACTAGGGATGGTCAAAACCCTTATTTTAACCGATTACACAATGACAGATATTTGAGATTTTTATATGAATGTATCGATAATTTATAACTGAGATTTAACTGTTGTCCAGTACAGACCTCTTTCCATTAAAGAAAGACAATCGAAGTAGTATGTCTAAGCTGTGCAAAAGATGCACATTGTTTTATTGTGTTGATCTCTCTCTATACACGTAAACACCAACATGTGCCTCGTACTCACGGCTTACCCATATTAATTCGATTGAGTTTCTTAAATAAAAAGAGGTCTATGATGTTGCCCGACAAATTGCGTCAGTTATCAATCATCGATACAAATCTCAAATAACGGTTATTATGTAGCCGGTTAAAATAACGGTTTTCACCGATTATTACAGGACACACGGCATATCGTTAATCGTGGTTCGGCAGTAGCTGCACTCGCACACACACATCTTTGATTCTGGACATGCGTCTTGAATATGTATTATATATTTTTCAATTACGTATTATATATTATATAAGTAAATATCTGATATATGACTTATACTATAGTTCATATAATTAATGAAAATGAGCTTTGTTTTGACCACTTTTTTATTGAAAAATATCAAAATGTTTCTGAGCCTATGACATTATTAATTATACTAATAATGTCAGCACGAAATTGTTTTGCTCCTTTTGAAAAACTTATATTAGTTCATTTGTTGGTCCAAATGAGCGACGTCATCCAAAGAAAGCGTAATATTTTTTTTAGAAAAATCTCAAATATCCTGCAATGATGAAATTCATCATGATGCGATGTTCGAATAGCTTTTTGAAGTAGTGGTGATGAGTCGCCTAGTTAGTTACCTAGTGGTGATTCAGCCGGCATTCAGAATACGAGAATGTTTTTTGCTGGTACTAGTTTTCCTATACTCCTTTTTTTCAAGCAAATTGAAATTATCGAAGATTTTCAATTGAGGCACGTGCTTCGCCATGACATGACAAAGGTAGCCGTCGCAATCCCTCAGTTAAAAGGTTAAAAGGCACGTTCCACCAAGTTATATCTATTATTAAATCAGATCACTGCTTTGACTGTTGACTGTGTGTGACTTTTATTTTCGTGCATGAAGTGATGATCCTTTTGATAAGGAATAAATTGTCATAAGCATAGTAATGAAACTCGTCGACCTTCTAACAAGGGATACGTGAAGATTCGCCATAGTGCTTTGTCGACTTCGTCCTGGATACAGAGATCTGTTAAGACAACAAATAAGGTAAGGGCGTGTTTCCTCCCCCCAAAATTTCAAACCTTTCCAATCCATCTCCCTCCTAAGTAACTTAAATAATCCAAATTCATAATCCATTTTACCTAATTAAGTGCCTCAAAACAGTGTTTTTGAGGCACTTAATTAGGTAAAATATAGCCTGTATGTGCAAGGGCTCCAAGCACACAAATTAAATTTTATCTTAAAAGTTATTGAAAAGACTTAATATATGTAAATAACCATATATGTGGCATATAAAAGCAAAGACAGCAATATACAAAAAAAATTATTCAATCATCAAAGATTACTTATTTATAATGTACTAAATTCGAGATTTTAAAGGAAACAAAGCCTGTATATACATTTATAGGAAACATGATTTTGGATAATATCTAGAATTAGTAATCCTCGGTGGCCATTGAAAACATTTTTTAATTTTTTGGATTGGCTGCCTTTGCTTTTATACCCCACATATAATATAAATATTTTAAATCTTCACATTATGCAGAATACGAAATTATCTGTGATACAAAAGTTATATTTCTACATTTAAAATCGAATAGAAATTCTAATGATAATGAAAAAACTTATATCCACGCTTCCTTTTTCGGGTATAAATCAAGAGTATGGCATTAGTTATTAACTTAATTAAAAAATATTTTTTTCATTTTGTTTTCAAGTGTAGCCTTCCTTGGAAATGATCGCCTCAAGTGGGCGGCTCTGTAAAGGAAAACCTTCGAAGAAAGGTACAGAAGTTCTCTGTTTGGTCGGTCGGTTGAACAGCGTGTGTATTAAAAGTCTAAAAAATTAATTAAAACTAAACCCTACATTACCTGTTAATATTACACATACGTAATTTTTTGATCAAGCGGTGAAGTGATTCAGATAAATTATAAATATAGTATTTAAAATGTCACTGAAAAAATTAAAAGATAAAAACTTTGCTGCCACATGCACTTGAACCCGTCTATTTCTTTAACTAAATTACTAACTGTCACGCCGTTTCCAGAGGGGTATGCAGAGAATATAATGAACCCCACACTCTTCTGTCGTGGCATACTTATTTTGCTGCATTAACTTTCATACATCTTCTCATGCACGCTCTTTGGTTCTTGAAGCTTCTAACAGAGCCATCCTCCAATATTTGATTTATCTGGTTATGCCGTATCTTTTGCGGACGCCCTTTGTTTCTGCTACCTTCAACACTTCATACACTCGTAAATATTGATTACCATTCTTTCCTCGCTTATCTGTTCCACAGGGCCAAATTATCTCAGCGATCATCTCTTTATTCTATCTCTTACGCTCAGCCAGAATTGCACTCACTTCTAATTTGTTTGTTGTTAATCTTTACTTCATCGTACAAATAATTCCAACATATGCGTCTAAGCGATCGCATTTCTACTTCACTCAGTCTATTTTTTTCGCCAATTCCAGGCTTCACTTTCATTCAGCGTTGGCACTGGAACTCCATTATGCACCGCTAGTCTTGTTTCCATTAACGGATTTGTAATTGCATTTAGAGTACCATTTACTTTTTTCCCGTAATCCCTCTCCGTTTGATATCGTACTCAGCTTTGTCGTCAAAGCTAAATATACTTCCCAAATACACAAACTCGTTCACTTGCTCTATGTTATATTCCCTTCAACTGTTTATTCTCGAAACACTACTAAGTAGAGTTAATTAATACGTCATATTTAATTTGTTTAAAATGTAAAGGAGTGGTCATTTTGATTAATCGAAATATACTTAATTTAACAAATAATAATAGTTAATAATTAATAAATAATTTAAAATGTTAAAGTTTCGTAAAAATATCACTAAAAGGGCATTGATAAACTTTCTGGTACCGGGAATCGAACCCGAGCCTCCTGGGTGAGAGCCAGGTATCCTAGCCACTAGACCATACCGGACATGTCTTCTCTGGTATGACTAAGTCTTGATATCGTCACTTTAATACTCAGATCCGTAAAAGCTTCATTCAACGTAAATATTTACGCAAACTCCGCATCATGAATCATATTACATAAATACATTCGCCAATAAATCTAAAAACATCTATCGCTGCCTTTACGCAGACAGGTTCTGTATAACTATAAGATAAAATAACTTGTGTTGAGTAATATCAAAAACGTAGGTGCATACCGATATTATCCATAAGCGCTTTTTGTTACCTCAAGTATGGATCTAAAGAAAAAATTAATCAAAGAAATTTAGATACCTTATTTTCTGTAGCATTATAGATTTTACTCTTTATATTGAGATATATTACAACATATCTCGACTCTCACAGATTGAAGAAGATCTTAGATACAATATGGGAAGAGCACGGAACGCAAACAGTCTCTGCAAAAGATAAACATTTCCATATCGAAAATATGATCCTCAAATACCCGAGACTTTTGCGCAACTATCTAATGGCAAAAGAAGACGTAAAACAAAAAATAGGCTGGGCCAAGTAAAATATTAAAATACACTGTTTAGGCGAATCCGAACAAAAATGGCATAATCATGGACACTGAAAAGCATGAGTCCATGATTGATAACAATGGCATCTAGAAAACAGAGAGTGCGCAAGAAAAACAGAGAGTGTTATATTTCCTTTTCAGGTTAAATGAGAAACCAAATAAGAGCAGATTGGTTCAGATGATCATCAGTATATTATTCCGATATAAATGTATCGACCGACCCACTGAACACCTTGATAGCTAATCAAAGAGAAAGGGAGAGCTGGTGCTCACTTTTTTCATTGCATTTCAGAAGTGGTAATATATCACAAACTGTAATATATCACAAACTTGGGATATGGAGAACAATATAGGCAGTGTTAAGAGTTTGTCCAATATATTCATCAAATAATATGTATTGACCGATACTAAAAAAACTACTTGCTAATTGCACCCGCGTTAAAAGAAGAGAGTGAGGGTTGACGCTCTTCCTTTTTATAACAGTGCCACCTTATACTCCCATTAGGATAGCCTGCCTGAATACACCACAACTACGTATGATAAAATGCTTTATAATCCAAAACGAGAATGGAGAAGCTGAATAATCCACCCCCCATAGACCTCCTGATCAACGGATGCACCTTTATAACATATGGAAGGGTATGCGGTTCGAGGATAGGACTCCCAGGCATGCCAAGACTCACAACATATAAACCATGGCATTCGTCATCCTTGGAACGAGGAACCGCGGAAGAAGATTGTAGGTATGCATAAACAAGATTAAGTCAATGGAGAACATCCCAATGATTACAAGAGTATAGGTTTTATCATATAAGCTTGCAATTGAGTTAGTGTGGGCACAGTACGTAATATGCGCATTGTTTCGTTGTGTTAAGTTTACGGATACGAGACGGGCTTATCCGTAAACTTAATACAACAAAACAATACCCATATTATGCGCTGTACACACACTAACTCAATTGCAAGCTTATATGAAAAGACCTACATTTGTTTAATTAATTAGAGGTATTTTAAAAATATTTTTAGATACTCTTCTTTTAGGACGTATTATATAGACGTTACCTCATAGTGTCCCATATGCTGCACAATGCCGTTTGAAGCCAAAAGCGTTTTGGGGCCTCATATAATTGACAGCTTTTATCGCATTACAGCTTCCTTCCGGAGAGATACTCCTAATTCCTAGTAAATGATTTGGCGATATGCAATTTTTTTGATGTAAAGTAAAAAGAAAACATATTTTTAACACGAACATATTCAATCACTTTTTTCTTTTTCCATTTGGTTATATTTACATATGCAGATTGTTTTGCTTAGTGGAACTGTAACGAGAGAAACGGCTTCTACAGCAGTTCCAGGAAAAGGTAGTTGCCTTTCGGCACCCTTGAAATAAAATATGATATTTTCTGTCATCACATAGACGCCGAAGTATCAGAAAAGAAATATTTGTAAAGAATGCAATTCATCTAGAAATAAACATTATGATCTCATAGAAGCTAACGAAAATTATAATTAAAGGTTCATACTAAAATATTTTTATAACTAACTAACTAACTGACCATCACGCCGTTTCGCTGCAGGGGTAGACAGAGAAGATAGAGCGCCATATTCTTCTATCTTGACACACCACTTTTGCTTCGGCTAAATTCATATATGTTCTACGGTTTTTGAGGCTTTTAACAGGGCCATCCTCCAATATCCCTCTATTCCTGTTGCTTTCAACACTCGCCCCATATATTTTCTTTACCATCCTCTGCTCGCTCATACGATCTACATAACCAAATCATCTCAGCACTCTTATCTTTATTCTACCTTCCACACTACAGCCAGCATTACATTCACTTAATTTTTGTGCTTTATTTAAATAACCAAAATATTTCGTGATTCCTTTCATTGAAAAAAGTTAAAAAAATAAACACGTTATGAACATTTCGTCATAGATGATGATTACATCTATCATGATTTAATAATATTGTATAATTTATTATTGATATTAGTCTTTAATGATTTTTTACTGACACTCTCGTCTGACATTATGTGATTAATGTGGAACCTTCTTATTACATATTTATGAAATTCTGATAAAAACTATTTGATTTATCTAATGGTTAATTAAATTGATACGCGTTATAAGTCATAAAACATGATCGTGTATTTTTCTTTGAACTTCTTTACGTTTTATTGGAATGATAACTTATTCCGCTCGGTTAATCGTTTCGTCATTAATCTTAAATAAACATATTACAGTGTACTGTACCTAAAATTGTTTTTTATTTTAAATTCAAAAACAAGTTTTTTCAATGCTTGATATTTGTATACCGTATGAATCTCATATTATTAATGCTGTTACGCATGGTGCAATATAATTGTAACTGAGTTTAATTAACGTAATTGTAACTCTGTTTTTATTATTATTTAAATAATGTTTTTTTTTCATTCTAACAAGCTGATTTTTTGTCGCAATCAATCATTATATTAACTGTATTTTACGTTATTTTATATATTTAACTTTATATATGTATTATGTTTTTATTGTATAAGGCTTTGATAGGTAAACATATAAGTAAATAATTAAATGAATACTGTCTACAGTCCTCATGAGGTTTTTTTTAGAGATACAGAACTTTAAAATGACCTTAAAATCATGGTAGAGGCCGTGGTATTGTCTTTATTGGAAAGATAATTTTATGCCACTGGTGTTTAACTATTGGGTGACCTTTTTAAGGTTTGTTTATCTAATTGGCAACTTTTTCCAGCGACAATCAATACAACAACTGACGGCAGATTTGTGCCCGGTTTGGTTTGCCATTTCACCATGAATGAATTAAGCCACAAAAATCGTGGTACCGTATTTTTTAGAGTGGTAAATGCTTGTATAGCTATCGAGCGAGCGTGGGTTCGATCCTTGTCTCTAGATATCACCATCTAGTCCAATTTTTTTGCTTTGCAAACTCTGAGCTCAGAGGAATAATAAGAATATTGACATGACTTGTGTTCCTGGAGCATGCATACATGGGTGTATTTTTTAATGGTGTATATTATTTGAAGAAATTCATTTTAAATTAAAATTATATTAATCTTATATAATCTATTATAACAAAAAATTGTGTTGAAATAGTATAACGGCATCTCATTTTATATTTATGAACAATGTTCTTGTCTACATAGCTAGAAATCAATTTTTTTTATACATTTGAATTTTTAATATTTTTTATACCTACTTATTTTTCAGTTTTGTTCTATAAAATATTCCTAAAATTATTAATTCTATGACTTTTTAGGTAGTTAGATGCCTTGTCATATCAAGTGGCATTATTTATAAATATTTGCGGTTCATTTTTTATCTTCATTTTTTAATTTTAGCTTACATATTCTATCTTTATTCTGAACTACGTCTAAAATGAATCCAATATGTTTTTTTTTTTGTTAAATGAATGATTTGATTAATCATTTTTGATTTTTCTATTAATTTTAAAAAATGACATCTTTTCCTTTGTTGAACACTTTCGCTTCCTCTTTGATGAGTGCTCTGTGCATTGTATTCTCAAGATTTTTAAAACGACGTTTTTATATAATCATAATCCGAAGAATTTATAGTTATGAATGATGTACTTTTTTCCTTTAACGAATAAAATTACTTCATACCAAGAAATAATAAACAAGAAATACTACTGAAATTATTTATAAGTGCTGTACACCCCTTCATTTTATTTATCTAATATCCCACAATGTCTTGTAATTTCCTAGGAAGGCCGAATAATCACGGCTTTCAATTTTGTTTTGATCGTCAGCTACGTCAAATTAATAACCCAATAATAAAAAGGTGCTTAGGGCGTCCCACGGGACAGACCAAATTATACGGTGAGGACGTTATCCCATTGTTATCCATAATTCCCTTTACGCGGTCCATACGTGGCCCATTATACAGCCCATTGATCTACAGATCAACAACAAAAGACATGTTTATTTCATCCGATGCATCTTTTGCTGCCTCCTAGCGATCGGTGGACCAGGAAGCCCTCCGTGGTTTGTTGTGAAGTGGTTTATTGTGAAGACAACCGAAATGTCGTTAACGAGAGAATATTCAGATTTTATTACAGACACTACTTCCAGCCTTTTGTTTTTAAATGTACCTTGGAATAATTAAATACCTTGTAGCCCATCTAACGTACTAAAATATTTCCAGGCGTATTCTAGTAGATATGTTTAATAATACGAAAGAATAACATATATAGGCTAGGTAACACCTATGCGCATATCCCTGATATGTTTAATTCCAGTTTAGCACAATATAAAGATTCTCTACTAAAAGCTCTACACCCTGCCATCCTGAATTCATATTGCAATCACAAACAAATTATTATACCTATTTGTTTAAACTTGTATATACTTCACATCTCCCTTTTCAAAATTATATATTATATATTATATATATTTCACACCTCATTTTTCAACAACTTTTTATACTACCTATGTCAATTCTGTAATTTTTTGCTGTTCTACTCTTTGGATTTCTTGTATATATTAGTATGTAAAAGGTACTTCCGTGCTGAAATAAATAAATAAAAGGAATATGGCTAAAAAAATACCACTTTAAAAAATAAAATATAGAGGTATCATTACCAGTTACGAAAGCTATGTATACTAACTTGTTAACAAGAAAAAAACAACAAATGTCTCTAGCAGAGACCATAGAAATATATTAATCATTTTTGATTTCGAACATATTTATAGAACTTTCGAAAAGTGGATGTTCTTACGTTGGAATTGGTGAACATTGCATTGTGTAGAGTGATCACAGGTTGTAAGCCCTGAGCTATCGTATAAGAGACTTCCATCCAATTTTCTCATATATAAATTAGTTTCGTCTCTGTGAGGCTTCTATAATTTATTCTTAATTAATTAATCATCCCTCTGGGAATAAAATATAGTAACTGTGTTCTTAGAACATACTTTCATATAAAATAATGTTTTAAAATATTTCCTTTCAAAATCCGGGAGAAAAATATGAATATCCACAGGTCAGCCATTTTATTGCTTTATTTTTGTCAATTCAGTTTTTGTATATGTTTAATTTTGTCACTGTAATAACATTATATTAATAATTTATCAGAAAACAATGTCACTGGACATAAACTTTAGTTGGATCACTATTCTGTAATTTGCACCAATTTAGAGTCCGCTAGAAAGTTCCATTAAGTCTCTGGTAATGTTTTGTCTTCTATGCTTCACATTGTTGTCTATTGCACGGTTTTACAGTTCGTTGTCAAAATTTAACCGTCAGCGCGGCTGGGACTCATTTTATAAGGGCAATATTCTCGAACGTTCTGTTACATGATGTTAAAAAATAGTATAATACACGTAATTAAGACGTTAAAAAATAGTATAATAATTACTTACTACTATTATGCCATTGTACATTGCTCGTGTCCTTTCGACCCATCACGGTTCAATTGAGACGACGCCTTTCATCACGTCGATTTCGCAACCGAAAAAAAACATTACGTCGGGTTCACCACTTTAGGGAGTTGTGGATTAATGGGATGAAATAGTGTTTATTTACAATTGCGTGAGGAGGAGGTGAGAAGCTCCGAGAGCAAGTGAAGGTATTCAAGTAAAATAACAAAGAAAGTCTGTGGGCGCCCAGTGGAGGTCCGCCCGATCCGATCGTGGAGGTCCGACTGCATTTTTTTGAATGCGAGAGTTTTTTGAACGCTGTCTGAGGCGTGCTCTCGCATAGTCTATTAACAATTTTATTCAACCTGACTCAGCGAAATTGCCATAACAAAATGCACTGCTTGACCCACATTCGTGCATACATTGTGCAATTATTTCATTAAATTTTTAAAATAAGATCGAATATAACACAGAGATACATAGACATAATACAAGAAATGCAAACAAAATAAGTATTCCAAATAGAAAAAAGACAAACACACAAAACTGTATTTACTACAAGGGAATAAATGAGTACAATAACCTTCCAGAAGATGTGAGAAAGCTAAGCAGAATCAAAATCTTCAAACAAGAATGTAAACGGCACATAACAATGGAATATGTATGAAGAGAAATATTATTTAATTAATTATTAAAAAGTGTACATTTATATATATATATATAGATATATATATATATATATATATGTTACATCGAAGGCTTTCATGGGTGCAATATGTGTTAGTTCTAACTACTTTGGGGGTAACCCGCGTCAAATTCTGGTCGTCAGGACCAGTCGTCTGCCGACGTTTCGAACAGATCTCACTGCTCATCTTCAGGGCGCCTTGTCGATGAGCTGCTTCTCCAAAAAGCGTACAACCGTTTGGGTCCGGAGCTCACCGTCAAGTGAAAGTTTGAGAAATTCTGCATCAGGTGTTTTGGAGGAGTGGGTTCCAGCGACGCTGCTAATGAGTTTTGCTCGGCTTCTAGTAATCCGTATATTTACTTTACTATCGTCATTATACAATGTTGAAAAGGTTGGATTTTCTAATTGCTTCGGTGTTTCCATCGTGATATGCGGTTTATTATTAATATTATTTGTATTAGGAATTTGATTATTATTATTAAGAATGTTACTCCATGCGGTCGGAAGTCGAATGCTATTGTCTCTGTTGTTCATTATATTACTATTTCTTTTATTTATTTCAATTGCCTCTCTGTGGATTCTAAATGTTTCATTATTGAGGCTGGCAACTACTTTTGAATTGTCGAAATCTATTTTATGATTCTCCATTAGAGAATGGTGGACAAGGGAAGAAGTTAGTTTCCGATTTTTTAAATCAACGTTGATAAAAAAAATCCGTAACATATATATATATATATATATACACCATATATATATATATGTTATAATGAAGGTTTTCACGGGTGTTAGAAATGTTAGTATTGATTTCTTTGGGGGTAACCCGCGTCAAAATCTGGCCAAAAACAGTGTGGCCGCAAGAAAGGCATTACAGAAAGGCTACGCACACAGACAGGTATCTCCATGCATCTTCTAACCATCACCCGGCGCAAATTGCATCAGTTGCAAATACATTGGTGTCAAGAGCAATAAAAATATCCGACTCCGACCATCGTAATGAAGAAATAAACCATCTTAAAAATACGCTACAATCTAATGGATTCTCTAAACAAATAGTTAACAAAGTAGTTAAACGCCAGTCGGACATTGAAAATAGAAATAAAACAGTTAAAGATATTACGGAAAAACATTTATCAACAGCCTTTTTACCATATATAAGAGGGACAACAGATAAACTCAGCCGTCTACTTAGAAAATATAACATAAGAACGATATTTAGGACTGAAAACAAAATATCTAGCCTTCTACGCAGTGTAAAAGACAAAATACACCTAGAGTCCCATGGTGTATACGAAATACCATGTGGATCGTGCGACCAGACATATGTTGGAAAAAGCAACAGAAAGATATCTGCTAGGGTTGCTGAACATAGAGTTGATATGGCCAACAAAAAACTAACATCGTCGCTTGTCCAACACACGCTCGAAGAAGGCCACAGCATAGACTTTAATAATACACGAATAATAGCGGACGTCCAAAACGAAACAGTAAGGATATTTAGAGAAGCTATAGAGATATATAAAAGAATAAATATTATCAACAATAGAGATGATGGTATACGTCTCCCAACGGCATGGAAAAGCATTTTATTCAACAGTAGATTTCTTAGTAAAAATAAAAATAATATATTAGCGTGCAAAAATCAATTAAATATAACCACCGACAATTGTGTCTTCTTCTTCTTCTTCTATGGCTTCTATTGAGAAGCAACATCAAGTACAAAGCGCATCACAAGGAGCCAAACAAACGCCATTAAGGCCAGCAACGACCGGGAACACCCATTATTTAATACAAAATTCCCGAAAATCATTAAAGCCAATAATGACCACAGTACCCAAATTTAGACTTTAACTTACCAGACCTCACTTGGTAATAAGCTTCCGATACGAACGGACGTGTTCGCACTGCCCCTCGTGACGGAAATTTATTAACAAGCAACCTGAAGATGCCTGTTGTGATTCAGGCGAAACGTCGGTTGACGAATGGTCCTTCTGAGGACCAGATTTTGACGCGGGTTACCCCCAAAGAAATCAATACTAACATTTCTAACACCCGTGAAAACCTTCATTATAACATATATATATATATATATATATTACATTTATTATTATTTACTTGTTTTTTGTTCTATCACACGAAGTTGAGACATAATATACATTATATTTATTTTTTCGATAATTCACTGCTTTCCAATTTAAAAGTACGATCTTTATTATAATAAGTAAGTACAATGCGTAAATAGCCCTTCTTGAATGAAATTAAAATATTCATGAACCTCACAATAAGACTTTGTTTTGTAGTAGACTTTATTGACCTTGGAACCCACACACTGTATACTTATACGATGATTTATATCTCGAAACTTGTTAATTAATGTCATAAATTTTAATTTAATAATATGGGTAATATTATTTTTAGCAACTTGTTTTGTGTAAACCTGTCGTATGAAATTATTTCTAGCATTATTTTATTTGCTGTTTTAAATGGGTTTTTTTAAATTATTTATATTTATATATACAAATTATTTCAATCACATTTTGTATTTCTCAATTGGAGCCTTAAAATAATAATTGTTTATTTTAAATGTATGTGTAATTTACATTTTATATGTATTCTTTAGTGTTTCATATTTCTCAGATATAAAATGTGTACTATTGTTCTAAAATATTTAGCATTGTCCTTAAATATCAAACTAGGACTAGCAATCAGGGTATTAATTTTATTTTATTTATTTAATTACTTTTAGAATTTAAGATATATCTAATAGATATATTAGTATAAAAAAAATAATATTTTAATATAGAAATAAATGAAAATAAATATATCTCACAGAGTAACAAATAAATAAAAAATAATTAAGAAAGGCAAATCATCAAGAAATCGACACAATCAGATCTCAAATAACGATTGGTGTGTCACCGGTTAAAATAACACGACTAAAAATCACTACTTATCTCGGTACATCACTAGTTATCTTTCGCTCTTTTGTACTTTTAGTGTATGTTCCTATTTTGATACAAGATATAAGATGATGTTTGTTTTTACTCCCTTTATATTAGGTCCTTACATACGAAATTGGCGTTTAGTATGGGAGGAACATAAAGCCGATTTTTTTTTATTATAATATATTTATTTAATCAAAGTATGTACCATTGCTATCTATGCACTTTTGCCATCTCATAGGTAGTTCATCGATCCCTTTACTAAAAAAACCATTCGGACGGGAATCAATAAAATCTTTGAAGGCGGTTTGGACTGCCCCATCGGAGTTGAATTTTTTCCTTTGCAAGAAGTTATCCAAATTTCGAAAAAAATGGTAATCTGTTGGGGCAAGGTCCGGAGAGTACGGTGGATGTCTTAGACATTCCAATTGAAGCTCCTCTAATTTGGTAGCCGTCTGTTGTGCAGTGTGTGGTCTACCGTTATCATGAAGCAGCAGTGGCCTAGAGCGATTAACCAGCCTCGGTTGTTTAGCAGCTAGCTTTTCCATCATGGTTTGCAGTTGCTGACAATAGACATCTGCCGTAATCGTCTGGCCAGATTTAAGAAAGCTGTAGTGAACGACACAAGCACTAGTCCACCAAACGCTCACAAGTAACTTTTTTGAAGTCAATTTTCGCTTGGGGCATGGTTTGGCTGGTTCGGCAGGGTTCAGTCATTGCGATGAGCGCTTCCGATTATCGTACAGGATCCACTTTTCATCACAGGTAATGATTCGATTTAAAATCCCTTCATTATTGTGCCGGTTGAGTAATGCAACGCAGCAGTCAACGCGCGTTTGTTGATTTGCTTCACTCAATTCGTGAGGTACCCACCTTTCAAGCTTTTTCACCTTACCAATTTGCTTCAAGTGGATTAAAACAGTTTTATCACTAACACCGCAGCCTGCAGCTAACTCGAATGTGGTTTGCGATGGATCTGCTTCCACAATAGCCTTCAATTCTTCATTATCAACTTTGGTCTCCGGCTGTCCACGGGGCTTGTTCTGCAGGTCGAAATTTCCAGAACGAAAACGTTGGAACCAAAAACTCACTGTGTTTTCTTTTGCGGCACCGTCGCCATACACATCATTAATCCTTCGAGCCGTTTCTGCAGCACTGGTGCCACGGTGGAACTCGTACTCGTAAATAACGCGATACTTCAAGTTTTTCATTTTGTAAACTGAGTGACGCAAAGAAAAAAACAATTGACGAAAAAACAAATGAATTATAATTTTCAAACACAAATACATGAGTAAATAGCTGTATAAATTTGGATTTGGAATTCCTAACCAAAGAGAAGATATTTGAGATCAAATTTGCCAGTACGGCAAAACGCCAATTTCATATGTAAGGACCTAATATTAACTCGTGGCGTCTACTTGTCTTCTTTTCTGACGAAAAAACTTTGGATCCATTTTAAACCCCTTTCCCGTGATCCAATCGAGCTGAAACTTTGCAAGCAGACTCGTGGCGACAATCAAGAAGATCTATCAAATTTTCGTTAAAAAAAATTAATAAATTTTTGGATTTTTCAAATTTTGAATGGTTTTTTCATACAACTTATTAAGTTGTATGAAAATATTTCAACGCGTCTGGTAGATGCGAAACCTGATTATAGTATAATTTTGGATTTTTGGAAATTTTTTATTACTCCCTTTCGTAGCGTCGCCCGACCGAAGCCCAACGCGTAGGTTAAGCGAAAAAAAATGTTTCGACTAGTAAATGAGAAAGGAGTATAATAAAAACTTGGTTTTTATGGGTTAGTTTTTAGTAATGTATTCATTATTTTTTTTTTTTATTTCAAAAAATCCTTGTTTACAATATATAGGTACTTAATAATAATTTAACAATAAAAATATAAGATAAGATTACACAATTTTTTTTTTGTTAAATTTGTGGATTATTCCACTCTACTAGGCTACGCCTGTCCCAGAGTGGCGTTATAGAACACAATTATAATATTTTTTTGAATTCGTCAATAATATTTGTTTTCATATGGTAATAATTATGTATCTACAAAGTATCAAGTGCAATGTTAGTGATAGGTTGAGTGAGTCATAAGTCCAAGTGTAAATATGTGTAGAATATTGTTTAATGTAAAAAGGGTTAAAGTTTTGTTTAAGATTATTTTTTATTTTCCTTAATTAATTTATTTATTGATATAGGTATATATTTTTATTTATAGACATTATTATGCAATTACAGTAAGTAAATTTTCAGTTGCTGTTCTACCTTTAGAGGTAAGCGAGTTGTTTGCTAAAGCTTTTATTTTATTAATTGAGTATATTCTTACTGTCGGGAAGTCTGTTTTACAGAGCGTTTTTATTTTATCGATATATATAGGATCTTCTAAGTTTAGCATATTGATAATCTGAAAAAATTCAGTGGTTCAGGTATAACGATTTGAGTTAAATGTTATTTTAAGTGCTTTGTTTATAATTCTTTGTACAAATTCATGCCCCTGTAACATTTATGTAAAAAAAAAATCACGTAGCTTTGTGATGATATTGGCTTATTTAAATCGATATTGATGAGAAGCTTATACTGGAATGGTTGTCTACTAAAGTTTATAATAAAGAGAAGCTTCACAACCCGTTAAATATTCTGTAATTATATGTTTGCCGGGTAAGTAGGTGCGGACGAGCCTTTATTGTTTCTGAAACGTAGAGGTATGCCGCGCATGTGACGCGTGCTTTACCTTTATTTTGACTAAATCGGACGAATCGCAGACGCGGCCGTTAGCAGCGAATCTGGCCAATGAAAGGCGTCCTGAGATGGTAGACTTTTACTTTTACACGCAAGTTGGAATCAAAGATGGCGGGAGATAGGGACTATAATTAGCGATACAAAATTGGAGAGCGGCCCGGGAGTTTTCAGCCTTGAGGTCGGCCGAAGGCCTTGTCGAAGGGAGTCCGAAATAAGGAAGATAATTTAACAGGACCGAGGAAAAAGCCGGAAGTTTATAATAATTCAAAGGAGATTTGGAACAGTGAACACTTGTGAAAACAGATAAGCATTTCCAATAATATTTATTTCTATTATACTTATGTAATTTTCAAATACGTCGCGGCCCAAACGGACAATCATTTAAATTGATATTCATGTATTACCAAAGATATAAACGCTTTAAAGTGGATTATTTTTACTATCGAAGTGTGTTTATATCTTGAGACTTGAGATTCGGGGTAGTTGTGTGTATTCAATGTCGCGGTTGCTCGTCTGATCTTGATTCAATTTGTACGAGAGTTTCTTCCGCACGGATGTATCTTTATGCAAAGGAATTCTTATGTTATCTATACTGGCGATTGAATACATAGATTTCTATATGATTTGCCTAGTAGCAGTATGATAATTGTTGTATTGCGTGGGTGGTGCACAATCCGGTCTTCAGCTAAGGATCACATTTATATTATCTATTACGGTTAATTATTTTTTTTACTATCGAAATGTATTATTTTGGAAATGTTTGAGATCGGGGTAATTATGTGTAATTAATATCACGGTTGTCAGTGTGATATAAATTCAAATCGTACGAGAAATTTCCTCCAAATAATATATTTTAAAATGCATCTGGATTTTATATTTATTTTATTGTAACATGAATGTATGGTTTATTAGACTCGTTACATGTTTATATTGCGTATCATTAGGCAATCGTTTTAAACACGATTTGTTCCTATAAAGTTCCTATAAAGACGTATTTCGAATTGTATATATTGTATCTATTTAGATTTAGTCGCATTTATTAATTCTAGTAAGAGTTTTCGTATTGATGCTAGGCTTCATTATGAGACGAGAATAGTTCAAACGGGATGGCGTTTAATATTTATTATTCCGGATTTAAAAGGAGATTTGGAGCAGTATGAAAATAAATAAAATTGAAATATTATTGGTTATTTAGAATAGCGTTTTACTTGATAAAATTGCAGAGGATGTTTACGAGTGTTGAATTTTTAATGTTTGTGCAATATGGTTTGCGCTAAAATTTATTCTGCTTCGAATACAAGATATTATTTACAGGTCAGCCTGGCATATGATTAAAAATCGTCATACTGCCTCCATCTAGCGGGAATCAGGAAAAGTTTTGAGCCTTTGCTAAGGATTAGTCTCACCTGTCGGAAAATAAGCAAACTTTTTGGGCTAGGTTAGATTCTAGTTTGAAGAAAACACCACAGATGGTGCGATATTCTACTTTGATTACGTCCCACACGGGACGGCATCACGTGACCTTGACCGGACGGCGCGCCGCTCCGAGGTACGCATTTGGAGATCTGGTTTGGTGGAGATTTGGAACAGTATGAAAATAAATACCATAGTTATTTACTTATATGACAGATTGTTTTGTTTTATTCATTTAATATAAATAATATCATATTTTTACGAGTTACCGTAATTATTTATCTATATGATTTTATTATTGTGAGTGAAGCAACGAATACTACTTTCACGAATACGATTGTCAAGCCTACTATTCGGTGAATACGAATGCGAATATTTCCACCAGGGGAGGGGGGCATCTAGAATCCACGCTTGAACAGAAGTGGTTGGACACTTCTTAAATTTTGCTTACAAAGCTGTATCTTCCATTCCCTTAGAATCTCGGGCTGTGATAATGTCAGACAAAGCTTACCCCGAGCCTCTGGATGCGTCTTAGTTATTATAAATATGTTTATCTTCTCCCACTATGTACTGTGAACAGACTGAGCAGATCGGACAACGTGGGACGCGCTATCGGTAAGTTTCTTACTAGTGTCTTTGAATATAACGTATGCTATTATATCTTGTAAATCTGTCGTAAATGGGTACAGCGTGTGGTTGTCTGCTATTATGAGGTATTGATAATCAAGGCGGACGGAATCTTTAGCGCATGCCGTTAACTAGGCAACGATTGTATTCGCGTACTCAGAACTCTTTACAACTCCTTGGTGCGGAGTAGACTCGAGAGTGGCTCGATGATCTGGGGGCCACATGAGGGCAAGTACTCTCTTATGGTGGAGAAAGTCCAAAAGAAGTTTCTGAGATATCTCTACATGAGAGAGTACGGGCATTATCCTTGGCTTTACCCAACCGAGTTTCTCCAGGGTATGCTTGGCTACAATAGTTTAGAGACTAGAAGGAATGTGTATTTGATTACACATTTTTATCGATTGTTGCGCGGTATGATCGATAATCCTGAAATTATGCAGAGCATTGGTTTGTATGTTCCTGATAATTACACTAGACATCGTCAGCATAGATTGTTTCACATTCCAATATACAGGACCAACCTGCCGATGGTTATGCCTGTTGGAAGAGCCACAGCTATGCTGAACAAAATTGCTTTGGGTATTGATATATTCCATGTGTCTGAAGCGGGATTCTCCTACACCTTTGACCAGATTTTATGTTATTTTTAATTTATTAAATATTTTCATTTTTGATATATACTTCCTAATATGTATGCCTTAAACATTTGTTTTGTCATGTACATATTATCATGAAATAAATTGAATTGAATTGAATTAAATTGAATTATATTTCAGTATTTTAACTCCGGTGGTATTATAGTTATGGCGGTACAATGTAAGGAAGTTTTGCTACTAGCGTTTATTCCTCGGCTACGCCGCATATAATTGGCTTTTAGGCTGACTCAGGACGTGGACGATATCGGCTATCCCTCGTATAGGCGAAACTGTAGAATTCTAGAACGGTTTCTAGAAGGGCCCAAAGTAATTTCGGAAATATGTTTTATGTCTCTGGCATTTCGTCTATAAGTGTTTGAAGATAATACGTGGATTTCGTATCGATAACGGTTAGGCGTTCTATCTTCTTTAGTAAATAAATCCGTTATGTTAATTACGAGTACGGATTAGTTACGTGCGTTTGTTATTTCCATAGTTAGGTAAGAATCCGTTCTATATTAGTCTAGTCGCGTTAATACGAATACGAATCTCACCACATATCAAAAGAATTTTGGATAGCTACGAACACAACGGAGGGGGAATTTTCCTAACCACTAGATAGATCACGACTGGCTAATTTTTAAAATGTAAAATCTTAACAAAAAAAATATAATATTAGCTTTCATGTAAATATACTTCCGAAGTTCTAAGTTCGACTTAAGTTTTCATCTAGTAGCTTAAAGCATAAAGCGTGTGCTTAAAAGTCACAAAAGTAGTAATAAAGCTCAATTCGGTAGCTTAAAGTCGCAAGCTTTGGGCTTTAATTTAAACTTATATATTAAACTTTATAGTTAGGTATTTAGGTTAGGTAGCCATACAGGTTACGTTACAGCTTCCTAGATTTGGTATGCAAAGCTCAGCTATATTTTTTATACAAGTGGAAGTTCAGAGAACAATATTTTTTTACAGTCAATTGACGGAATGCCAGACAATTACAGTATTATCTTATTCGACATGCGCGCATAATGTTTTACGCTCAAATTCGTACGCACACATTAAAAGCGTGACGTACAAACGGCGAGAATTATATTTGCATACGTGAAATTAGATGAGATAATAATATTACACACTTTACTACTTAGTAACAGGAATTTTCGTAATAAGATAGAAAAATAAAACACAAATTACTTTGCTTTCACCACTATAATAGATTTAAAAATCTACATGTTTCGAGAACAATGTTCTCTTCCTCAGGATTATTGTGTACTAATAATCCTGAGGAAGAGAACATTGTTTTCGAAACATGTAGATTTTTTAATCTAATAAAGTGGTGAAAACAAAGTAATTTGTGTTTTATTTTAATAATAATGTCACCACAAAGTTCAAGCCTTCATACAGAAGAAGAAAAAATATTCTTCGAACAGTTAAGATAGAAAAATTATTATATTATGAAATAATATAATAATTATATATTTATAATAATCGTATATTTTATTGACCATAAACAAATAATCAATATCTGATAGGTAGTAGGTAAACCTTTCAAAAATACTTATATTAATTAATGTTATGTTTACTGCATATTCGATTGATTTTTTAGAGTGTAGTCAGAAGGGTTAAAAAATAGACATTTTCGGATTTTTTTTTAACTTATTAAATGTTTTTGATTTAACACATAATACCAAGTTTATACACGATGCATTTAGTAATTTTCACAATAATTTTAAATAAAAATATAAATGTTGGATTTATTAAAAATATTTATTAGATTTATAGTTTATCTTTTTTTTAATAGAGATGTGAACACGGAATACGTGTCGAACCAATATTCTTACTATTTTCAAACTAAGCTATAAGCCTGTCCTATGAAAATATGACCAATTTGCTGGTGTTCTGGAATGGGGCTCAAAATACCAACCATCAGATCACCTGGTGAGCGTCATAATCACTATACCAACAAGCTACTCTTTTATCTTTACCTTTATCTAGTGACTAATCGAAACTTTTTGTTTTTTTTTTCAAATTTAACAAAATGGCGCTGTCTGAAAGTTAACTTTTGTATTTTGAGGAAAAAACGCACTCGTCTATAGTTTGTATAAAAAACGTACTGGTCAAAAAAATTTTTTGATTAAGCGCTAGTTTTTAATTCCTAGAATGAGCTGTACAAATTTCATCTAAATCCGTCAAGTAATTTTTAGAATAGAGTAGTCATGTGAAAACGTGGTTTTGTGAAAAACGCATTTTAAGTTTTACACTTGCGATGTGCATGATGACCAAGCTTCCAAAATATCGATTTGTTGTTATATATGCATCATTTTGCCTTCTTGGGTGTATTCATTAACACGTTGTTCTGAAAGCTTCATACATTCGAAATCGACTTTAAACGAACGATATCAGACCGAGGAAATTCTCTTGAACCTATTCTTACTATTTCGTCTTATGACATACATTTTTTAATTATTTGACATGAACACACAACTATGTACTGCTCAGTTTCACTGTCATTGAAATACTGACACTAAATCTAATTTTCAGTTACCCTAATAGATTTTAAGTCTAAAAATAGAACACTTATAGAAATATTATACAGTTCATGCTTTTAAAATAATAGCTTAATAGAATTGAGTATAATGCAAATAAATATTTTTAGAATTATTTTGGTACGAACCGGTTCGTAGTAACTGCCATCCTATACCTGTTTAAGATGCCCGCCCCTACAGTTATTGTAGGATATCTTTTAAACTATTCATGAAATCAACTTGAAATTTTTGCAGAATATTTTTGATATATGGTATTATAGGGAAATGCAAAGAAAAAATTATAATCCATCGACTGCACGTAACCCCTTAAGATTGCATTATCCCCTACACTAAATTAATTTTTACTTTTCTTCAAAAGTTCATCTTTACCACAGGTTCATGTTGGTAATATACCTATATATATTATATTATATCACCCAAAATATAATAATAAAGTTTTTAGGTACCTTAGTAAACTTTGTTACAAAATAAAAATGAAATACCCATTACAGAGGGTAGACAAGGTGGGAAATTTACCACTAAAAGGAAAATAATGATCCTTAATAGACTTTCACACCAGCTGAAAGCTAAATAAACATCAGTTTGTAACATACGTGTAAATAATATTTGTAAAATTTATGTTTTACTAGCCATAAACCCGTGAAAAATCACGAAACATAATAAATGCAGGATTTTAAAGTTGAAAATTCATGAATAGAAAACCTTTTGTTTTTGAAATTGACTTTATTGACCTAAAACAAATTTCGGATTAACTTTTAAGTTTAACTAAAGACATTAAACCTAGATAATATTTACAGCAGCAACTCTTTAGTGATGTTACTGATCAATAGTGTATTGTTGTTGTATCAAGCAATTTACGGACGTTGGACGTACATTCGAAATTAAGAGAATTGATTCGTCGTACGGAAGACTTTCAATCAGTTGGTACGAGAAGAAAATAGATTATTTTATCTGCTTTTGACACAATTTTACAGGAAATGTTTTAAAATCTATTGGGTTATCTACACATTATAAAAGATGATTTTAAGTATTTCATTTAAAAAGTAACACAATTCACACCTCTATACAATCCTTCTGTTTTTTAATTATGTACAGATTTTGGAAGCCTTTTTTGAATAAAGATAAAAAATGTCAAAATTACATCTATCTCAGTCCCTACCGACGTGTTTAAAATAAAAATAAAAATTTCATGTGGGATATAAATATTCAAACGACGAAATAATAACTTCATTGCCTTTTTCAATAATACTTAGTTGAATGTTTTTACTTTTCTGTTTATCATAATTAAATTATAAATAAAAACAAAGTAAATCGAAATATTAGCATTACGTAAAAATATTTCGATCGTCTGGCAAAATTACCATTTTTTTCTCATATCTTCTCTTGCGTTATCACATTTTGTTTGGAAAAATATCATATTAAAGTTTATTCATCAGGTTCCATACATTTTAAAAACGGATATCTTCTTAAAATGACGCAACCTAAATTATTTAATCAATTACCAAACCTACTGTCTTTTAAAAATGAAGAAAGTTTCTCCACTTTGTAGGCCTAATCTGACTGATGGACTCGTGAAATGTTTTTTTTTTCGATAATATTACAAATGAAACGATTATTTTAAATTTATTAAAATTATTGCAAAATCTGTCAATTTAAATACAATTTATGTTTTAAAAACACTGTTTTTAAAACTGTAAAAAGTGCATCAATTAGATTACGACCTTCGGAAAAGAGATCGGTCATATCTGACAATCGTCGGCTTCAATATCCGTAACTCTATCCACCCAGGAAACTTATATAACAGTATATGTCTTTAACCCTAGATTCATAAACTATATTTATGGTTACATTGTTCATAAACATATGTCTCCGATACACATTACTTTCAAGGTCACTTAATTTAATACGGGAGATATTGAAAAAAAAGCTACAAAGATTAATTAGAATGAACTTTTATTTGTAATTAAAACTTAAAAAAACAGTTCAAAAAAATTAATCAGAGCGTTATAGACACAAATGACCGCGATGTTCCATACACATGTGACGTTTACAAGAGGTGCAGCTAAATCTGGTCACACGTTTTGTTTATAGCAGCAGAAGTGGCATAGCTTCCTGGTTTAATTTTCAGGGTTGGCTAATACATTAGGCAAAGTATCGCCTAAAATGTTATCGATGTTCTGTTTTAGGCATCACCTCAAAGTTGGTGCTTCGCGGCGACGCCGTAACCAAGGCTCTATCGGCTCTATCATCTTATCTGATACATCTTTGACAAATGTGCCAATTCCATGAGTCATGGATAGAAGCAGAACATTTTTGTTTAGCTTGAAAGATTCCAATTCGTCATAACAAAACATTGAAGATCTTGTTTGTCTTGGCTGCAAAAGTTGCGATGGGATCTCATGCTTGTCAGATCTAACTGTACCTTCTAGTGTTAATTTGTATGGATCCTACAATAGTTCTTTTGCTAATGGCACTGACGTAAACCAATTGTCCATGGTCACGTTACGATTGCTGCCTGGAACAGTTTCGATTCGTTTCTTCACAAAGAAAGATGCCAAGGGTTCTGCATTTGTGTTTGTCCTTTTCCCATGTATCGTATTGCGTCTATCATGTGGTATAACAATGCATACCTTTTGTGGAAAATTTGTTTACGTCCGTTTTATAAGGCAAATAATAAAACCTTTAACTTTATAAAGTTGTTACATCAATCATAAATATACGTATCTCAGACACCTCGGGCTTGGTATTTCCACAACTATACGTGTACGCACGAAAACTGAAACGCATGTATTGCCATCTCTTTTCTTACTTAGGGTGTATGAGAGACGTGTGTTTATGAATCTAGGGTTAAAGCCACGTCTCAAAAGCCTTGACTTTACAAATTAATTCTTGAGTTTAGATAAATTATATAAGTCTCACAGAGACGAAGTTATTTATATGGGAAACATGTATAGAAGTCTTTTATAAGATGGCCCAGGGCTTACAACCTGTATGATTTGGTTAAAGTGATCACTCTTACAATGCAACGTTCACCAATCCCATCATAAGAACATCCACATATTATCAAATGTTTGAAAGTTGTGTATATCTATGTTACAAATCAAAACATATATATGTGGATAAGTTTTCAATTAATTCTTGGTATAGCGTTCATGCCTCCACCCCATATAAGAAAACAAACAGTATAGAAATTATTATTAAGCTTTTAATTAAGCTGACAGTTAATTTGTGCTCAGTTTGGTTTGCCATTTCACCATAAACAGACTTACGCCAGAACAATGGTGCAAATTGTGGAAATGTTTTTTCTTTAATAATTAACTAAACTTGATTATGGTAGCATACTCAAGTTTAAACACTAATGGCAAATTTTTTATTTATTTATTTATCTTTCCAATAAAGTCAATACACCATGGCCGTTACTACGATTTGTTACTTATACAGGGTTATTTTTAAAACATTAATGACCTCGCAGGACCATATTTCTGCCTTGATTATGAGTCGAAAATGTTCAAGCAGCCATGTCCTAATATCAGTAGTTATGGAGTTATGCAATATCAAAATTAGCATTTTTTTTCAATATTTCTGACTTATTTTTTACAAAACGTTGAAATATCATTACAGTAACTTATATCAATTACTTCAAATTCATTAGTTTCAATACAAGTTAAATAAAATTATATAAATCCTGCATTAATTCCAATTGGAATTCAATTTACATTTTATTTGACTTGTATGAAAGGGAATGAATTTTTCATATTAAATATAAGTTACTGTAATGATAGTCTAATATTTTACAAAAATAAAGTTAGAAATAATGAAAAAAAATGCAAACTTTGATGTCGCATATCTCCATAATTATAGATATTAGGTCATAGTTGCTTGAACATTTTCGACTCATAATCAAGGCAGAAATGTAGTCCTGCGAAGTTATTCATGTTTTCCAAATAACCTGTATAAAGTTTTATACCTCTTAAAAACACCTTATACATATGAAATATTATTGAAATAATTTTCTACGAATGTTTATTTCCTCGGTATGTTGTTTATCCCAGTCTCTTGGAGAATACTAACACATTATTCGTGTTTGTATTCTTTACTGCGTTATTCAAAATATCTTGGCTCCAAGTCGAGCCTTGTGTCACAATTGGACCCGGTCCAGGTTTAACAGTATACACCGTTATTCGTGTGCCCGTCTGTCTCATCCTAGCTCACAAGGGTTCACTAAACTGATCGATTATCTATTATAAATAGAAGCCTCACGTGTTTACTTGTTGGTTTAATGCGGAGTTTACACGAGGAAAGCCTTTGAATCATTTATGACCTGTCAATATTAACCAGAATAAAACGTGAAGGATGTTATTCTAGGGTTAAAATAATACGGGATCCTGGCGGAAAACAAACAGTAGCAAGAATACACTTGAGTACAAAAAATTATTTACTCATTTTAACATCATTTTTATAGGTATATTCTGAGTACACTATTATTGGATTTATTAGGTTTATGTTATTTATTTATAATTTTTTATGGATTTATTTTAATTTATGGATTTTTTTAGGTTATTTTTTGTGTTATAATAATAAAATGATTTTAAGTATGGATTTTTGTTTATGTTTTTTTATTTACCTCTTTATTCGTGGTACTTAATCAATATTTTATATAACTATTTTGTTTCCTACCTTTTTATTCTTCTTACTTAGTCAAATTTTTATATTATTGTAGATAGATGCAATTCTTTATCTTTTAACCTTAACTCTACAAAATGCTTCTTAATTTCATACACTAGAAATATTTAAAAAATTAACAAATGATGAGATTATAATTAAAAAATCGTTGTGTAGAGATCTAGTAGTACCTATATTTGGATAGCAAACTTAAATATAATAATTACCTTGAAAAAATTACAATAGCCTGTTATAAAAAATTGGGATTTATATTTAGTACAGGTAAAGATTTTAAAAACCCAAAAACTTTTGAAATTTCATTTTCTTCAAAAATCAGAAGTACACTGGAGTTTGGCTCCGTTATTTGGAACCCACAATATACATATAAATAACATTGAACGTATTCGGCGTAAATTCCTAAAGCGTTTGACCTATCATCATATTGTTGCACCTTCTCTAGCGTCTCTAGCTTCTAAACGCAAATGCCTAGATATTAAATTTCTTCATAATATATTAAATAATAATGTGGATTGTCCTGATTTATTGTCATGTATTGATTTTAATTTACCAATCCATTGTTCACGACATACTACTCTTACCCATTTACCTACCTTTCTACAAAAAATATGAAACTCAGGCCGCAAAAAACTCGGTTATCAGTAGAATCATAATTGTTATTCTTGCAATACGAGAATTTCCTTGGCATAGAATTATTCGAAGATACAAAGTATATCCTTAAGCATAAATATAAAATAATTAATTGATAGGCTTAAAACCAATGTACAACGCACATACACGCACACACACATACACATATACTCACTAAACACATCATTAAGTAAGTTATTTTATGTATATTATTGAAAGCGATTAATAGATGTAGGTATATATGGAGCATATATTATGCAAATGTTTTATTCTCTTTCTTTGTAAAACATCTTCATACATCGTAAGTTTCAATTCTAATAAATGAATTAAAAATAATAATTAAAAATATTATTATTTTTTATCTTCCTAACTTTTTAACTACCTGGCTATTTTATCTAAATAATAGTCTCAAAATGCGAGGTATTGGTGTAGTGATAAAAGCATAACTCAACGTGTATTTTTTACAATTTTTAATTTATAGAAAAATTAACGTAATTAATAAAATGCTTGATTGAAAATAAATTTCAGCATATTAACATGTATTTTCACAGTGTATATTTTAATGGATCATATTAATTTGAAACATATGGTGTTTACTTCCAAATATGTACATGATTGTAGTATAAATATAGCATGAATATCTCAAGTATACGGAGCACCCAAGAGTTCTATCCCTTCCACTCCTTTCTACGGATTGAAGTTGTCCATTGTTTTTCAAGATCGTACTCTTCTGTCGGTTTTGACACTTAGGCCGGCCGCACTTTGGATGCGAATTATTACGTACGTATTCGTACGACTACTTTCGTACGTATTGGAGCGCGCACATTGATTGCGTCTTGCGTTGTCACGATCAGTTACTTTGCGCATTTCTCCAATGACGTTTGTGCCAAATGAATCTGTATCTTATATAAAACTCTATTATCGCAGACTTCAATAATGACAAATTTCATGACTATCTATCTAATAGATTCACAAATGCTGGGGAGAATCAAAGTGCAACGAGAGCTCATAACATCGGAGAAATATTTCAAAGTTTTTTTGTTCGAAGTACATAACTATACCTCATCTTCATTAAACCAAATTATTTAACTTACAGGTATATTTTTAGTTCTTTAGAGATTCTCCGCCATGATCTGCGCTGATGGTTACGTAGTTGAATCACTTTGGTCCCACAAACATTTGTGGTCATGTGTCAAATTGAAAAAAGTTTTAGTATCCATCGTACGAAATTGCAAAAATTTCCGAACAAATCCGGATCGTGTCGGACGTCGCATCTATACGTGCGTACATGTACCACTAAATTGTGTACAGTGTGCGATGTTCAGTACTACTTCGAAAGTCAGAAATGTACTTGCGTATTCGTACGTATACGTACTACTCAGTTCCGTACGAAAACGCATCCAGTGTGCGGCCGGTGTTATGCATTAGTAAACAATATGAAGTTCCTCCCTTCGCGTCACGTGTCCACACCATCTGAGGCAATCTCTTATTATTTGTTGAACGAAATAAACGTGTCGAATTGTCCAATCTTGTGACTCCATCAGCCCAATATTGTAATTATCATTATGGGAATTCCTTTATCACTAAAATAATCTAGAAAAGACATCCATTTGAGCCAAGATCACGCTTTATTATAATTAATTAAGTTATATTTCATAATGCAAAACAAAAAAAAGGGGCACTCATAACATTAAAATTCATTAGTTAAAATCATTAAAATCACATTTAAAAAAAAGGAACCCATAAAAACCAAGTTTTTATTATACTCCCTTTCTCATTTACTAGTTAAAACATTTTTTTTTCGCTTAACCTACGCGTTGGCCTTCGGTCCTTGGGTACGCTACGAAAGGGAGTATTATAAAATTTACAAAAATCCAAAATTATACTATAATCAGGTTTCGCGTCTACAAGACGCGTTTAAATATTTTCATACAACTTAATAAGTTGTATGAAAAAACTATTCAAAATTTGAAAAATCCAAAAATTTATTACTTTTTTTTAACGAAAATTTGATAGATCTTCTTGATCGTCGCCACGAGTCTGCTTGCAAAGTTTCAGCTCGATTGGATCACGGGAAAGGGGTTTAAAATGGATCCAAAGTTTTTTCGTCAGACAAGAAGACAAGCAGACGCCATGAGTAAAAATGTAATAAATGTAGTAATAAAGGGAGTAAAAATGTTTCGACTATCCCACTGAAAAACTTTTTCAAGACTTGCTTTACTATATCCGCAAAGATTATTTCATTTTCCATATTGTATTAGACAGCACTCAAGAAGTAAAAATAATATTAAGTTACCATTGTTGAAAACAACAACGGCCCAGCCGCACTATACATATGTAGAGGTAAAATAAAAACCAAGCTAGAAACACTAAATTCATATTATAAATTTAAAAAAAAGTTATTATCAAGTGACATTACATATCTATTATCATTAATCAAACTAAGTTGTTACTGACTTTTATTTTTTATTTTATTTGTTATCCGTACTGACTCGCAATGCTTATGAATGAAGGTTAATTATACTTGTCCACGTTAAATAATCTGATATTTTTCTCTTCCTTCAATTTCTTCTGAACGATGGTAGAAAAATTCACGGAATATATTTGTAATGAGTGATATTTAATGCGGGTTAACTCAGAATTTGATAATGCTGAAATTGGCCAATATAACCTGGATATTGCATTTACATTCACGTGTGTGTGTCATTCATTATCGCTTCACTGACGCCACACTTAAGGCTAGCATTAAAATCGATACCCGGAGGATGCAATGCACAGCTAAATGTCAGGGTGAAATCAGAGCTTTGTGCTCAAGGACCTATTTGCTTTTGTTCCATAAACAATAAATTACTTTTTACTGGGGCGAGCTTTTGTTGATTTTTTACATAAAATAACAAACAAAATCACCGACTTCTCCTTTTTACGAGCATTTAAATCCCTATTAAGATATCCTAATACATTTGTTTATTAAAAGCACAATATTCAGCAATTTGAAAATCACACAAGGAGGACTTTTTTCCACGCTTTTGTAGCAAAATATTCGGGGTGTACCAAAGCTAGCAGCAGAAACTTGGCAGGTAGATTCCTGACTATGTTACGAGTCTAAAATGTTCAAGCAACCATGGCCTAATATCAATAGTTATGGAGATATGCAATATCAAAATTTGCATTTTTTAAAAATATTTCTTATGTACCTACTTATTTTTTGCAAAAAGTTGAACTATCATTACAGTAACTTATGACAATTATGAATAATTCATTTGCTTTAATACAAGTCGAATAAAATAATAAAACCTTGCAAAAATTGAAAAAAAAAAATTTACAAGGTTTTTATCATTTTATTTAAGTTGTGTTGAGCAAATGAATTTTTCATAATCGATATAAGTTACTGTAATGATAGTTCAACTTTTTGCAAAAAAAGAGTCAGAAATAAGGAATAAGAACTGTGGCTCCCTCATCAGACTCAAGAGCTTCTCTTTATTGATGAGGTCTACATGACTACCAAGTATTAAAAAAAAATTTATCTGATATGTATTTATAACTGAATTTGTGCCATAAATTAAATAAATAAAAAAAATGTACGGAATATACATGCAAAAAATAATAATTAAAGTCATGTTGTTAAAAAAATTCCCCAATTCGCTGATTTTGTATAAAATTCAAATATTGAGAAAGAGCTGAAACACGGATATTCAATTTCCTCTTATTTTGAAGCCAATCCTCCCCCCCACCCTCCTCTCCAGATTCCCCCTTGCGACCCACGTACATCCGGTTTGGATCGGCGTTTGTCAGCGATTCGGAAAATCACACGAGCTGAAACCGGATTAACAGCGTTGTCATAAATCCGGCAGTGAAATTTCAGGAACTGTTGATAGCTTCGCTCACGTTCGGCTGGAGTTCTATGAAACACCAACACTGCGCTGTAACAGGATAATTGAAATCCGTTTTTCCGACAAACTTAGCAATAAACAACGCGGTTTTGCTGCTGTTTACGAAATGCGAAGCGGTTCTTGAACAATGTCTTCAAAAGGTTAAATATGCAGGGTGTCTCTTAGCTGATAGGAAAAACTTTAAGGGATTATTCTTCATGCAATTTTGAATGGAAAATGTTTTTTACACTTTGGGTGAAATTTCAACAGTTAAGGAAATAAACGATTTCAAAGTTAGATTTTTTTCAATATTTCTTGCCGATCTTCTGAAAACGTTAGAAAAGCATTACAGAATCTTTTATAGAATATTAAAAAATCATTTGCTTTGATACAAGTCAAATAAAAAGAAACCAGATTTTGCAGAGCAAATGATTTTTTTTAATATTCAATGTAAATTACTTTCATGATATTCTAACGTTTTATACAAGATTTACTTTCGATAAAAAATTTGAGGTCACTGATCTCCTAACTTTTGACATTTCACCCAAAATGTAAGGAATATTTTCTATTCAAAATTGAGTGAAGAAGACATCCCCGATGTTTTTGCTACCCACTACGAGGCAAACTGTGTATAAATTTATTTAAAAAAATGATCAAAAAGTAGATTGTAATGCGAAACCTAAGTCGTGTCTGTTTTTTATAAACTAAGAGGCCAAGAGGGCACAACAAAGAAAAAATATTGGTCAATTACAATTTCTCCTTTATTATTTACAACTTCTTGCCAACGTTCTACGAGTTTTTCGATACCTCTTCTATAAAAAACATTCGGTCTTGACTCGAAAAGTTCATCTTTCGAACAGATGGAGGTGTCGAAAGTGCTCATTCCATTTCGGAGGCCTATAATCAAATAAAATAATAAATACAACATAAAAGCATACACAATATCCCGTAGAGCAGAAATTTTTTTTCGAATAAAGTATAACCTTTAAATCTTTTTTAGTAAATGGTTACGGATATTTTATACGAAACGTATACTTTTCCGAGAAACGATTCTCGACGTTTCGTTGAAGTCGTATTCAACGTCTTCAGGAGAACGACCTGTACCCGCGGAGGTATAGGGTGGACTGATTAATGTTTCCGGGACATAAATTATATGGTTGTGGAGTGTTCACTTCTTCTGCGATAGAGGTGGCCAGTGTGCAATATGTCCTAGTTAAATCGGTGGACTTTTCTACGACGTCTCTCAAAGGTTGAATCAAAGTCAAAGTGAGAACAGGGCGCCAAATACTTGATTGTAACTGTCATCTCTATTGAAATTGGGATGTTTGTATATTTCAATGGACTCCCTCACTAATCTGGGTATATGGAGCGGTTCTGTTGATAAGATTTTTGTCTTGTCAAATACAAGTGTATACAGAGTGCCATGCGATTGTGGTGCGTCAAGAACGATTTGTTTATAATGTTAACAATTTAAAATTTAATTGTATATTTTCACTATACTTTTGAGTATAAAAATGATTCTCAAATTCGATAAACAAAAATGCCAGCCAAAAATTGAAATTAAAAAACTACTGCAATGGTTTTTTTGTTTTTGTTTAGTAAAGAAGGAATCAAAAATTATTAGCATTGCAAAATAAAACTATGCAGCAGATACTGTACCTAATGAGATAAGTGTATTCGGATCAGTGCGGTGTTAAAAGAACTCAATATGATAACATTTTACACTTATTATTTTAACACTATTAATTTTTTATTTCAGTTTTCTTATTTCCAAATTTTCTAATTTATCCAACTGTAATCCTGTATTATTTGTATGTAAAATTTGTACATTAAATATTACAAATAAAAAGGTTATTTTTGTAAATAGATCTTTTAAATTTTTTTTCATTTCATTACATACTCCCGTATATTTATTTTTTATTTTGTTAATGTCTATATTTCGATTTTTAATTTTTAATATACCTTGTATCCTGATGAAGCAACCATTGGCCCCGAAACATGTTGGTATTTTTAACAAATTAGTGATGTCGACAAAAAAAATTAATTATGTAAATAATTTAAGTTTATTACTTTCCTTTTTTTGCAGGCATGGATTTAATTTACCTCGATGCCGTTATATCGGCAGAAGAGGACGCTTAGGACCCCCCGTATTCCATTGTGCAACCCTGACCTCAAAAGCTGCAAGCATCGTACTTGAATTCAGCGCTGAATTCAAAAGATATCGATCCTGTTTTAGAGAAAGGAGGAGAAGTGTTTCTAAAATATAGATATTTTAAATGAAGTGTGTGTGCATCACATACATTTACACACCAGGGGCATGTAGTCCATAAATTCAAAGAAACTGTGCAGAGCCTTATAGTAATATGTGATCCTTGTCCGGAATTCAAAGAGGTAGTTAAGGGATTATTAAGGGCAAGATCGAAGAGAAAGGGGTGTCAGCAGGAAGCAGATGGCTCCGTAATATACGAGATTGGACAGGAATAAGGACGGTGGAAGAGCTGTTTCGAGCCGCTAGAGACAGGATAGAGGGATCTCAAATGATATTCAAGTTTGGGGGGACCTGACACGACACTAGAAGTTAAGGGATGGGGGATAATGGCTCTATTATTTGAGCAGGTCCTAAAGGAACGATAATGTATGCAAAATTCAATCCAAGTACGGATTTTTCTCAGTTTACTAGAGTACAACTGAGCAAAATTTGGAACGAATAGCATCTAACGCAATTTACTTAAATATTATAATATCCCAAGCATCCAATTATCGTGATGGTTTCATTTTAACTACAATAATTTATTATTTACAAAATTCCCATTTTCGGAAAGATTCGGCAGTACTTATCTTTTATATTTTACTGTCTGGTCCTGGATCAATATACTAACATTTCAGAAAATTGGTTAAATAATGTAAATATTTCTACAGACAACTTAACCATGCATACGTTTCACAACCCATCATTCCCTTGGTAGTAGGCAGTATAGAACGCCACTGTCTGACACTGTTCGCTTACATAGAGCCTTGCACCTCTTATCTCTTACACTCACTAAACGATGACGTTACTGATACCATATTATGACTCAAAGGATTTGATTAATTCCTCCATATTCCATACGACTCTTTTGGTAAACTCTTTTTTCTATTCTACTCTAACTTTAGAACTTTTCGAATAAAGCTTTACTTAGCTCAATTTTAGTCAGCATAATTGTGATGGATTTTAATTCCATCTTCTTCAGTAACATGTAGTTACATTATTACTTTATACAGTAAATAAATAAATTTAAGTTTTTAAATAAATTTAAAATAGGAGCATCTGTAAAGTAAACTGGTTGGGTAATCTATTTTCTCTACATATCGAGGGTATACTAACAAAAAGCATTAAGTTAGAATTTGATTTTTCTCTGTTTTAAATGGGAAAATTTATCTATTTTTATGCTCGGAAATTTTTAGTGCCATAGATCATTATTCGATTTAAACTGTCAACAAAATTTAACACTGATCTACGAAATTATATTTTGAGTCTTAGATTTTAATTAGAATAGTTCAGAACCGAAGAACAAAACATATCTTAAAATTGTACTCATCAGACGGAAAAATTATAGAAGTGCCTTTATTGCTAACTTTATTGTTTCGCTTTTATTGCTTTTTAATTAAAGCTATTATTTTGTTTTTGTATTATGTTTGAAGTATGTGTTTTTATTCAATATATTTAATATTAATAATTTTTGTGTCTTATGCAAGACTGGAGAAGATGTAAGCACCATGACGAGACTTTTCGCCCCCGACCTGCCTACAGTAAGATAACGAAAAGACTACGAAAAGATAACGACAGTGGTGTTTATTTTTGTCCTTGATATTATTTTTTACCATAATTCACACATTACGTATTTAAATATTAGTAATATTAGTCACTTTATAAAAATTATTTTTTTAGTAAATATCTAACTCACTGATTTCAAATAGTATAATGTGGGTGCCCAAAAGATAGTTTTCTATTTCACCAAAGATTCTACAAGTTTGACTGCTTCAAAGATTTCAAATCTTTTTAAATGCAATTATCTCAGAACTTGCTTTTATGACTTAATGCCATCTGTCAGTATACCCTCAATATACCCTTCAAGAACAGTCCTTTAAGTATATCTCAGTTATACTGTATTAAGGCATTATTTCTGCATAATATTGTAAAGTAACTAGTGAAGCGCTAACTATTGTAGTAATACTCGTAATGTCAGTAATACTCGTAGATAACACATAATTATCCGACAAACTATATTACTCATCGAGGAATTCAATAAAGGGCATTATAAATAATCATCTAGTAAATCCATATAATCTCACTTAGGACTCGGTTAGCGTTTCTGAATACGAAGAGGACTATTAATGTAACCTATGCTCAGGATTAAAGGATAAGAATGCAAACTGTGCGGAGGATGCTTAATCGAACCAAAGCCCAAAATCTTGTGGTAGGCGTTAAGACAGATCAGCCGGAGTTTAAACTCCCAAGGAAGACATTATTTATTTATTATTTATTAATAATAAAACACGCCTTGAATTGGGCTTTTACATAATATTAAACATAAAATGTTCAAATAACATAGCTATCTAGGTACATAAGAAGTGAGAGTGTAAGAGCTTTAAATATGTAAACAGAGCTATATTGATTACCTAGGCGGTGCAATCCATGTATATGTGAATTCATAACACAGTCAGTGAGTGGGGACCTACAAAAAATTATGAAGCAATACGCTTTCGAAGTTGCAAAAACCGATGTTCATATATAATGCCTATACAAAATATTTTTTCGGTAGAATCCTGCCCTAAGTCGAAAATGTTACAATACCAATGTTCTAATATCGAAAATAACGGGGAAGCGACGTCAAAGTTTACCTTTCTTTAATATATTTCTGTTATTGCAGAAAAATCTGGTTCAAATTCCTAAAACCTTTTTACCATTTTACTTTATCATAAAGTATAAAAATTTATTAATGTAGTCCACAAAAAAACAAATACAATACAAATACAAATAATTAAAGAAAACCACGGGTGTAGTTTTGTAACTGAATCGGACACGATAAACACACGTATTTTACCACACAATAGTAATACCGCTATATCATACATATTTAATGAAAAAATATTTTATTTTTTATATAGCCGGATAATAACAGAAAAATCAAAGATGAAAAATGCCTACAAAAAGCAATTCAAGACTTTATTATCAAAAATATATTCGTAATTAAAATCCATTTCATTAAAACTTAATCAAGTACATAACAATGATGTAATTACAGCAAGATACAAGAAAAGAAAAGCGCTCGCTCCTGTAGAGGAGAAATATCCATATCCATTGTCATATAATTATAAACGTTTTTGTAATATTATATGTATTGAGAATTTCTTTAACAATAAAAATAGTTTCTTCAAAAAGAGCAAAATGATTTTTAGTGACATTATTAATATAATTAATAAAAATCTTTTTTTTCACCACATATGTTGAAAATATCAACATGGTTCAGGGCCAAAGATATGGATGATTCCTTAAAAAATTGGGTATATATAAATTGATTTGTAATGATTGTGATTATTTTTATGTAGGAAAAATATGTAAAAATTTTGATGTTAAAGTTAAGGAACACTTGAGGTGCATAGGTAGTAATAATTATTCCCAATTTGCGAATCACCATTTGGCTATGGATCATTCTTTTGATATTAAAAAGATTTTACAAATTATACAGAATTATACAGTTTGATAACTTATAAATTTAGGAAATAAGTAAAAGTATTAACATTAAATTAAATATTACAAAAAATAGGTCCTTTTTACAAATAGTTATCTTTTAAATTTGTTTTCATGTAAATACTTAATTATTATTCGTTTCTCATATATTATTTTTTTATATTTTGATGGACTTAGATTTCTGATTTTCAATTTGATTATGAGAAGGAACCATTGGCCCTGAATCAAGTTGAAATTTTTAATATTTAAGTGGTGAGAACAAAGTACATTTTTATTAATTATATTAAAAAAAGTATTTATAAGTTAATGGATTTATAATGTTCAATATAAATTACTTTAAGTATTATCCAAGATTTACAAAAAATAAGACAGAAATATTGCAAAAAAATGTAAAATTTGAAGTCCCTTATCTCCGCAACTATTAATATTTTTCACTAATTATAACAATCTTCATATTCTGAGAATTGAGAGGGGGGTGGATTCTTACGGAGAGGGCGAGATAGAAATTACGTGTTGCGAAAATGAGCTGATTATCGCAATAATATCTTAACAACCTAGCTTGCTCGCCAATATAGGTATAACATTGTACATTTCGTCAATTTTTACGTGATGACATTTGACAGATGTCGTAGAAACTTACGAGAACATAAACAAGTTTTATAACGATGTTTTTATCCAGGAAAAGGGAGTATATTTGATAACCTTCTTCTATTTCGGCGGTCCCTCATTGCGAAGATGACGTCTACCATGTTATTAATTATGCGTTCGAGCGTGGCTGAGGAGCCCTTTTGCATATTGCATTCCATCTAATCATTAAAAAGTTTTTACAATAAAATTTTTGTCTTCCAGTTTAAACCTTCTTATATTCTCTGTGTTTTGAATTTCCTTTAGCAGGCTATCGAAGATTTTTATACCTTTATACATCATTCAATTTTGTGAGGTGTTTTTCTTTTTCTTTAGTAGTTGTCGCTTCCTCTTGTATTGTAAGAATGAACATCCTTATTCAGCTTCATCCTGTCATCAAAGTATTTGGGTACTAATCCATGTTTAATTTTAATTATTTTACCATTACATTATATTTTATTCTTTGATTTACGGTTTCTAGTCCTAGGATATTCAACATTTTTGTTACACTTCAATATTATGAGCTCTGTTTTGTACTATTTGTAGTTCCTTTAGCATTCCTTATGTTCCCTCCATTATATCCAGTATGCTCCAATATACATACTCTCTATACGTGGGTGAACATATTACACGCATATATTAATATGGGTCTATTAGCGAATCTAATAATTGAAAAGAAGGTAAAATAAACGAACAATAATCAGTGTTTTTATCAACGATGGCTTACTGTATACACGTACATGTATACGAGGTATACGTATAATATGCGATATGCGCACGTCACTGAAGCGTAGTATATATATATATATTGTACAACATCAATCCACTCCACTCTACCGGACGCGACAGAAGGAGACGGAGATATACAGCGTCACGCTTCTTTCAACTAGTATCTGTCTCGTCATCAGTATCATCGACTGCGATGCTGAATACGGATGCTTTTAATTTAAGTCGCCCATCAATTAGCGAAATAGGTCTCCTCTCAATATCGGATCAGTTGGACACTGTCGACGGGCGAAATGAAGCTCGCATTCCTTCCCGATTTCGCTCAGCTGGAATTTTAACCACCTTAGAAATATACTTGTGGGTTGTAAATACGTCGTTTTAACTTAAAGAAAAATTTATCAAATGCTCAAATTTTATTGTAAAAAAAATAATGGAAAGTCACACAAAGATCATCATCTTTCGGTACGTACGGTACAAGAAGTTTACAAAGAAATTTACGTTAGTTCATGTCTATGTATTAGTGATCTATAGTTAAGACAGATCTAGAAGGGGAAGGGGGTGCCCGGTAGACTGGACTGCAGAGCAATGTCAAGGGATGACCTCGTCATGAGCTTTCAAGTCCTTTGAAGCTGTTAAAACATGTAGAGAAACTAAGCACTCTCAGTTCCAATTTTCAGTATTAAGCGATTTCACTCCAATTATACGTAGGTACGTACATACTTCAGTCAAATTAGTGCGTGCTGACAGTGAATAATATCGCATTAAAAGTAAAGCACAACTAATGTTTTAATTTATGGGTATTGTATTCAAGTAACAAGGGTCGTGTGACATTTCTCTCAACACCGGAAAAATTTAATAAATCAATGTCACGTGACCATAAAAGGAATGTATAGAATGATTTTGTGAGTTGCGGCATTTTTAAATAAAATAAAACACAAAAATCGTGGTAAATAAATAGCCTTGGTATTTTCTTTATTGGAAATATAATTTTATGCCATCAGTAAATAAATATAGGGTATTCTTTAGGGGTTTGGTTTTCAAATTAGCAACACTTTTTCCAGTGACAGCCAATTTGATGGCTGACAGGTGATTTGCCATTTCTTGCAAATTGTGCAAATTTATTTCGAAAACCGTGGTGAACCGTAAAAACCGTAATTATTTTTAAATGGCATTAAATTATCTTTAATATGAAGCCAATATCTTGTGTTCATATATTATGTATACCATAGAATAGGTGTGGGATGGACGAAATTTAGATCCGTAACAAGAATCTTGTGTGACCCGAAAATGCTTATAAAACATAAAGGAAAGGTATACCAGTATTGTACCAGACTATTGTTAGACCCGCGATACTATATGGTTCCGATGCGGGACTGTGTACAACTCCTATTTTAGGCAACTCGAAATAGCAGAAATGCGAATGCTTAGATAATCGGCAGGAGTAACATTAAAAGTTCACGCATTCGTGATAGCCTGGGTGTCACGGACATAAACAGTAAGCTGGAGGAGCGACAGTTGAGATGGAATGAGCACATAAGACGGAGACCAGCAGACAACACAGTGAAGCAGGCAATGTCTATGGAGCTTCATCGACAGTCATCCAGAGGAAGACCAAAGACTCCTGAATGACTCAATGCTCCAAAATATTACAGAGAAACGGTCTGGATGAAAGCGATAACCAGATCCGAAGAAAATATAGCCTGAGAACGAGAAGAGCCGACTCCAATAGCCTACCAAGACAATGAGTTGGGCCAGTGCAAGGAAGAAGAAAGAAAGAAAGATCTATTTGTTGTTCTTTTGCTGTGATCTTGTGATTGCTGGAATCTTGTGATTGACTTTTTACCAACTTCTTGACTAGCTAGAACTCTGAAACTTTCAATATTTACGTAAAGTGGATGACTACACACTATTAAATCATTTTCGGCATGATTTTCTCATTATTTCGATTAAAATTAATAATCACGTCACTCACAAGCAAGAGCTGCAGAAACAGCTGAAGAAGAACGTGCCGTTCGCAAATTAAGAACTGCGTGTTTAATATTTGGATACTGCATAAAAGATAATAGCATGTCTTCAAACTTTGTTTGATTTACTTGTTTTGTGTTTTATTTCATTTTTAATATACCTCTTTATTGCTTTGACAGGGGTGCATGTCGATGTTTCGTGCAGGGGTGGATTAACATTCGTCTGGAATACCTGCGCTCGTCTATTTACCTTTTCCTTAACTCTGCCGTCAAAGTCATTACGTATTTTTATTTTACTCATAAACAACTATGCGTGACACGTTTATATTCAATTTTGTTATATTTATGTATTTACATTAAAGGCATGGAAATCGAAAATAAATCATGGTAATACTACATACACGCCCAAAACATCAGCTGCCAATTTAATTGCGTTTGAGTAATGCCTTAGGGTGCGTGTGCATTGTGCATGAACTCTTTGCCGAGAAAATCGCACAATGAACGGTACAGAATTCGGAGCAGAGCGAGTAGTCATTCGCTGTGTATTGTATTTTGTACGCAGAGTAGATTCACCAACAGAAACACAGCGATCCGAGACGTATAAATGTTAAATAATTTTTCTATATATTTTTTTCCCATTTCATTTTTTAGTCTCTCCGGTAGTTTGTTAAATAGCTTACAAATTACGTAATGTTTAATAATGTTTGGTCCTGTTTCCGTAAAAAAATATTTTTTATTTCTAGTTTTTTATTCGTTATTTTTCTTGTCGTATACACGTATTGTATTAATAGTTTGAATCTGTCCTCGTATTATTCCAGTGTCATTTTGTTTCGGTAAGATTTTATACATTTTGAATAGATTGGTCCTTACACGCTTATTTTTGCTTTTTATTTCCGATATTATTAGTATTTAATGTTATAAAGATAATTATTTTTATTTGTAGTTGTTTTACTTTGTCTAAATACGATAAAACTCCAGTCTGTAACTGTTCAAATCGTTGTTTATAATTGAGTATACCATACTTTATAAACAAACTTTATAAACAACATAGAATATTATATGAAAGAAATTACCAAGTAGCGTTCTTAGTCTTGCATGTGTATTCTATGTGATTTGTTCAGTTGAACATTTTGTCTATTGTTAGTCCCAAAATAACATATTTTTCTACCTTTTCCAAGCGTGTACATATTGAAAATATGTATGCTGGTATTGTACGACCGACCTTTGGAAGTGCGGCTATTCTATTGCACAATGCCCTTCTGGCCCACAAAACTTTCATACAAATCATTATCAAGGATCTTCACCATTCATGATTATTGTTCCGCACTGCTTAGAGCGGTACTTAATCATTTATTTATTTATTTTATCGTCTTACTGAAAGGGTCGAGGTTTTAACGTACACACTAGACTTCCACATCCGGAATTCTGCTCCCACTAATTCTTTCTCCTTCCGATAATCCCATGCATACCTTCATCTTTTTCAAGTAACATGAATGATAAATATCTGATAATATTGTCACGAGATCGTGGCAATTGATCAAACATTTGATAATAATTAAAATTTTATTTAATAACCAAAGTCACTGAACACGAATTTTATTGGAGCACTGTTTTTAGTTCAAAATAATTTCGCACTAATAACTCGTCTGTGAAACATTTTATGCTCATCTTATGAGGGTCTTGTATGGGGAGATAGTGGGCAGGCGAAAGGCTGTAGGACATAAAAAAAGGTATAAAGACTGTCTTCAAGAATCGCTGAGCCTACGTGGAGCACCTGAGAACTGGGGGCAGCTGGCACAAGATCGTGTGAGCTGGAGGAGAGTCTGCTCTGGCTGATGGTGTTGCGGCGGCCAGACGATTAAAAAATGGGGACGACGGGACAACCTGATCGTTCCTATGTGAAGTATGCGGGAGAGAATGCGCCTCTCGAATAGGGCTTTTTCCCACCACAAAGCTCATGAGAGGCGCAACAATCAACTAAGTTAGAATGGAACTCGTCTTATAATATTCGCATGTCTGGGATCACACTTATTTCCGAACGACCGGAAGTCGCTTTCTTAAATTATTATCGCTGATCACATTAAATTGCCGCTTCGTTTCTTGTCTCTGGTTTCGCTAGTGTGGAATCGCTGAAATGTCACAACGAACTTTTTTCGAGATTGTTGATAAAAATTATCTTGTAATCCGAAACAAACTTAATATTAGTAAAATTAGTTAATATTAGTTGATGTAGCGGTTACGACTTTCGCCTTGTGATCAGTGGTCGGTGGTTCGAGACCTACTCCAGGTCGCCTAGCAGCGGCTATTGGCCGTGAAGCAGCTACTCTAGCGAAAGCATTTAGATCTATTTATTTTTATTTAGCATTTAGATAGATCTGTTGGTGCTCTGAGGTAACAGTGCGAAACAGGCCGAATGGGGAAAAGTAATATTTGATATTATTACCTTTTTAGTTTAAGAACTTTACAGCGTGCTTTGATTCTGCGAACAGTGCAAACTGTCTAAAAGGTCTTAGGAAGGTAAATCGCTATACATAGCTCTAGGGTCATTGCGTTACGAAAAACAGAATTTTTGTGACATACTTTTGTTCGGCGTGTTGACCCAAAACTGATTTTATATAAATATGCTTTTGGCACCTGTTCAAATAGGTTTTTTTGTGCCGTCGCGCGGTGGCAGAGAACGATTTTTTTATTCTCTCCGCCCCGGTTAAATGTCGAAAGTGTAAAATTGGCGCTCGGTCAAGCTGCTCGTTCACCGTTAGTCGCTATCGAATGTTGTCAGAGAACGTTAAAACATAATTTTTAATGTAATAAATACACCTGTCAATAGACTTGGGTGTTCCCTGTTCTAATATCTGCATCACCAAAAAGAACTATTATTCGTTCAAACTATTATAGTTCACGTGTCCCAAAGGCTCGTTTAGCTCTTCAGCTTATCGTTGAATACTAAGATGAGGTATTTAAAGATTTTCAGCAAAACGATTTCTGTACACCCAAAAAGACTCCCATAACTACTTTCCCACATATAGCCAAAAATATAGCTTCGTCTCTATAAGACATCTATATCTTGATTAATAATGTTCCCCTGGGGATAAAATCCAGTAGAGTGTTCTTTAATAATTTGGACATACTCAAAATATTCTAAATATAAAAAAATGGTCTAAATAGTAAAAAATTTAAATAATTTTCAGGCGTATTCTAGTGTAACGTTAACAATTCGGAAGATATCTTTATATACACATATAAAGAATATTGCTTTAAAAAAACTCCAATAAAAATATAGATACCTCAGTATCAATAGTGACATCTGTATTGGATTATGGGAATGAAAAAGCTTTGGACTGCAGGTAACGGTAGTAAAACATAAAAAAACTCACATACGAAACAAGTTATGTACGTAAAACATATATACAACTTCCAAAAATTTGATAGATGTGTGATTGTCTATCATGGGTGGAAATTTTGAACGTTAAATTGTGTAAAGTGATCTCTTAAGCCAGCCATACGATAGGTCATAAGCCCTACGAACATCCAAAAAGACTACCTTATATATATGTACTATACCTACTTTATATATATATATATTATTATTTCGAGATAAAAATATAGCTTCGTCTCTATGAGACATCTATAATAAATATATCTTGATTTAAAATAATAACGAACGAATGGGGACCCACCACTTTCCCAGGGCCGTTCTGTGAGCCGACGGCTCCCATATCGGCCCTACTCTTGCGTCGCCAGGTTGACATTTTTCTTATTTAAAGCCATCCCCATTTATCCCCATTTAAAATAATAAGTACGACGAACCTATAGTAGGTTCACAGATAGTTTATTTGTCAAATAACAATTTTATTTTCCTCACAAATATTATATTGACACGAGCCGCATCAATATAATATTTGACTTGCGACGAAAAAGCAAATTCGTTATTATGTCACCACCGACATGTAAATCAATTGTGACCTTATGATATCGATGGATTTATTATATTTGGTTTATTTAGTTTAGCGCAAAAAAGGCATGATAGTCCCATAAATATTATGAATGTTAATATAAACAAAGAGAAACAACAAAAGAAAAAAGAATTTGCGAATAACGGGTATTGTGTGTTCTAATAAATCGCGGAATTGGAAAGAAGTATCACGTAATCGTTTTGAAAAAAAATTAAATGAAAGATATTGCGCTTTGTGGTTATTCTAATGAGAACTGTTATTTGAATTTCGCAAAAAATATTTTACACATTGAAGTACCCGTTTACAATTTTAAATATGCGAGTATAAAAGCAAATGCAGCAGAAATCAAAAAAAAATTAATGCAGTCATCGAGGATTATTAATTTAAAATGTAATAAATTCTAAATTTTGTAGGAAATATAGCATTATAGCAATATAAAAAATTGATTTATAGGAAACATGATTTTGGTACATAAAATCTTTAATTGACTACATTCAAAATATTTATTTATTTTTTTAGATATTGCTGCCTTTGCTTTTACACCCCACATATTCGGCCGTATTCTGAACTAAGCAATATTACTATTCTGTATCTTGACATTTATATATAATATTGTAATGCTGCCAATTTTGACTTTTTAAGTTTGAAATTAATGAATTCAATTCTGTCAAACTTAAATTTCAAACGTCAAAATTGTCAGAAATACAATGTTATACTATTAAAAGTGTCAAGATGCAGAAATAGCAATATTTCTTAGTTTAGAACATGGCCAATTATCTATTGTTAAGTCAGCGATTATTCTTTTATTAGATAAAGTGAATAAGTCTGTCTCGGTACGATTGAAATTGATATAATCGAGCAATTTCTTTTATGGATTCTAATTCTAATTTATATATATTTTTCAAAGCTTCGTACCCATATCCGCGATGCACTTTCTAATTTACAATGAATTTTATATCAAGTATTCAGTAGTTTCGACTCATTGGTTCAATTTTCAATTTAATCCTTACTAACTGGTCTACTTTACTAAACTAGAGAGACAATTTCCAAATCTTTCAATCGCGAACGAATATTTCTTATACAGGTGTATCATAACTAATAGTTAGTAAAAACTTTAAGGGGGTTCTTCTTCATTCAATTTTGAATAACAAATATTTCTTACACTTTGGGTAAAATGTCAACAGTTATGGAGATAAGATATCAAAGTTTAAGTGTAAACTTTATTTTCACTAGATTGTCAGACAGTGCTCTTCCAGTAGTATATGTTCAAGAATATTTATTATTCTATAAAATAGTTATTTTGTGAATCAATCTTAGTGTCAATAAAAAATAAGTAATAGTAATAATTAAATGTTTACAATATAATAATGGCGTTAATTCCATATTATAGACAAAGAAAAAAATGATCTGAATTGGATATTTAATAAAATAATAATAAAGTGTCTGGCTTATTTCCTGGAAGTTCGGAGAGACAATCAACGACATTATTAGTATGTATTGGGATTCTCTGTATTTTACTACTGAATTTGAATACTCATATAGTCAACTATAACTTTGAGGTCCACACGTATCTTACGAGAACTCGGGGGGATTTTAGACTACCACAAACAAAACTGGCAGGAAAGTAAAATAGTTTAAGCTTTAAAGGTTTCAAATTATTCAAAGACCTGCCAGAAAATTGTGAAGGAAGCTACTAGTTTCACTTTTTACTTCCTTTCTTTTAACTCGTGGCGTCTGCTTGCTTGTTTGCTTGACGAAAAAACTTTGGATCGATTTCAACCCTTTTCACGTGATCCAATCGAGCTGAAACTTTTCAAGTAGACTCGTAACGACGATCAAGAAGATCTATCAAATTTTTGTTAAGAAAAGTTAATAATTATAGTATTATTTTGGATTTTTAGAAACTTTAATGGTTTTTTCAAATTGGAATCATTACAAAAGTTTGATTACCACCAACAGCGGCCCGATAACGTCACGGAATATTTAAAATTTGAATTACTCCGTCGGTAGTTATAATAGGTACTTCACTACGAATTTCGAAAATTTATGACAATTGGTTCACAGATGACAGCACGCTTTGGTTTTTTTGGGAAGAAATCAAATAATAATGAAGATATTTTTAGAGATTTTTGACATAGATATTTATTTGTCTAGACATGTCTCATTTTCAGTCAATCAATTATTTAATTACATGATGGTAAACTTAATTTACAAAGAAAAGGAGTAAAATAAAAACTTGGTTTTTATGGGTTAGTTTTTTTCGTTATTAAAGTGCACAATTGTGAAATATAAATTTAATATATGATCATGATGTATAATATTATCTTTTTTTTATGTTTTTAAAAAGTTTATTTACTAGATTTGTTAAAATATTTTTTTTACTACTAAATAAAAAATGTAGGTACGTGTACAATTTAACCTAATACTTACTTACCATCATGCCGTTTCCCCGTCTGATCAAGACTATCGATATGATTTCGCTGTAGAAATTGTCCATTATTATTAGGTATTGTATTGTGACGTGATGATAGAATTCTGAGAAATTACACACGATCGGAATCCCTCGTAATATGTCAAAGACGACAAAACTTTAGAATGTTCTAGAACACCCTACAATACTCTGGAAATAATTACAAACGAACAGTCAGGAAGCGACGAGAATATTCTCTTAAACGCTGGAAATTTAAAGAATAATCTAGAAAGTTCGAAAAACCAACGTATTTCGCGGCAGTTCAAGTTTGTCATAACATTTCTACCGGTGGATGTAACATTAACAACGAAGCGGTAAGCTACAGTGGCCTGTCGTAGATATACGAGCGAAATATTAAGCGAAGTACTTTCTTACGTGCGATAGTTGAACGGAATTTTCTCAAAACAACGAGCGATAATAAAGTGTTTACAGACAGTGTGTGATAAATAGTGAATAAGTGTGAATTCGAGATAAATGCTCAAATTGAATTCATGTCCATTGACTAAGTGACTTAATTAAAATAATCAATAAATCTTTAATTAATTTCCAGTGTTTTTATTTATCTACCAAAGCCACGACCCGTGAAACTCTGAGGTTTTACTTCAAATACCCGGAGGAAATTGTGCAATTATCGGTTCAAAGAGAAATGCGGATATCCATTAACAGTTTGCAGCAGTTCTGAAAGAAAACCATTATAAAGTCAGTATTCCAGTTCCTTACCGCATGTTCCATAAAATATAGTACTCACTTATCACACCATTTACCGGAAGATACGAGGAACCAGGGATATGCAAGCCATGGCACGCGTAATACTATACGGAACGAGGAATTTTGGTGGCACGCCCTAGAGAATGACACGTAGAGTTCTAAAATATAAAATATATATAATAGCAATCGATAGGTACTATTTTCCTCCTCAACCTAAAATGACAGGCTGACAAAATGACATTTTAATTAACTTTTCTGGCAATTCGAGTACCTTTTATCATAACTTCTCACGCATTGTGTCACATTTTTGTGTAGAAAGGTATCTAAATTCATTAAGTTTAATATATTTTAAATAAAATATATTTTTTAAATGATATTTTCACGTGCTGTGGCAAGGGAGGAATGAATGAAAACACTGGAAATTAATGAGCGATTTATCAATTATTAATTAATTCTATTCAATGTACAAAGTCACTTAAAACGAATTAAACTTAACGCTATTCTTTAAATTTCACTATTTTGCAGTATATAACTCGCAAATGAGCACTTTTTTTATTGCTGGGTAATACGTATTTAAAATTCACTAAAACATTCCATCAAATTTTCGCTCGTAGTATTTATTGCGTTTATTTTTAATTCCAATTAGTTATTTCACTCGATTATTCGCTTTATTTACTACGCTATACTGGGCGTCGTCTTGCGCGCACTGAACGAACTGTTAAACGTGACAACTAAACTCGCGCCGCGGCTCCAGTCCATATTTATACCTAAATGCTGATATTGTCGTACTTTCTAGATTATTCTAGTGTTTAGGAGAAGGTTCTCGTTGCTTCCCTGTTATACCAGGCATTTCTAGACGTTTGTAGACGTATCCCGAAGGTTTTAGGTTACCCTAGATTGTTATAGGCAGTTCTCAGTCCTTCGATAGCGTTGTGACATACTACAAGGAGTTCGGACAGTGCGTAAATTCTTTTTAGCATTTCGTTACAATATATATTATTTTTTTATCAATAAATAAATTACCTAACTAATGATGTTTTAGAATTAAAGAAAATTTCTCCACTTAGTGGGCTTTGTATAACTCTATAGACATGTGACATGATTTTTTTCAGTAGTTTTACAAAGTAAACTTTAATTAATTACATTAAACTAAAAGCTTGTGCTATGATGAGAGGATTAAGTTGTTGGTGTTCTAGAATTAGAATTTCTGCTGACCCAAGTAGTGAGTACATGTAAAAATTTCGGGTTAACTTAATAAAACTAAAACAAATTACTCGTACATGTTCATAAACAGACGTAATGCAGTTGAAAATGAAAATCTTTATATTGCTGGAACGAAATTATATATGTTCTAGAATTGGACAATGTATTGTATAAGTACTTTGACCTAATGAAATGCCACATTGAGCAATCTTTTGCAACTTTTATCCGCTTGAAAAAGATGCTCTGTAATCATGATCTCAACCTTACAATACGAATGCGAATGATCATAAGCTACGTGTTATCAATATTATTTAATAAACGAAGAATTGATGCGACTTGAAGCATTTGAAAAGTGGTTTGGATGGATAAAGAAAAAGAAGCAATTAAAACTAGAAAAACAAAAAAACTTCAATATATCAGAAATGTGATGAAATATCCAAAAACTTACGAGATCTTGCACGTCATTACGCAGCGAAAGATGGCCGGAAGTAGGGGCTCTGGAAGAAGAAGAACATCGTGAGTAAAAAGCCTAAGATAGTGTTTTGGATACTGTAGAGCTATTTCGGGCCGCAGAAACTTATGTAATGATAGTCAACGTCCGTTGAATGGATAGGACATAAGAAGAAGTTCTGGAATGGGACTCGAACCACTGATCGTTCCAGCCAGATTAGCCCCATTCCAAAACTTGTTATTACTTGTTGATTAGGCGAGAGTCATAATAACTGCACCAGCAAGCTATTATGTAACAGTACACGGAAAACTGTCATAATATATTAAAGTTTGTGTTTTCTGGGGTATTATGCCGTGTTGTTACGACCTTTCGGGCTGACGTCTCGGATGCCATTGCAGGGTCCATCATCAGGGCTGATGTGTTGTTGTGAGTGTTGTGTTGTGGTTAAGTATCGGCTTGCAATACCGTGTCGAAAGCAGGGTACGCGTCTTATCAAGGAAGCATTATAAATCTACAAGCACCCGATAAATAGTTGAGGTTAGTGAACCCTGCAATGGGATCCGAAACGTCGGCCCGAAAGGTCGTAACAACACGGCATAATACCCCAGAAAACACAAACTTGAAGATTCTGAGTGGCCGTGAAAACCTAAGAACATTCTGTCATAATATGTTCGTGATATTAACGGCCTCCCGATTTGTCAAAAACAGGAAGCCGCGCCCCTTCTCCTCCAATATCTCAGCGGATTGGCGCCAAACGTAACACTCGATTAAGTCACACAACACGTCAATACGTCACACTGGATCCAATGCGTCACGGAACACACGCATGCACAATTCTCACGGATGATGCAGTGTTACAAGACGGAACGACCTGGCGAAAATATTTTAAGTATCTGGCCGGCCAACAAAGAATCTATTTTCTCGCCTTCGGATAACCGGTAGCTGTTAATCAGGGACCGGGGGTGTGCGACAGATTTATTTGATTTTTAATAAAAAATACAATTTGATTACGTCATTGCACCCACGTGTCTTAGGGATCACGGGACATATCACAGACATTCCAAAGAATTAAAATCATCTATTACGGCTTACATAAATCAAACTGCATGATAAACAATAGTTAGTATAGGTATACTTCGAGCAGAAAGGATCAAACTGGCGTATTGTTCTAAGGTTAAACCGTATTGATTAGTGGTCGGAGTCCGATGCTGGTTCAAGATCAAAAATAACTTAATTCTATTTTCAGATTAGTTTGAAAATATGTAGTAAGAATTTTGATTGACACATTCCACGTACATATTCATTTCATTTTTTTTCAAAACAAAAATATATAAATAGACTCGTAATTGGATTGACTGGAAGAGAAAAATTATAAGCAAATGAAACCATTAAAAAAAGTGATACCGCATCTTTATCTATTGCATTGCGATAGCATCAAAAAGTACACTGCGCTATTTCTTTTCATTAAATAGAATTGATGAAACACGTATTCAATGTCATTCGCGTAATGAGGGATCGCCTAAAAAGATCTTCCGCATTAAATTATCTAATTTAAGAAAGTGAAGATTTTTGGTGGATTTTCTAGATTTTCCCAAAAATTTTCTGGATTTTCCCAAAAAAAAAACATCTATAAGAGACTGAATGGGGAAGAAATGTGATCAAAAATATGTGTGAAATATTTATTTATTATGTAATTAAAGAAAGAACAAATTTAAATCAACAAACAAAGGATCGCTTGTAAAAATAGAAGATATAAAAATAGCAGTTGAATTAAAGCATGGTTGCTAAGATAGCTTGACCAAGCAAAACGGAAAAGAGAGGAGAGGATGGTAACGAAAATATACGAGGCGAGTGTGGAAGGCAATGTTCGCGAAGAACGTTCGAGAAAAACATGGCGTAAACAGATAAACCGAATATTAGAGAACGGTTCTGTTGAAAGCTTTATTTACCAAAGAGCGTGCACGAGAACATGAAAATATGAAAGTGGACGAGGCAAGAGTCGTGTAACAAAAAAGTGTAGTGTAGTGACAGGAAAGTGCAACATTTTATCCTCTGCTTACTCTGCTGATTATTGGTTAGATATCTATTCAACACTGCTAAATATATATACATGTATTCAGAATTAAGTATATTGTGAAAAATTTACTAGCACACGCAATAATAAATATATATTATATATTCTTGGCAAAATATATTTTACATTATATAAATCCGCTGAAAGTGCAGAAAAATATTCAAATATTTTGCATTGTAAGCATAAGCACACAAAGTGCTCAAGCTGCTCTCAGACAAAACATTAATGCGTACGTGTACCTCGAATATCCCTGAAAATCATGACAGCCATTAGGAATTACCATTAGGATTTTATAAAAAATCCAGACTTGAAATCGTAAAATACATTTAAAATGTCAAAAACGGGTTTGTGAAAATCTGACGGCTTTTAGCAAAAGCGTCAGATTTTCTTTTCATATCCTGATTTCAGAAATATTCATAAAAAATAATCTCTATATTCTTTTTTAAATAACATCAAGCCGGCAAGTTAACGAGCTATCGGAGGATTTTTAGAGTATCAAGGAGACCCTGAACAAACTTTAAACTGTTCTCAAGTATTCATTTAATTTTCTTGAATGTGAATATCGGATACTTCTCTTCATTTCCGCAACTCATTAAAACGTATAATACTCTTCATTCATAAAGCAATATTTTCAGATGGCAAATCAAAATTCAAAAAGAATATTTTATGCAATTTACAATATGATCATTGATGCAACAGATGAAACTTCCTTGTATAATGCACAAAGTGTATGGGCAATGGGCATGTCATACCTGTGTTGTGCTAAACTAAATAAAATCAAATATACATATATTCGTCTATTACGTAATATTTGTATTAAAAAGGCCAGTATGCAAGTGATACTCTGTCTAATTCTGGTGAAAATGGCATGGTAATTAGTTAGTTAGTTATAAGTTATACTCGTGAAATTAATAATAAAAACGTCTTAATAGAGAAATGAAAAACAAGAGAACTCGTCATAAGAAGGGTTAGTTAATAAGTTTTTGTTTAGTTTATAGACATAGCTATGCTTGATTGTCAAGCATTTATGTACATTTAATCATTTTTTGGTTTGCATAATTTTTTCAGTACGTAATATAAAATTTACAGAAGTCATTGCCATCTTTAAATCTTTAGGAAGGGTAGTTAAAAATATGATTCCTCGATAGGAGAAATAACTCTAAGCTGTGCTAGTTAATATTCAATATATGTATAGTGTATAGTAATATGTTCGTATATTATATATTACTCAAACAAATCGAAGCATTATTAGTAAAGTATTTTAGTATGTACTTTCAATACAAGGCTTATTTTTACCAAAATACATTATATATATATTTATATATACATATTATATACATTTTAGACTGTCGTTTAAATTTTGATTTCGACAATATAAAATATGTTGTATCATTCCAACACGCTTGCTTTTATCGTTGTAAACAAAATTTTAATACTTTTGGAATGTAATAATATTCCATTAATTATTTCATTGACATAAAATAAAATAGTTGCTTTTTCATTTTTCTCGTTTAATTTACAAGAGACGCTTTTTGCCCTGTGAAATTGATAATTTACCCCAGAGAACAAGTATTTATTTTTAGTTTATGCGATTATGTAGTAAGATTATACAATCTTATCTCGGAATCAATAAATTATTTAATGATTAATCTGGCGCGTAAATTTCAGATATAAACACGGTTTCCGCTGGGTTTCCGTACATTTTTTCAGGGCGCGTTCGCCAACCGACCAGCGGGACTTACCTATACAAAAAAAATTCATAGTAGTTTAACAACATTGCGTCGCTATGTGATTAGGTTTTATAACTCGTATGACATTTTTTTATTCTTACAGGAGTAACTTTTTAACTTAACATTTTTAACTTTAAAACTAAACTAAGAAAAACTGTGTTTTTTTTAACGCTTTAATAGGTCAAATTACTAAAGCAAGTTCCCAAAACAGTCTCATATCATTGTTATAGAGAATTCCCTGAAGAAGTGAGTACTTGTATCAGTAAATATAATGTTTCAAGCAGTGTAATATTATTGTAAATAATATTTTATCATTATATTTCAAAACAATATTAGATGCAAAGGTTTAACTTAAACAATCGTGCAGCCAGAAAAAGATATTTCTACCAATATATTTAAACATATCTAGTATGTATTTTTGCAATCAACAGTTAATCTTATATAAATATTCTGAATATTATTACCTCACGAAAGTGAGATATTATTTTATTTGGATCAGAAATTCATGATTTAATGATAAATATTAATTAAAACTTTATATTTAATAACATATCGTCAACATATCCATTTACTCCGAAAAATATCTGTATTTAGATATGTTATTGTAGACATGTTATTAAAATATAATATTTATATCGTATTTGGTTTATGATAAACCAGTGTAAATTGAGAGATATAACATAAAATAAACATAGAATAGATTTAACTTTGGACAGAAAAAATAATTATAATGTGAAAGCGCAAATGAGATTAATACAAACATTTAATGACGACCCGCACTGTTTACTTACATATTTTTTGTACCTGTATTGCCCTTATCTGCCGGAATTCAAATGTCTTAATATCCAAACATTTTTACCTCCTATAGTGTACACGTACAGAAAATATCTCAGGCTTAAGGCGATCGTCTAGCAGAGTGAGCAAATTTGACCATTTTTTCTCATATCTTCTCATGCGTTTTTTCACATTTTTGTAGGAAAATATCTCATTTTAAAATTTATTCATCAGGTTACGTATATTTTAAATACGAATATCGTATTAAAATGGCACAAACTAAATTATATAATTGATTAATAAATTATCAAACCTTCGATGTTTTAAAAATGAAGAAAATTGCGCCACTTTGTGGGCCTTTTATGAGGGAATGACCTGTTGAGATGTTTTTTTAATTCAATAATATTATAAAGTAAACGTTTATCTTAAATTAATTACAATTACTGAAAAATCTGTTAGTTTGTTTACATGTAATTTATGTTTTAAAAAACATTGTTTTTTTTAATATTTTTATTTTTTGTGTGTTTTTTTCAATCCTTTTAAGATTTATAACTTTTTTCTTTAATAAATTAATGAAATAGACATTATTTTAAAATTAATACAAAAAAAATCAAAAAATTATTCTCGATTTCAGATATTAGCTATTTAATCAAGGCACTGCGTATTGTGTCATAAATACGTCGTGTCTTGATTAAATATCTAAAATCAGGAATATCCACAAAGATTTTGATATTTTTTTGTTTTTATTATAAAACAATAATATCTATTCTTTTGACCATTGAAGTAAAAAAGTTGTCAACTATGTAAAAAGAATTGAAAAAAACCCACAAAAAAAGAAAATATTTTTAAGAAACAGATTTTTTTTAAACATAAATTGCAAGTAAACAAACTAACAGATTTTGCTATAATTGTGATAAATTTAATATAATCGTTTACTATATAATATTACTGAATAAAAAAGACATCTAAACAGGCCATTCAGTCATAAAAGGCCCACAAACTGGAGCAATTTTCTTCATTTTTAAAACATAGAAGGTTTTGTAATTTATTAATCAATTATATAATTTAGTTTGTGACATTTTAATAAGATATTCGTATTTTAAATATATGTAACCTGATGAATAAATTTTAAAATTAGATATTTGCATACAAAAATGTGATAAAAAACGCAAGAGAAGATATGAGAAAAAATGGTCATATTTGCTCATTTTGCTAGACGATCGCCTTAATACTATGACGTAAGTCTGGCGGTCGCTGGCTCTTAGTCTATATTATTTGATTGCTTAGTAACGTTTTTTCACGGAAGGATTTACTAACTTAACGATTATATATCGATTCCAACGATTTCTAAATTGTGGCTCCACACATTTGAATGATTTATATTCTTGTTATAGAAAACGGATAATAACAATGTCGATTAAAATTATAATTAAGCACTTCTATTTTACTGAGCTCATCGTTGAAACGCCCTGGGAGTTGGTCAAACCACTGTCCAATATCAGGAGATTTTAATGTAGACGAGAACAAAATGACTTCATTCATTTGTATAACATAAAACTGATGCAACTTTGTTTCAAATAGAAAATTGGGTTTATTTTGGATTATAAAATATTTAATTACTAGCTGTAACCCGCTCATAAAAAATGATGGTACTTTTTCATGTCGGTTTCTAAAGAATAAGTATTTATTTATTTAAAAAAAAAGATTTTCCAATGCACTATTTTAAATGAAATTTTTATGACAACTATAAATGGGAATCCACCCACTGAATACCCGGGTATTAAAAATCACCGCAAACGAACACCGCAACATTTTTGATAAACAAAATATGTCAAAACATTAATCTGCCACTTTGGCTTCATCATTCTTGCGTGACTTTTCTCTCGGATATGTTTTCCTTGGTTCTTCTGACTAGACAGCAAAGCAAAATGTGCTCGGCCGTAAGTTTTCATTGTGGAAACTCTCGTTCGTTGCTGATGCAGCGCTCCGTGGCGTTAAAATATACGGGTCGGTTTAACGCGCAGCATATTTTCTAATCCGGCAAAATCACTTCATTTCATATTTTCATTAAAAACATAAAACGTTGAAAAATTAAACCACAAAAATTATTGAAAAAAATATTTTAAAGAAAAAATAAACGATTTTATTAATTTAAAATATGTCGTATTTATTAAAATTTTATTGATGAGTACGAGTATACACGATAGGTGTTATGTATCCAAAATTCGGGATATGGAGACCAAATAAAAGGCGTTACGAGTTTCTCCAATGTATTCAGAAATAAATAAGTGTCGACCGACTCTATCAAGACCCTGTGCTAACTGCACGCCAGCTAAAAGAAGAGAGAGGGAGAGAGCAGACGCTCTCTCTGTTATAGCAGTGCTACCTTTTACTCTCGTCAGAGTGATCTGCGCGAATACACTAAAAGATCCCATTGTATATTCAGTATATTGAACCGATCTTTTTTACCGATTCTGGTTCACGTATTTAAGATTTGTTTTTTAATTTTTATCCATATCAGATGAATATATTGTTTTTGCCAAGCAGATAAGTAAGCATTTTGGTGCATTCTGCGAAATTTTCTGCGATAAAAACGATTTTCTACGAAAATTGTAGTGTATAAAAATTACTGAGCACTTGTTGAATGATTACTGACTTCTCAAAATTACTCCATTCCCGATTAAATAGACTCCGATTCTTACGAGCCAAGATAAAATAATGTTCGAAATAAAATTTTGGTCGAATTTCAAGGTCCTCCTAACTAATTTTACAATTACCGGTATAGTCCTCTACTTATTCTTACCAAGAGGAGGTACGGTCAAAAAGGATGTTACCTACCTAATATTTTTACTCCGTTTGCGGGAAGAATCCGAAAAACCATCAGAATTGTGAAAGATTATTATTTTATTTAACTTGTATGAAAGGAAATGAATTTTTCATATTCGATTTATGTTAATGGTAGTCCAACGTTTTTCAATAAATAAGTCAGAAATATTGAAAAAAAAATGCAAACGTCGATTATCTCCATAACTATTTATATTGGGTCATGCTTGCTTGAACATTTTCGACTCATAATCAAGGCAGGAATACAGTCCTGCGGGGTTATTAATGTTTTCCAAATAACCCTGTTTAGCTAAGAATCAAACCTTTATAAAAATTGTACCCTCCTGAAAAATTAATTAAATTTAATTTAATTCTTAACATTCATTATTTACCATTATATCACGCTTTCTTCTTATCACGAAATATTTGGCAACAATATCCAATATGTAATTAATTCACAACTCAATGCCGTTTTGAAAAGATCTCTTTTGTCAGCATGACAATATAACCAACATCCGAACAACGGACCGAAATTTCAATAAAAGATCCAAATATTTTTTTCCAGCTGAACAATACTCGCCGTCAGAACCAACCCGACTCGTAAAATAATTGAAACGTAGTGCAGTTATCGATTTCCTTTTTTTCTAACCGTGCACTTTCAGCTTTCCTTCCAATCTTTAACCTTCTCTTTCTACTCGGTGTTGTTCTTTCTTTTCATTGTGTCCATCCTCAAGCTTTCATTTTGTTGTCTTTCTTAGTCAGCAAGCATGTGTATAGATATCGGACTGAGGCAAGCATTTTTTATATGCAGTTTTTTATATGTACTTTAAATAAAAATCAAACATTAAAACTTTGTTATCTGTCTGCCCCCGTAACTTCGTGCAACGTCCGTAATTTCGTTCGAATTCACGGCCAAAAAAACGGCCGGAGACGGGGCTCGAACCCCGAGCCACCAGACCCGAACCGGCCGATTAACTGGCCTTGGCTACGGCCACCTTTCCGTAGACCGCCAAAAATATGCTATAAATATGTACTAGGGCTTAGCGAAGACGCAAACCAATTTTACATAATTTTTGAGAGATTACAGCTAGTAAATATATAATACCCTTCGGGGGAACCGAAAACAAGACGAAGCTAAACAGCCTTCATTGACAACAAAATAAAATACTGAAAATGATCTACAATTTGAAATACCTGACATCAACTGAAATGATTTACCGAATAACACAATAATTAAATATTGATAACATTACAAAAATCGAAACACTAAAACTCATTCACAAGCTAGCAAATGACGAAATACCTACAAGACGAAGACATTCAATTACATAAAATACACGACCACTGTTACAAGCTCCAATAACCGAGGAGCGTACATGTGAAAATGTATGAGTGAAAGTGGACGAAGCAAAGGTGGTATGCCAGGACAGAAGAATGTGGCGTTCTATCCTTTCTGCATACCCCTATAGGAAATGGCGTGGTGGTCAATTAGTTACAATAATGCTAGAATTGTACTTATCACCTTATCAACACATTAAACATTAGGGTACATAATTTCTTCATAGATAACATTCATCCCTTGATATCTACATAAATTTAATTTCACAACTTTAATACATTTTTTCTTATATTTTTATCGATTGATAATTTTAAAAAAAATTATCACATTGATTATTTTTAACGTATACCGATTCGATACCCTTCGTCAGGACTTTAGGATGCATAATGACTCTTCCATAAATGTGGGATATAACTGTTGGCTTGTTGGTCTCGTGGTTAGGACACTCGCCTCGTGATCCAAAGGTCGCGGGTTCGAACCTTACTCCAGACTAGCAAGTTAGTCCTATTTTCATTGGACAAGCGTTTGCTTGGTTTGAAAATAGTGATAATATTGATGTGACGCGTATTCCGTGTTCGCATCTCTATTATAAAAAAAAAGCAAACGCAGCAATATCCAAAAAATAAAAAAAATGTTTTGAATGCTATCACCGATGATCACTTATTTAAAATGTACTGAATTCTAGATTTTGTGTATCTATCCCTTCCAAAATCATGTTTCTTTAATTTTTCGGCTATTTTTCATATAAAATCTCGAATTCAGTACATTACCAATTAGAGATCCTCGATGACTGCTTTAATTTTTTTGGATATTGCTGATTTTGCTTTTATACCCCACAAATGAAATATATAGGGGATTCAAATGTAGGGTGGGACGTCCTTTGTGGCGGGGCTGAGCGGTGGAGTTTACTAGAGAGATATAAAATGTATTAAATAACAGGTTATTCGTTAAATCGTACCTTAACTTAACTTTGCTATCCCAAGGTCTCTATCATATTTGTGTAAAATTGTGCATTATGTAAGAGGCCTATTTCTTTTCTAAAATATGGTTTGCGAATTCTGAAGTTTCTGGATACACGCGGTGGCGGGATCCAAATGAAACTTATAAATAAATTAAGCTTTTTATTTACATATAAACACAAACTCTAGCCGGGACACTATTCCTTAATTGGAATTAATCGTCGCACAAGAATATTTCACTTGCCTCTGATACACTTTATTTACGCTGTCTCTATTCTATTCTATGCACGGTTCGCTTGTATGATCAATCGCATTTAATACAAATAATGCGGACAATTCGCTCAAACATTGCCACATATATTTACTCCCCAAAATATTTGTTTGGCAGCGTCGAAAGCAGTGAGAGTTTACTCTGCCGCTATACTTACATTGCATTTGACCTATGAAATAAATAAAATTAAAAGTTAATTAAATAAATTGTCTAAAATTAGTGAATTCCGTAGGCATAACTCTCTCACTCGCGTAAAGGCCTAAAATCCGTCCAATCCGTCTTCACAAAAAAACCCCAATGAAGGGAGTGCCGGCAGCGGCAATGGCAGGAGCATGGTCAGCGTTAGGGACGTGCTTACGTTACTCGCATTATCCACATTCATGCTCATTTCAAATCCCGCTAAAACCTACTGAGATAGCGATGGCATTGCTACTTATAAAGAAAACATTCTTCTCAAATCTTCTCGTATATTTTCGGGCGTTCTATCAGTTTCCAGATTATTCTCAAATCTTCTAAATTGTTCATTATGTGTTGTTCTTGTCGACAATATTGTTTGGCCATCTCTGTATATAGAAATGTACGACAGACCCACCACGACGACCCAATGCGTTAGAAGTATAAAAATTAAATAAAGCGCTACCGCCGCACGTGCGCGAGTGGTAATGCTTTATTTAATGCGCACACATAAAGCGTGTTATTAAATCTTAACAAGACCAGTGTCTACTGTGTCCTGGAAGTAATTCCCATTTGAATAAATTGATTTTTTACGACGGCAGCTGTCGACCGGGCGCCCAAGTTGTAAACGGTTTAATTAAAAACACCCCCACTCCGGCCAAGTTAACTGCTTCGCTCCCGATTTCCATTCAAGACAATGCGAAAATTGCACATCGTATTCCTCAAGTTAGTGCGCCCCTCGGCAGTGACACAATTACTTTCCAAATGAAATTGTTAAACATGACAACACTCGAAAATTAAACTCGATTAAAAGGCGTTCCGGAAACTCGAGCGGCAAAAGGAAAAATTCACGTCGGCGTACGAAAAATCATTTTCGCTTAACCGTTTTGTTAATTTTATTTTGATAAAATAATAAAATCCGTTCCTGTTCTGTATATCGTATGTGTATGAACAAAAATGCCTTAATTTATGCAATTAATGGCTTTGCGAACATTCAAAAAATTTACAGCCGTAATTATTTATTTTTTTAAAAAGAGATGCAAACAAAAAATACATGTCACATCGATATTTTATTTTAAAATTAAGCTTAACACTTGTGCCATAAATATAGGATTTTTTTCATTTTTTTTATGAAATTAAAATCCTAAGAGCATTTGAGGATTCACTTGATGGTGACCTGGAATGGGGGTGAACCACCGACCATTGAATCACTAAGCTAAAATCATAACTATTACATGTTTCTTATGTTTCAACATATTCTATGTTTCAACAAGATTTTGGAGGTGGATGAGCCCTCCGGTTTTGGATAGAGTTGAACTCAAGGGTTACCACTCCGTTTGGAGAGACGGAGATCTCTGCTGTTGTTGATGATGTAAAAGTCGCGGTGTTTGAATAGTATTTATTGGAATAATGAAAGAAGTTACAAGTACAATAATTATAGGTACACAATAATGAATTGATAGGTGACGAGAGCTTCCGCTCGATAGGTAGCTTCCCGAGAAGTGAGGCTTCGATGGGGGAGCGCTTCGCCGTAAGAATGACACTAGGCGAGTGAGATACTCGGCTCTGCAGGCGCCGATTTATATAGTGATCCAGAACAAAGGCTCGGGGTTGTTATGGCTTCGTCTTTACTCGGCCGCGCGTGTAGATATTTAGTCTAGATCAGCAAGGTGAGTTTCCTCGCTCTCCGTGCCCCCTGCTATACATTGCCTTTGTACTCGGTCATTGGTCCGGCTTACTTTGTCGCCTATTTGCTGTACTCAGCGTTCTTGCTTCGGCCTTTGTATCGAGGGCGACGGCCTGCTGTTTTCGATGTCAGCGTATGCGGTACCTCATTACACGGGCGTGTGTGTATGCATCTTGGGCCACCACAAGATCATTTTGACTAAAGTAAGATCTTTAGTCAAAATAATCTTGCCACAATTTTTAAAAGCCTAATTTTTCAGAAAAATTACGCTATTAAAGCATTACATTCATATACCGAGTATGTAATGTTTTATAGCCGTATAGGTATGTAATGCATTACATATCTATACGGAGGTTATAGGTATAGGTATGAAATGCTTAGCATGTTATGTAATGTAGCAAATAGAACATAGATATGTAATGTACAGCTGTGTAATGATTTATAGCCGTATAATGCCGTATAGGTATGTAATGCATTACACGCCTATACGGCATTACAGGGGTATAAAAGCAAAGGCAGCAATATCCAAAAAATGTTTTGAGGACACGGAGGATTACTAATTTGTATTATACTGAATTATAGATTAGATGCATCTATCCCTTCCAAAATCAGGTTTCTCATAAATTTATACACTATGTTTCCTATAAAATCTCAAATTCAGTACATTATAAATTAGTAATCCTCGAAATAAATTGAATATATAAAATAAAACTGTATGGTATCTACAATACAAAATGGGTATTGTTTTTTGAAAATTTCAATTTTTTTTATCTACTTTGTATAATAACTGTAAAAGATAAAGTAATGTTCGATTCTTCAGTATTCGCGCAAGCTTTGCGACGGAAAGACATGTCGTCGATACGCTGCACAACAAAACATTTAACACCTTGAAGTCATCATACAATATGGATTTAAAAAAATATATAGAAAAAAATTTAATTGAACTCAACAAATCAAAAGCCTCAAAAGATGCAAAAATAGAAATTGAGTCTCACCACGATTGAAGAAAAATGGACTGAAGAAAATACCGCTTAACAAAAAAAAAATACTTGAACTACAAACAAAAGTCATAGAAAATCAAGACCAATACATAAACAAACTTGAATCATTAATAAATAAAGCATCGTGTGAAGAAAAAGATAATGGAAAAAGAAGCTTTTCAATGGTAGTAAGAGAAAAAACACTCCCCGTACCAAAACCTATTCATGCTATTCTAATTTCTTCGAAAGACGGCAAACCAGCAGAAGACATCAAAATAATCTTAAAAAACAAGATAAATGTTTCTAAACTAGGTATAGGAATAATGGGACTAAAAAAAACTTATCAGAACAAAATATTACTAACATGCGAAAAACAAAAAGATACAGAAATGAAAAAAAAGAAATTATAAGATACACAAATATTGGAATTAATGCCGGACACAAAAAATCCTTGCATAATAATAAAAGGAATGGACAATGATTATAACGAAAGAGAATTATTTTCTGACTTAACAAACCAAAACGAAGACATCAAAAACGCCATAAAAGAAGAATCAGACAAACTTTGAACCTATTATCATTAAAAAAAAAAAAAAACTGAAAAACTGGCAAACTTTATAAATTTTGTGTACATTTTTTAAATATATAAGCTAAAATATCAATTCTTTGTAATGTATTAATCTTATTTAACATTTTGTATTGTATAAATTTAATTTAATTTTTCTAGTCTAGTTGATTTAATAAAACTTTTTTTAATGCGTTAATTTATTACTAATACCTATAGTGAAATTTTGTGTTGCAAAATGAAATATGTAACATGCCCTAAAACAGGCCTCTCTAGTTGGGCAGTTACATATTTTAATGTATGATAAATAATTTTATTGTATAATAAATAAATAAATAGTAATAAATTAAATAAATATATAAATAAATTTAAATATGAATTTTTTAATCTGGTAAGTTAGCAACTTTTTCTTGCTTTTTAGGTAATGTCAAGTTTTTTAGATAAAATTAATAAAGAACTACAAAATTTATTATTCTACATATACATGATAGTGGCTCAATTAACAATAAAGTATGAAAAGAAAAAAACAAAACTCTATATGTAAAAATGTCCATCACTAACGCTATCAAGAAGCTATGCTCCTCTGGATGGCGCTATTCTCACAGCCTTACATCGCGGCTGAAATATATAGTAGTAGTAGTAAGGTGGATAACTAGTTATATAATAAATGTATTAAACAGAAATGGATTGTTGATATGAGTCAGTTTTTGTGTTTTATTTCAAAATTATTTATAAATATTTTTCAACGCATTAATTTTACATCAAATAAATGTTCTTTGACCTATAAATAAATCAGTCTATTATGACGAACCTTGAAACATTGCAATATTAAATACGCAATAATTGTATTGTTATTCCTACCTAGTCCAGTAATCTATTAATTGAGCACAAAATTACTGTTCGTGAATTGAATAATTTGTTGCGTTAGCGCAGTGCTGAACAGTTTAACGGGAACGCGAATCTTTCAAATAGAATTATTGTACTGTGCTTCATTTTATTGAATCACTCGCGCCGTAATCTGGGTGCTGGAAAATGTATTTTTCTAACTGGAATAATACGGCCCAGGCAGCGTATTTCGCTGTAGTAATTAAAACGGCCCGACAGAGATGGCGCTTGATGTAGTCAAGTTTGAAACCTAATTATTTAATTTTCATCTAATCATATCTGCTACTCTAAGCTCTAAACCTCCTTTGTTTCTGTTTTAAAAGAAACATTACTTCTTGATAAGGAAAGGTTCTTCTGCATACAATTAATTATTGTTTACTTTTGTTTCCTTTATTTGTCCTCATCTCAATATGAAAAAAAAACAATAAGAATATAATAACTTTTTAAAAAAAAGTTTATAGATCTTCAATAAGATACAAAAAATAAATAAAATATTGAAAATAATTATTTTCAAACATCGACACACAAAAATATATTATTTATTTCCAATAGGATTATTCTGCGGTAAGTAGATTTCGATAGTAACGCTACCTAGTTAATAGATTTATGTATCCTATTGGGAGGAGGTATGTAGGTAGGTACTATGCAGATGGTTACAATGTAATTTTGGGAAAATTTTAATTCACTTTTATCTATATGTATATATCAGGCAGAGGCGTGCAGTGAGAAAAGAAGCATGACTTTTTCCTAAGCATATTTTTTGAAAAGAAACCGAAGTAATAGATATATCCCGTAATATTCCTATCACAATAATTTACTTATTTATATTTAATATAAGGTACATAATATAAGTCTTATATATTTACAAATTAAATTTATATTTTTAGACTTCTTTAGACATTTAGACCTCATCAGTGAAGAGAAGCAGAGAAGAGAAGAAGAAGAGAAGAAGAATAAGAAGAAGAAAGAAGAAGAATTGAATCTGATAAGGGAGTCTCAGTTCTTATTTTGTATATAGATATAGAAAATAATGAATAATATTCAAGTATTTAAAAAAACTTTAAATTTAAACGATTTATGAATTCAAGTTAGATTTTAATAACACATTCAGATTTAAATATTTCATATTATTCTGGCAGATAAATATTTAATTTCGATTTTTTTTTCATTCTTCTTGTTCTCACTGCACGCCCCTGATATCAGGGTGCCCATAAATAATTTCGTTTTAAAATCGAATTTTTGTGGCAAGACCGGTCTCTGGTCATTTTTTTTCATTAATTTAGCCTTCGGTATTCTTTGTGCTTTAAGAGATAAAAAGCGATTTAAAACAAAAAAAAATATTATACGGGCGGACAATAAAGTACACTTTGACACATTCTTCCTCTTTCTGCCCTTAATCCAACCATTTTTTGTATTATATTTTGTTGTCTTTGAAGTCTGTTTCGGTCTCTATAAAGTCATCATGTATATTGTTTTCTTGATATATGCATAATACCTCAAAATGTGTAAGCAGTGTCAATTAATGAATTTTTTACAACGATTTTTATAATGTAGGTTCCTCAAATTAAAAGACTTCAAAATAGACAAAATATATGCGCCTTTTCATGGATTAAATACCATATATTTATTATTCAGTACGAAATATGCGACGTATCTCGAATATTAACCATTTTGAGTGACTGTCCCAACTCTATATCCTCTGTTCTATCGTTAATGGATCACCCATCAGCAGAAACCGTCTGCAATAATAAACCTTCATGTGCAATAAAATGCATTAATCTCTTCCATGCACCGCGCTGCGTCCCGTTACAAGCAATAATGTCGCAGCTAATAATTACTGATGATTAATCAAAGCTGCATTAATCGCTCTGCTATCAATAATGATTAATAGATATTCAAGAAGCATTGCGCACAATACTATTTGGATGAAACAATGCGTGTACCGAGGCTGTAAAGTGCATTGTTATTTCGCCATGTCTGATAGAATGAATGTGGCGCCAAACTATTTACAAAATATAGCATTTACCCTAAAAATTCCATTGATTCCATTAAAAAAAATGTGACAATTATCTAGTTCTATGCAAAGCATGATGAAAAATAATATTTTTACTCCCTTTATATTAACTCGTGGCGTCCGCTTACTTGCTTGCCGGCTTGCCGTCGAAAAAACTTAAGATCGATTTTTATCCAATCGAGCTGAAACTTAGCAAGCAGACTCGTGGCGACGATCAAGAAGATCTATCAAATTTTTGTTAAAAAAAATTAATAATTATAGTATAATTTTGTATTTTTCAAATTTTAATTTTTTTTTCATACAAGTTGTATGGATATTTCAACGCATATGGTAGACTCGAAACCCGAAAATGAGAAAGGGAGTATTGTATTTATGGGTTACTTTTTTAACACTACTTTTATATGTAGAACACAATTACAGGATTCTGCTGTCCACGGAGAGATAATTATTAATTACGATAAATTGAAGTCTCACAGAAACGAAGCTTTTTATATGGAAACATGTATGGAAGTAATTATATGGTGGCTCAGGGTTTATAACCTGTCTGAGCTGGCTTAAGTGATAATCTTACCTGCCTTGCTATGTATAGGATGTAACGTAAGTAGAAGATATATAAGCAAAGGTAGAAAATAATTCATTCAAAAGAAAATTGTCTGCTCTACAAGATATTGTGTTCGCTTTTACGTTACATGTATTATTTTATTAAATTAGAGGCCTTCATATCAAGTAGACAAAAGTGAGCACATTCGATACTTCATTATATTTGAATGTCACATTTTTAGAATCGAGACCGGTCGCAAAGGCATCGAAAAACTCAGAACATTAGCGAGAAGTAGTAAATAATAACGGAACATACAAGAAAATTAAGAATACTCGCCTATATTGTCCGAAAATACAAAAAAAAATTGACTTTGGAAGATTGAGGACAAGTCTCTGATGAAATAAAATTTAATTTATTTGATGCGGATTGGAAGAAGCTTTTTTGCTGTAAAATTGGTGAAAAATATCAACCTAATTGCTTTATCCAAACTGTAAAGCATTCACACTAAGTTGTGATGTAGGGGTGTATGAAGGCACAGTGTTATGAATACCATCCAGTACAAATAGGTCTTGGAAGATCACGTTTTTCTAACAATTGAAGAGTAATTCCGTTAATTTCAAAACCCATTTTCCAGCAACATACCAACGAGCTCATTTTATGAGTATGCATGTATATTTTTTCATTGAAGCTTTTATGACTTGATTTGTAATATCCTAGTGCTTTTATAGATACAAAATTTAAGGATCATTTAAGTGGCCCGGAAACAGCTCTGATCTCAACTCCATAGAAAATTTATGGGCAATAATGCAAAAAAAATAGGAAAAACGAGCAAAAGCGGATAAAAGGAAGATTGAAATGTTTAAAGATATTATAAATTCTTTGTATGTTTCCTTACCAAAAAAAATTCCTTAGTCTAAAATAACAAAGGCGATATAACTAAATATGAAATTTTTTGCAAGCCCCCAGAAATGGGTTTCATTATTTTTTTTAAATATTTTTGTAATTTCACTAATTTGTTGTAATTTTTTGTTGTGAATTCTTGTCCTCTTCATTTGTAAAAAAATTGACACAACAGGTATATAGATAGACCTGTTCTTCGAAGAAATAATTAATTCTTTATTGAATGCAGCATGATTCTAGGTATCAGAATCTGACAGATACAAAAATAAAGACGCATAATTAAAAAATAATAATAATTTTCGATATCACGAAATTCTATTAATAACATTGTATTTTTTATTGTAATACAACGTAAATAAATCATAAATGTGGAAATATAGGAGAAAATTCTTGTATTGTAAATTTAAATTACTGTAACTTTTGTCTGCACAAAGCACTCTTTAGAGACTGGAAAGCTGCAAATTCCAACCGCGAAAGATTCGCAAAAATGGATGCCATAAAAGACATAAAAATATTTGTGTATGTATAATATGGTACATGAATTAAAAACCAGGTTACATTACAATATAAAATTACAATATACAAATATCATTACCAGTTGCGAAATTTATGTAGGTATATAACTAGTTAAAGAAAAAAAAACAACAGATGTATCTAGCATAAACCATTGAAATAAAAGAAAGATTTCTTGATTTTGATCATATATATAGAACTTCAAAAAATTTGGTAATGTGTTCTTATGATGGAACTGCTGAACGTTGCATTGTGTAGACTGATCGCTTTAGCCAGCTCATACATGTTGTAAGCCATGGGCCATTGTAATAAAAGATTCCACGTTTGTCGTATATAAATAGCTTCGTCTAACTTCTATAATTTATCTTAATTATAAAAAATATATTTTAAAATATAATTCAGATCATATTTATTACTTTTTTTTTTTAAATACATATTTCATTTTGATTTAAAAATACATGTGTTATGTTGAACTTTTTCTGTGACGTGCTACTATTATATAAATATTGTATATAAGTGAGAACAAGGGGAAGAACATATTGGAAGAGGGTGAAGGCGAGCTCATCGGCGCCTTAAAAAACAGGAGTAGTGCAGGTAAGGGAAGAAAATTCTATACAGGCAACGGAATAATTTGCAAATTTCCATGTCCTCTCACATCCTCTCTTCAACATTCCAAGTAGAACTAACTCTGAACTGCGCTCTCCTATAGCGAGAATGTGCCGAGCTTAGAAATATTTGTTCTCTGACATTGATATGTTTTTTGTCACGTTACCAATACTCAAAAACCAAGTAAACAGTACACCACGACACAGTATATACATAGATAACTGTTTTCTGCTAGTGTGTCTATAATATCTCATTTCACTTTGTTTTCTAATCAAACGCTAATTATATTATTCAAGTGTAATATGCTAGGATTCAAGTTATTTGTCACTATTTCATCACTTATTATACAGGGTGTAACAGAGCTAGTCCGCAATACTATTTCTGACTTATTTTTGTAAAAAATTAGTTAGAAATATTGAGAAAAAAAATGCAAACTTTGACATTACGCAACTCCCTAATTATTGATATTAGGTCCTTACATATGAAATTGACGTTTTGTCGTACTGGCAAATGTGATCTCAAATATCTTCTCCTTGGTTAGGAATTCCAAATCCAAATTTATACAGCTATTTACTCATATATTTGTGTTTTGAAAATTATAATTCATTTGTTTTTTCCTCAATTGTTTTTTTCTTTGCGAGACTCAGTTTACGAAATGAAAAACTTGAAATATCGCGTTATTTACGAGTACGAGTTTCACCGTGGCACCAGTGCTGCAGAAACGGCTCGAAGGATTAATGATGTGTATGGCGACGGTGCCGCAAAAGAAAACACAGTGCGTTTTTGGTTCCAACGTTTTCGTTCTGGAAATTTCGACCTGCAGAACAAGCCCCGTGGACGGCCGGAGACCAAAGTTGATAATGAAGAATTGAAGGCTATTGTGGAAGCGGATCCATCGCAAACCACATCCGAGTTAGCTGCAGGCTGTGGTGTTAGTGATAAAACTGTTTTAATCCACTTGAAGCAAATTGGTAAGGTGAAAAAGCTTGAAAGGTGGGTACCTCACGAATTGAGTGAAGCAAATCAACAAACGCGCGTTGACTGCTGCGTTGCATTACTCAACCCGGCACAATAATGAAGGGATTTTAAATCGAATCATTACCTGTGATGAAAAGTGGATCCTGTACGATAATCGGAAGCGCTCATCGCAATGGCTGAACCCTGCCGAACCAGCCAAACCATGCCCCAAGCGAAAATTGACTCCAAAAAAGTTACTTGTGAGCGTTTGGTGGACTAGTGCTGGTGTCGTTCACTACAGCTTTCTTAAATCTGGCCAGACGATTACGGCAGATGTCTATTGTCAGCAACTGCAAACCATGATGGAAAAGCTAGCTGCTAAACAACGAGGCTGGTTAATCGCTCTAGGCCACTGCTGCTTCATGATAACGCTAGACCACACACTGCACAACAGACGGCTACCAAATTAGAGGAGCTTCAATTGGAATGTCTAAGACATCCACCGTACTCTCCGGACCTTGCCCCAACAGATTACCATTTTTTTCGAAATTTGGATAACTTCTTGCAAAGGAAAAAATTCAACTCCGATGGGGCAGTCCAAACCGCCTTCAAAGATTTTATTGATTCCCGTCCGAATGGTTTTTTTAGTAAAGGGATCGATGAACTACCTATGAGATGGCAAAAGTGCATAGATAGCAGTGGTACATACTTTGATTAAATAAATATTAGGTCCTTACATATGAAATTGGCGTTTAGTATGGGAGGAACATAAAGCCGATTTTTTTTTATTATAATATTTTTATTTAATCAAAGTATGTACCATTGCTATCTATGCACTTTTGCCATCTCATAGGTAGTTCATCGATCCCTTTACTAAAAAAACCATTCGGACGGGAATCAATAAAATCTTTGAAGGCGGTTTGGACTGCCCCATCGGAGTTGAATTTTTTCCTTTACAAGAAGTTATCCAAATTTCGAAAAAAATGGTAATCTGTTGGGGCAAGGTCCGGAGAGTACGGTGGATGTCTTAGACATTCCAATTGAAGCTCCTCTAATTTGGTAGCCGTCTGTTGTGCAGTGTGTGGTCTAGCGTTATCATGAAGCAGCAGTGGCCTAGAGCGATTAACCAGCCTCGGTTGTTTAGCAGCTATCTTTTCCATCATGGTTTGCAGTTACTGACAATAGACATCTGCCGTAATCATATGGCCAGATTTAAGATTTAAAATCCCTTCATTATTGTGCTGGTTGAGTAATGCAACGCAGCAGTCAACGCGCGTTTGTTGATTTGCTTCACTCAATTCGTGAGGTACCCACCTTTCAAGTTTTTCACCTTACCATTTTGCTTCAAGTGGATTAAAACAGTTTTATCACTAACACCGCAGCCTGCAGCTAACTCGAATGTGGTTTGCGATGGATCCGCTTCCACAATAGCCTTCAATTCTTCATTATCAACTTTGGTCTCCGGCCATCCACGGGGCTTGTTCTGCAGGTCGAAATTTCCAGAACGAAAACGTTGAAACCAAAAACGCACCGTGTTTTCTTTAGCGGCACCGTCGCCATACACATCGTTAATCCTTCGAGCCGTTTCTGCAGCACTGGTGCCACGGTGGAACTCGTACTCATAAATAACGCGATATTTCAAGTTTTTCATTTTGTAAACTGAGTGACGCAAAGAAAAAAACAATTGAGGAAAAAACAAATGAATTATAATTTTCAAAACACAAATACATGAGTAAATAGCTGTATAAATTTGGATTTGGAATTCCTAACCAAAGAGAAGATATTTGAGATCAAATTTGCCAGTACGGCAAAACATCAATTTCATATGTAAGGACCTAATATATTATAATAAAAAAAAATCGACTTTATGTTCCTCCCATACTAAACGTCAATTTCATATGTAAGGACCTAATATTAGGTCATGGTTACGTTAATATTTTTGACTCATAATCAAGGCAGGAATCCATCTATAAAGTATTGTGGACTAGCTCTGTTGCATTCTGTATATGTGGGGTATAAAATCAAAGTCAGCAATGTACAAAAAATTGATAAAAATTTTTGAATGCAAGAAAATAACTAATTTAAAATGTACTTAGTTCTAGATTTTATGTATCTATTCCTACCAAAATAATTTTTTCTATAAATGTATAAGCTATTTTTTCTATGAAATCTCTAATTCAGTAATTTATAAATTAGTAATTCTCGATGACTGCATCAATTTTTTTTGCTGCCTTTACCTTTATTCGCCACACATTATGATTTACATACTTATTAAAATATTTCTTACTTGTTTTATTGCAATAAAACAAATAAAACGCTGGTTCTCGAATTGAGGGTTGGCTGTAAACATGACAGCCAACCATTTCTTAAAACTATCCTGTTGCGATAGCATATAATATTCCTTCGTATAGCAATTAACCCAATTAGGTATAAGTTTACTTATACACATAAAACAACACTACTTATGTTTACATTTCTTGTATTTGTTTTTTTTTATGTTCGATCTTTATTTTGTCCTATAATTTCGAAAGCATCGATTACGATTTTTAATTTATTTTCGTGTATAAGTTGCTTTCATTAAAATTTGTAGACTTTTTGAAAATAAAAAAAAACGGAGAAAATGAGACTTTTTTTTATTTCATACTTTGCTGATGTTTTTTTTATGAGATTAACAGAATACTAGTTACAAAATAAATACAATAATATGCAACCCAGTATTCCAATTTCAACTGTCTTTGGCCCGCTCTAGCAACATGCATAGGTATATTCAAAATATTTATGCGACGCAATTATGAACGAAATAGGCACATTCCACGCACAGCATTATGGCGAGTACAGTTCAAGTGGCGAACAAACAAACAAAATAAATTTGTTAGCAATTATTGATGCAGAGCAACATGAACATCGCAAATTTAAGGATGAGTTTTGCAGTTGTTATGCATAAAATAATTAGCATAGATAAGATAGATATTAATATTTTGTGTTCTAAGGTTTGTGTTGAGACGTGTATGTAACCTTGATTAACATTGTTACGTTTTCAAGTTAATTTTGAAGTAACTTCAATTGGAACATCACACATTTTACACTATTTTTTTATATTTTTATGATTTTATTATAAGACTATAATTTTGAATTTTTATTATTATATCATTAGATTTATATCATTAGATTTATTTCATTAGATTACCTAGTCCTTTACCTTTGATCATAAATACGCCAGTTTTACACACCAATATAAAGACATAACATAATAAATATAGGTAATAAAACAAACCTAAATATAGATAAATAAAAATGTACTCTCACTAATCGATTGATCTAATTCCGTTAACATCAAAAAGCCCTTTAGTGTACGGTGTACATAAATAAGTAGCAGTGTTGAACTTTCATTATAGCTCTTCCTTTCCGAGTGGAAAGCAATCAATCAAAGTCAAATAGTCGAAACAGTTGAGAATTTCTTTAATAAATTTTAACTCCAGCAAGAAATGTGTAAACTTTTAGCTCAAGTGCCCACAAATCTCTAGTGGTTTAATATTAATGGTTTAATATAAACACAAAATAAAATAATGAATAAATTTTGGTTTGATAACGTAATTAATGCGTTAGTTCATAATTAATGCGTTTTTAGTTATTAATTCTGTTTGATGATAAATAATTCTTGTAAAATATGCATATATTTATCTACATACGTCTCTATACAATCCTACACCCTTATACCGATCTAAATAAAATATTATATAGTTACCTTAGGGACCCTGCATATAACGTAGGCACTTTTCTCTTTCTAGTTGTCCTCCTCAGACCTATGCTTACTCATGTATTTACATATATTTTTTTATTTAAAAAATAGAAAGCGAAATATGTTTAACAATTTTTTTTTCAAACAAAACTATAACATCAATTAAGAGTATTTTTACATCCATTTCTTTTAACTCGTAGCGTCTGCTTGCTTGCTTGCTTGTTTGACTAACAAACTTTGGATCGATTTTAACCCTTTTCCCGTGATCGAATCGAGCTGAAACTTTGCAGGCAGACTCGTGGCGACGATAAAAATGATCTATCAAATTTTCGTTAAATAAAATTAATAATTATAGTATAATTTTGATTTTTTCGAAATTTTTTATTACTCCCTTTCTCTGTGTCGCCCGACTCGAGCTCAACGCGTAGGGTAAGCGCTAAACCTGTTTTGACTAGGAAATGAGAAAAGGAATATAATAATAACTTTTTAAATAAGGTTTTTATGGGTTAGTTTTTTAAAAAACTATTTAAATCAGGGAATAATTAAAATATTTTCATTCCCACTACGGCAACGATCCATATAGGATCTTTTTAAGATACATTTATTTTACAGTTCCGTTTATGCACCGCTGTTAAATTGGACTAACAATCGTATCATGTTGAATGCCATCCGATACAAATTTTGCTTAGTTTCTCTTCAGGATCCTGCAAAATTATATTGTATTCTTCTCGTTATAAATGTGTATAAAATTAGATTTTACTATTTTGTTTTTTATTTTGTTTTATTATGTGAAAATAGAGTCACCCCACCCCAACCTGCTAGTCCTGTAGCAAATTTCGCAAAAAAAAACAGTCACTAGGTACTCTCCCCTATATACATTTATATCTAAATCAGATTCTTGGGTAACATCGAGTACAAACTGCTAGATTTATAATAAAAAATTATTCAGGTGCATGTTTGCTAAAAATATGAATAAAACTTGAAGAGAAAAACAAAAGATCAATTTGATCAAAAGATCATTTCATCGGTTATTGTTTTAAAGAATTATTATCCTTTTAAAAATACATCTTTTGATTAAATAGATGATTGATTGAAGTTTCCTTCGAACATACGCTTTGACTGTCAACACTATACCCACAAGCAATAATGAAGTAAACAACGTTTTTTTTTTGTAATAAGTAATGGACAGCGGCAAGAATAAGCAATAATAAGTCAACATACATTATAATCTGTTTATACTCATATTATCTCTTTCATAAAGCGCTGTTATTTATTTAAATATAATTTTAACACTTTCCTACTGTTCACTAAGCAATTCACGATGAAATAGTAGAGACATCTATGATTTATAATGCACATTTATTTTATATTGCTAAAACAATCGCGGAAAATGAATCCGTCGCAAGAATTTTGAATGTAGAACAGTGTTAAGTAATATTTTATTCCATTTGCTAAAATTACAAGTGGAAACATCAATGTTTTAAAACAAAATACGTTTAACATAATTTAACATTTATTATTATTTACGTTTTAATTACTCCTCCTCTTTAAACTATAAAAAATACAAAATAAATCAATGTATTTATGGTACAATATATCATTTAGCATACATTTATCAAATTAGGACTAATGAATGTCAAATAACATTTTTAATACCCACGGAGTATAAAATTGGACCTCTTTAGGCTAGGAGACGGGCATAGTGGATGTATTTATTCTTGTGAAATTAAATCCCCTTTAAACAAAACGTATTTTTTACTGTAGACTTGCTCTTTTTAGAGTTTTAAAAATTTTGTTCCGTACCAAGTCTCTTCAAGTAAAAACGCTATTTTATACTTTCTTAGGCTTTTTCATTTTTAAGAATATTTAATTGGAATTTTTCATGCTTCAAAATTTCAAGCTCTTAGTAATTTCTTTAACAAGGCAAACGCAGTGGAACCAAATGTGGAACCGATCCAGGAAATATCGGTTAGTTCGTGTCTATGTATTTTGGTGGTACCTATGTTTTTACACCACTTTATATAAGATACAAAATGTTTCAAGAATAATGTTATCTTCTTCAGGATGAGTTACCTGTACTAAAATTTAATTATCGAGATGTTGGGAGAGAATTAAGGAAAAGAGTAGGGAGGGGTTTGAAGGGAGGGGAATTGGAATTTTTTAGAGGATTATGAGCCATTAGAAGGGAAGAATATTCAATAGGGAATTGTTTTAAATATTAAGCTGATTTTATTTATTAATTACGCTTGAAACATCAAAACTTTTTCTGATTTCAAGTATTTCTTAATTGTTAATCTGTGTAACCTTATAACTTGTATGAAATATTTTTAACCCTGTATTAAAATCAAATATGTGGTGATATTCCAATAAATTATTTGAAAATTCCGAGTCATTACTGCTATGTAAGACTCTGAGAAGTTCTTAACCCTTATTTCAAAGTTTCTAATAGTCTTAAAAATAATTACAATCGTTTCATTTAAGTTTATATTCTTGGTAGGATCATCGCATAAGTAGGACTGATTACTTCAAATGTCAGTAATATATCAAAATACAAGATATATTTTTTATTCTATTTTTTGTCTTGCTAGAAACATGTGAGTTGAGATATGCAAATATAATTTATACATATGCCCTTATTCAACTTTAAATGGAAAATGGAACGTCAAGCCTGTATACACACTACATTTCTCTATATGCATGCGATGCGATAATTTCTCTTAAATTTTCTGCACATATCCTGCTTTAAATAGCGAATTAAATCATGTAGTTGTAGTACAATCATAAACAACATGTTTCTCGATGATACAAGACCGCTATGCGATCAAGATTGTAATTTTTATAAGGTTTTGTGGCCAAACCATTTTCTACACTTTGTGAAGAAGCATTGATTGCAGTACATTAGAAAATTAAGTTGGTGGTTTATTAATTTAATTTTTTTTAATTTAATAATTTGACAATCACCCCAGGAGCCCATTATGTTTCATTATTCTGTAAAAAAATGACTTTGATATTATTCTGTACACGGTGAAGCAGAAAACTTGGACGAGAAAGCCTGGCGAATGAGTCAAATCGTCAGAGAAATACTAAAATACACACTGTGTGTGAATAATTGATATGAATATTTGAAAACAATTTACAAGCTTTTGATATAAATATTACTTTACAAGTCTACAACCCATTAATTAGGTAACGGGAGCAAAATATATTTTATTAAATTTAAGCATCAACATAAAAATAAGTTAGTCAAACGATTCGGTGATTTTTTCGGGATTCGGGACACGATTTTTGAGGACATTATTTATTTCAGATCTAGTACAATCTTATCTAATATTGTCCGGAAGAATTTTAGTAATAATAAATCATTCTGAAAAAATAATTAAATTGGGTTTGGTCAGGATATTTTTTTTGTCCCGAATAATCTACTTCCAAAATAAAAAATACAGAAAATCTTTTCCGGAATAATCCATTCAGGCAAGAGAAAATGTATGGGGCGATTATGAATACATTTTGGTGAATGGATTATTCCGGAAAAGTTTATTTTGGACTTAGATTATTCCGTATAAAATATGACCTGACCTAACCCAGTATAAACTAATGTAATAAAATTTTGTCCGGAATCATCTTAATGATAGTACATTAAAAAATATATTTAATTATATAATAGGTCAGCTAGTATTTTTTTCTCGGAATAATCTACGTCCAAAATAATCAGTGACCTCAAAAATATTTTTTGGAATAATCCAATTATGAAAATATATTCATATTCATCCGGTACATTCTCACTTGCCTGGATACGACAAAATATCGCGTTACAATTTTCAGATGAATCAACTAAGCTTTGCGATTCCAACCCAGGTAAATATTATTTCTACGTGTTAAATAGCTTTGTGGTCAGGTGGTTTAAGCACTTGGCCAGTAATCCAGTGGTCGGGATTCGAGCCTCGTTCCAGGAAACCAACAAGTTAATCATATTTCCATAGCTTTTAGCTCAGTTTGAAATTACCATGAAAATTGGGGCAAATTTTTCGCAAGCGCATCTCTATTTTAAAAAAACAGGTTTTAAACTTTTAAACATTATTGTTGGTACCAGAACCCCAATATTCGACGCTAGTCTTTAAACTGCCAATCGTATGCATTTATATTTTTTTCTTTTTTTTCTTCAATAACAGCAAAATAACTTTGTGGTAATACTATTTATGTTAATAAAAGGAAAACACTTTGTATAAAACAACGATTGATTGAATTATCAACATATTTCTGGGTTAATAAGTACAATATACTTAAAATTAATGTTGGAAGTATAGAAATTTTGAAAAGTTTGTTGTGTGGAGAGAATTCGCACCCACCCAAAGGAATCCTCTCGTGGCAGCGTGTGTTTGTCGAGTGTGGTAATGTTGATTAATATTTTTAATACCATAAGGTTCAGTTTCAATTTCTGTGCCGGTAAATCGACGTTTATTGGACACATGATTAATACGTGCTTAATACGTATACATTACCAAACCTCTCAGCCTACTTTGCTAAGAAATTTAGGTAAGCATAACTTTTTTCAAAGCATATTTTATAAAAAATAAAAATAAAAGACATATCTCATAATATTCCTATGACAGTAATTATCAAATTATTGAGATTTTTATATTTTATATGTAATAATAATGTTCTGTCTAAAAAAATAATAATTTAAATTTAAAAAGTGGTAGCTAGAAAAAAAATTATAAATATGTGATATATTAGGTCTTTACATATGAAATTGGCGTTTAGTATGGGAGGAACATAAAGCCGATTTTTTTATTATTATAATATATTTATTTAATCAAAGTATGTACCATTGCTATCTATGCACTTTTGCCATCTCATAGGTAGTTCATCGATCCCTTTACTAAAAAAACCATTCGGACGGGAATCAATAAAATCTTTGAAGGCGGTTTGGACTGCGCCATCGGAGTTGAATTTTTTCCTTTGCAAGAAGTTATCCAAATTTCGAAAAAAATGGTAATCTGTTGGGGCAAGGTCCGGAGAGTACGGTGGATGTCTTAGACATTCCAATCGAAGCTCCTGTACCAAATGGTAGCCGTCTGTTGTGCAGTGTGTGGTCTAGCGTTATCATGAAGCAGCAGTGGCCTAGAGCGATTAACCAGCCTCGGTAACAAGTAACTTTTTTGGAGTCAATTTTCGCTTGGGGCATGGTTTGGCTGGTTCGGCAGGGTTCAGCCATTGCGATGAGCGCTTCCGATTATCGTACAGGATCCACTTTTCATCACAGGTAATGATTCGATTTAAAATCCCTTCATTATTGTGCCGGTTGAGTAATGCAACGCAGCAGTCAACGCGCGTTTGTTGATTTGCGTCACTCAATTCGTGAGGTACCCACCTTTCAAGCTTTTTTACCTTACCAATTTGCTTCAAGTGGATTAAAACAGTTTTATCACTAACACCGCAGCCTGTAGCTAACTCGGATGTGGTTTGCGATGGATCCGCTTCCACAATAGCCTTCAATTCTTCATTATCAACTTTGGTCTCCGGCCGTCCACGGGGCTTGTTCTGCAGGTTGAAATTTCCAGAACGAAAACGTTGGAACCAAAAACGCACTGTGTTTTCTTTTGCGGCACCGTCGCCATACACATCATTAATCCTTCGAGCCGTTTCTGCAGCACTGGTGCCACGGTGGAACTCGTACTCGTAAATAACGCGATATTTCAAGTTTTTCATTTTGTAAACTGAGTGACGCAAAGAAAAAAACAATTAAGGAAAAAACAAATGAATTTTAATTTTCAAAACACAAATACATGAGTAAATAGCTGTATAAATTTGGATTTGGAATTCCTAACCAAAGAGAAGATATTTGAGATCAAATTTGCCAATACGGCAAAACGCCAATTTCATATGTAAGGACCTAATATAAGTACATATAAGTAAAAAGTTAAAAAATATATAAGTAACCATATAAGGCACCAGAAAAAATGTTTTGAGTAAAAAGAAAAAAGTATAAAAGCAATAAATAACAGTAATTTAGTAGAAAAAAAAAAAAAATCACAATGAAAATAAAAGTAACAAATCGTAATAACAAAAGTAACAGATCGTTACCAACCTCTCTGTGAAAAGTTTTTACGAAATTATTATCGGGTTTTCATTGGTTTTAAGTATGCAGTACATTTCAATACGAAATACAAAAGGAAATTGTGTTTTGATCTTAGAGCACCAAAATTAGTTCAAGATTGAAGTAAAGAATTATAAATTACCGTCTTAAAAATCACACAAAGCGTCGCTATCACATCTACTAATTTCTCCCAAAACACAATCAGGCCTACCCACACACCTGAACGTACTTAAAATTAATCAGAGTAAAATATTATTAGACCGGAGGGGGATTTTACTGACGTCACAGCCCCCATCATAGGTAAAAAAGCCTCGATGTAATGATTCCACGTTCGCCCTTCCGAATTTCATACTTTTATTAGTGAATTCCAAACGCTCGTAATATTCGCACTGGCGCAAATATGTTTTTCACATTTCGAGAATAATAAAAAATGAGGTCTGCAAGAAGATTCTTGCGGTAGCATAGTGATCTAAGTCACATTTGAATTAAAATATTACTTCTTAACTTTGTGGTAACACGTATTTATTTTAATAAAAAGAAAACACTTTGTATACAACCACTTTTTATGGAATAATAAAGATTTTTATATTTTGATGATAGAATCTATGTACAAGCCCTTCTATTTGGCTATCAAATTTGGATCCTAACGGAGAGTGAGATCAAAGATCCAGGCTGGCGAGAGGAGTTTTCTAAGCGGGGTATCGGTAGTCACAATAATATATTATATTCAAGAATTAAATAAAGAAAACTATGAACAGAGCTGAATTTGTTGTCGTGGCTTCTTTGTATTGGCGATACACAGTTGATAAATTTAAGAAGATTTGGACGTATAGAAAGGATAAGTGAGGATGGTAATTATTATTATTGGATGGATTAAAGTGTTGGGGGATAATGAAAACAAATTACGTGCGTAAAATATCTGATAAGATCGATAGTGTGAGATGGTTAGGTACATACTTGCACGACAAAGGAGCGTTCATGAGAAGATGTCTGAAAGTAATCGAAGAAAGAGTAGTGTATTAGGAACAAAAAGTTCGTCGTGAAGAAACGTGAATGTGAGTTGATTAGTTAAGTACACCATGGTCATATCATTTACCATCGGAAAACTTCGTACTTGCGCAAGCGTGAGAGAAACAGTGAAATTTTAAGGCAGAATAGTTGAATGTTAAAATATATACGAGTATTATAGAGACGATGTCTCATATAGACAAAGCTATTTTTTATAAAATAAAGTATATGTGGAAGTCTTTTTGCTACAGACACTATAATTATTGCAAAAATAATATAGAGTTAAGGTTATTGTTACGGTCGTCGGACATATTTATGTGTTAAATAAGACGGATATTTTATACGAACCGTATATTTTACTGATAAGCAAATCTCGACGTAACGCTGAAGTCTTATCCAACAAAGTTCATATATTTACATCTCGAAAGAAATAATCAGTTCGGCCTCTAAGACGCTCTCCTGATGACGCTGGATAAGACTTCAGTGAAACGCCGAGATTTGCTTCTTATTATTTATATTATAGACTGTATAGACTTACAAACACTCGTAAACAGAATTAATGAGGCTGGTGTGAGACTGGGTCTTAACATGAACGTGAGTAAAACAAAGTTCATGGTGTTTAGTAGGCAAGATCACACGGGAGCACGCCTCACATTGAATGGGGCTGGTATAGAGAGAGTGACAAAGTTTAAATACCTTGGAAGTATCCTAGCGGAAGACCTCGACCCAGAAACCGAAGTCAAATGCAGAATTGAAGCATCGCGAGCTGCTTTTAACAAAATGAGACAGATATTCTGCGATGACAATCTTAACCTGAAACTTCGACAGCGACTGGTCAAATGTTATATATGGTCAGTCCTGCTGTACGGAGTGGAATCGTGGACCCTCAAAGTGAGTAGCATGAACCGGCTGGAGGCGTTCGAAATGTGGATACATCGGAGAATGCTCCGGATACCCTGGACGGATATGGTCAGCAACACAAGAGTTCTTCAAAGAGCTAGAGTGAATAGAGAGTTGCTGACAAATATCAAAATCCGAAAGGTATCGTATTTGGGTCATGTGCTCAGAGGAGAAAAATATGAATTGCTCCACCTGATTCTTATGGGCAAGATAGAGGGTCGTAGAGGTGTTGGAAGGAGACAAATTTCCTGGCTCCGCAATATACGCGACTGGACGGGCATAAGAAGTGTTGGAGAGCTGTTTCGTGCTGCCCAGGACAGGGACGCTTTCTCTCGGGTGATAGTCAACGTTGGGGGGACCTGACATGACACCAAAAGAAGAAGAAGATAGACTGTATATGTATTGTTGATTATAGATTATATATTGTACTACAGATTATAGATTAGATTATTTTTTAAATTAAGATGTATTATAGATTGTATTATATTATAGGATATGTAAATGTTAATATGTAAGTTATTATGGATAGTACGTTAATAATAGAAGGTAGAATATAAAATGTAAAATACTAGCTAATATACGGGGGTGTCATATTAACTAACTTAAGAAATAAATTTTGGAAAATGGTCTCGCATTTTCGCTACATGTTGCTCTTCGGTTCAATAAGAAAATTACCCTAAATACGCCCCACGGAGTATAACTTCAAAAAAAAATATTAGTCGATGTGAGAAATACACTTTTTGATGTAGGTATGTGCCGTGTGTAAAAAAAGACTGCGGGCATTGATCCTCATAATCGCGGTCGGTCTTTATCTGGTATTCAAATGGCCGTCTTTTACGGAGAAAAATAAGGAAATAAAATGTGACGTGATTTTACCGAGTCGGTTGAGCGAATCAGGCCCCCGCAGTAAGCCGTCCCCGCAGACAAACAAGTGACGCGGAGGCGCACTGTTCATTTGCATGATTACCATCACATTGCCTCTAAGCCGAGTACTTACACGCCACAGGCGGGGACTTGGAGACAAGGCGAAAAATAATAATGTAAGTGCAATCTTTGCCGCTGCTCACTGCTGTCTTACTGTGTACTTAAATACAGTGCTCATGATGACACAATTGAGACACTGCACCGTTCCATTTCGAAAGATGTCCTATGTATTTTATTTTTATTTTTATTTATTTATTTACAGGAAACTAACAGTATACATAAAGAGATTATACATGATTATTGAACAGTATAGAGACCATCTTACAAGTTTCCACAGAATTAACATGTTGTGTTTTAACATAAAGCAACAATAACTTGAGTTATATAATTAAAAACAAAAAAAGTGAAAGTTTTAAGTTATGGACAAACTATGAGAGTCAAAGAATTAGAGGTAAAAGGGGAATAAGGAATGGATAGGAAAGGACAAATCTTCTTAGTAAAAAGGACAAGAGATAAGAATAAAAAGAAGTGCAAAAGATATATGTATAGCATAAAGATATCTGATCAATACATCTGCATATATATATACGAGGTCTGGACAAAAGAAAAAATGTCAATTAAAGAAAGATACAAGATAAAAAATTACATATACGAAGTCTGTTCAAAAGAAAGAAGATATGACAATACAGTATGACGTACATTTACATTTTTGAATTTCAGTTTTACATTAGTTATTAACGTTTTATACATCAAAACACATACCTAATTCTCTTATATAAAGTTTTTTATCATTTACATTTTTTTATAAAATATATTGGAAAAGTACAAGTCTTCCCGAAAAATGAACTTTGATAGTATTGTTGTATAGAGAAATGTAAACGTATTATTTCGGTCGCTAGTTAAGGCTGTGAGTACAGCGCCATGGCAGAGCGTGGGCGGCGTCTTGGCAGCGTTGGTGGCGGACATGGTTGAAAAGAGAATTATGATTTTTGATGCTTGGATTAATGTTTCTTTATTCATTTAATATTTTATTAAGATTTGCTTATCATTTCTGAGAGTAAAGTTTAGAAAGAAATTGACTGATTTTATACAAGAATGGGAATATTATTTTTTTATTAGCATATATTTAAGTATCTACGTATTAAGCTATTATTTTATTGGAATATTATTTACTTGGGGCTCCTCCTCCATGACCGAGATGCAATCCCCGGTGTAAGTTTGCTCGAGACAGAAAAGAAGATGATGTACTTATTTACAATTGAAATATATATGGTGTAGTGAAAATACTTATTTGTACTACACCAACTAACTACTCAAGTTATTTTATACTTTTGCAAATAACATAATTTTTACGAAGAAGGTAAAAATTAAGGTGTTTCACCACCCTGGGAAATGAAAATTTAGGTAGAAATTGGGTAATTTTTTACAAAGAGATGAATATTTCATTTTTTCTATTGGTACTAATTAATTATATTTATATATTTATGTATTATGTTAGAAAATTTTTAAAAAAAACAAATGGCCGCTTCAAGTATATTTGCATAGAGCTCCTCAAAGACATAATTGTCTTTTCTGTCCCGAACAAATGTGCATCGAGGAAAGTTGAATCTCAGTCACGGAGGAGGAGTACTACGGTAATACACTATTATTTTATTTTTAACTACAAAATTTTTTAATAAAATAATAGTATAACATGTATCTCAATAAGTATAGAAAAGAAAACTTCTTTTTAAAAAATTACGAAATTTCTGCCTAAATTTTACTCTCCCTAGGGTAGTGTACACTAGTCGAGAGAAAGAGCATTTATTCCCATTCCCACACAAGACGTGTTAATACATGATGAAAATAGAATCTTTTATTGTGATAATGTAAATAAAAGAAACACATACGAACCGGGAAAATTTTATCGGAATTAAATCAACACTTTTTTGAGAAAAAAATATTTCACAAAGAAATCTATCAAACTCACAACTGAATTATAAAACAACAATGCAAACTTCCCTGTTGCTTTACAAACTTGTACGAAGGCACCCAATACAGCTCTGTTCCGTTTATTTCAGTGCCTTTATTGAATCAACAGTTAGTAGTCTGCTACGAATGATCGCCGTCATGTGTGCGCGGCTGCCGGCGTTCAAGTTACCAGGGAAGTAATTTCCCCTTTGGAAAAAAGTACGTTTCCCACCAATTTCCCAGGCCACTCAGTGCCTTCTTTTCTACTAGATGTTTCGAGTTTATTCTCGCATTTTCCCGTTATTATATGGGTCGGTCGATATTCGTGGTACCTGGCGCTTCCTTTGGCGCTAACTCTCGAAGCGCGTTATGAAAACTTTGACCGCTTCAAACTTATCTCTGTATTTCAATGGAATACATCGAGGGCTGATTGATCTCCAATTCACGTTGATTTCCGAAAAGTTGCGATGCTAGTTTATTCATAGATACTTTAGTTTGAGTTCATTCATCCAAAAGATGACGTCTATGCTTTCCTACGAAAACATTGCAACCGACAATTCTCGTAAGACTACATAGTATTCGTTAAATAAAAAGCAAAAAATTAAAAGGACCGCGCATTTATCTTGAGGTATTTTATTATGAAATTGCAACTTTATTTAAAAAAAACTGATTACAAGTTGACCCCCTGAAAGTAATACAGAGAACAATTATCAAAGTAATACTAAAAAAAACAACTTTCTCAATACACTCTTTACGAAATGCCCAGTTTCAAAAGTAGATAACATTAACATAAAATACCCATTATACAAAAAATTTTTTTTTAAATAGAGATGCGAACACGGAATACGTGTCGCATCAATATTCCTACTATTTTCAAACTAAGCTAAACGCTTGTGCTATGAAAATAGGACTAACTTGCTTGACTGAAGTGAGTTCAAACCCGCGACCTTTGGATCACGAGGCGAGAGTCCTAACCACAAGACAATTACAGAAAATATATTTTTTTTAAATTGAAACAAGCACATTTCTAAAACTTTTAAACAATTTTAAAATACCAAAATGCAACATCAAACAATATCAGCATAATTAAATATATTTAGGAATAAAGAATTTGAAAAAATAACTGTGATACGATAAAAAATAAATTAATTTTTTTTTTTTAAATACAACTAAAAATTATATTAAACAAATAAAAATATATCGTAGTGTATCCATTTTTCATTACCAGTGACAATATAATGGAGAAAACCTTTTCGATTTTGCTGTTGCAGTAGCTATTCATAAATGAAAAGCCTTCCACGTCTCTTGGCTTTAGTTCTTACGGTACCCATTACCCATTTCCCTTGCTTCAATGGTTCTGCAAGTTTATCTTCGGTTTGACACGGGTCATCATCAATAACGTCTCAAACGCAACTCAACGAAAAACTTCACGCAAATGCTGTTGTTGTTGGTTCGTTATTCAGCCACGTGATACTGCTTTGACATGAATATAGTAACAATATGCCCCGATGCGATATAGTACAAATTAAATCCTCTCTTAGAAATCCCTCGTAATAAAAGCACGGTCCTAATTAATTTAGTTTTGACAAAAAAATAATCAATAATCAAAAAGTAATTATAAATATTTTTATTTTCATTTTTTATTTATTTATTTAATATTCACGGAAGACCAACAACAAAGAAGCATAGAAAACATTAATATGATGTAGATGGCCAATTATAGGTTCATTCGATGTGTACTCGTATTTTTCAATATTTCATAAAAAAACAATTTTATAAAATTTTAAGAATATGTGACACGTGTGGTAAAAGACTATTGATGCAACTGATGAAATTTAATTACTACATGAGAAGAAATGTCATGACAACAAATGCTCGGCGTCAAGAAGAAATTACATATGATAAAATTACACTTATTCAAAATTCCACATTTTTACGTATAAATTCCGTCAGCTTGATTATGATTTTTGTCGCTTGATAAGTTTTTCAAAAAAAATGGAAATAAATTCATATAATATAGATACCTCATTAGTGACATCTGTATTTGATTGAAGGAATGTAAAAAGCTTTGGACGCTGGTGGCGCTAATGTAAATTAAATGACATATGTAAAACGGGTTGTATAACTTAAATATATACAACTTTCAAAAATTTTATAGATGAGGTATTCTATCATGGGTGGAAATGGTGAACGTTACATTGTGTAAAGTGATCACTTAAGCCAGCTGTATGATAGGTCGTAAGCCCTTTGAACACCCAAAAGACTTCCATACCTACTTTCCCATAAAAAATATAATTTCGTCTCTATGAGACATGTATAATATATATCTTGATTAAAGATGTCTTTTGGGATAAAAATCGAGTACTGTGTTCATTGAAAAATTTGGACAAACCCAAAATATTCTGAATACACAATACATTGAAAAGGATGGAAAAGGGATCGCTTGAAATAAATAGGATATTACTAATATTTGCAATGTGTTTGTTATTACGATTTTATCTTCGAACGTCATTGAGTCGTCATAACGTTCTTCCTCTCATCCCAACTCACTTTTGTCGTCGACTGTCGGGGGCCTCGTCCTTAAGTTGTAGGTTCTTCTGTCCTGGATAACGTCGCCCAACCCATGCCTCTGCATTTGGTTACCCCTTTGCAAGACCCATGATTTTTTTGGTCTTCCTGTGGATGTAATTCGAGGGAGATCCATGGAGATCACCTGTTTAACTATATAATCGGGTTCTCTGCGTCCAACGGGGCCATACGATCTCCATTGCCTCATCTTACTGTAGATGTCTGTGACGCCCAGGTTTCCACAAATGCGTAATCTTTTTATTTGTCTCTTAAGGACACTCCACATGACCATCTCAGCATGCGCATTTCCGTTAGTTCTATTGCAATAGGCAGCCAGAACTAACGGAAATTTCACTCTGTTCACCTTCACCTACAGGTGAGTTTTTGAGTCGACATGGTTAATTTTTTATTTTGAAATTACCTTGAGATTTGCGATTCCTTTAGATAAACAATTCAAGAGTAATAAATGTGTATGCAAAAAAGAATAAAAATAGACAGAACATATTGAAAATACAGGTATTGGGTAAAGAAAATCAATCTACAATACAGCAAAAAATTAACAAATATTAGCAAATGATTAACAAATTTGTTCTTACTTATTTATTATTCCTATAATGCGGGCATGTGGAATGTATGATTAAAGAAAGCGTCAATAGTCGATGAGCAGGCATGAGAACATGGTACATAAGTGAATGAGGCAAAAGTAGTATATCGGGAGAGTATGGCATCCTATCCCTTTTGCATATACCTACGAGAAAAGAGTGATAGCGATATTAAATAAAATTTGAGTTTGAGTTTATTTTTCTCCAAAAAACACTCTGTCGGATTTTCCGAAAAATCGCGTTAAACTTCCAAAACTACTCAACAGGTATGCAACAAAACCAAACACTCGAACTTCTAAGCATATTTAGCTTACCTAATTATACTACCAAATTTTTATTGGAATTCAATTATGGTGGAAGTACGCAGACAACAATATTTTCAAGGATTTTTATCTTACTTACTTGCGCCCTAACGTTTGCGTTCATCAGAGTTTTTGCAAGGTAAGTGATTTCTCATTTCAGGAAGTAAATGTCGAGAAATATTTTTTATATTAATCTCAAGCATTTTCTGTAATTAAGTTGGCTATTTTTAGTAAAGTGAAGTTTTATTAGATATTAAAAAATTGAACAGTACACAAATTAAACAAGTCTATAAATTTATTTTTTTATTCCAACTTTTCAGTTAAGATGGAAGCCGGACTCACTATTTTAGTCTTATTTTATTATTGGGTTCAAATGTTCAAATACCAGTTCAAATACCAGTACTGATATTTAGTTTTTAAGTTCAAATTAAAAAGTAAAGAAATATACTTACTTTATTACAGACGGTAACAAAATTTCAGAAACTGAAAAGAGACATTCTTTCTGTAACAGAGTAAATGTGAATTTTTTAAATATAAATTTTGTTGCGACCTCACTGCAGTTACATAATTATAATAAATCATTGAACATACTTTATCTAACTATACTAAAGTAAACCAACTTAATTGTAATGCACTGTACCCGGCGTAGCGAGGGATTAATATTCAATTTAATTATAGTAAAAAAGATATTTAGGGGAAGGCGCTATCTTTGCACGGGCCATAAAAAATAATGCAAAACAACATGGAAAACCATCCAGACAGGGAGAGGGTGAAATTTCTGGGGGAAAATTCAAGTTAAAAATGTCCTTAGGTTTTCACGGCCGTTCAGAATCTTCTGTGTATAGTTTTCTGGGATATTCTGCCGTGTATATGTGACCTCTCTGGCCATAGCGGTCACATATACACGGCAGAATATCCCAGAAAACTATACACAGAAAATTGAAGTTAATAAATTATTCTAAGTGTCGTAGAGAGCAATTGAGCAAAATTTGGAAAGCGTGGCATTCATTATAATACACATTCATGAACATCGGTGATATTCAGAGGCAGAAAGATTATAGAGAAAAGAATTATTACAAGTGAAATTGTCAATATGCATATATATTCACGTAAAATATTAATATTAGTATAAGAAATTTCCCGGAAAATAAGATACTAGAATAAATACAACCTACAATAAAAGTTTATTGGGAAATTCATAAATTTGGAGAAATATAAATCGTAATATCTGTGAATTTCCTAGAATATATAATTCTCTTACAATCTGTAATTCTCGGAAATGATCTCTAAGATCTGTTTAATATTATATGTAGGTTATTATTATTATTAATCAAAAATATTATATGTATAACAAATAAACCCGCCATTGGGTTTGATGGATGTTTGTATTACGGGAATACGAAGTGTCTTTATTTTGAATTCTGCTTCTCAAGCAAATGATGGTACTTGATACTTAAAATACGCCATTTTCTGTTGGAACATAAAACAAAGCGATCACCCCACGTAGATTGTTGAGACTTTTGAGACAGGATAATATTCTAGTGTCTGATTTTCCTGATCTTGTCTCGCTTTGTTCGAAAATCCTCGACGTTGGAGATGGCGAACCCGTAACGAGCTAAATTTGAATTTTGTTAACAAAACGTAAACGATCTACAACTGCACTGTCTTCCGCGTTAGCTATAAATTAAATCGCACATTCTTGCAGTATCGAATAAATCAGTTATTCTCATGTAAGTACTTTCTTCCGGTGGTGCCACGCCATTTTTATTTATTTATTGATCCTGAAATTAAGTACATGCTTGTAAGAAAATGAGCCATTTATCTCACTAGGACGAACCTGTGCCGAGATGTGCAGCTTTACGACAAAATGAGGACAAAACACTATATAAAATTAATTAAATTCTGTGATATTGTAAATAAATTGATAATATATGTATTTGTATAACATGTAAATCGAAAATGATAAATATAAATAAATAAAAGATGATAAATATAAGATGTAAATAGAAAATATAGAAACAAAAACAAGTATATATTATTCAATACAAGAGCAGATAAAATAACGCATGTTTAAAAAATTATATGTATGTTCGCGAATATGAAAAAATGAAAAAATATAGTTCAAATAGAACATACATAAATAAATAAAACTTGTTTTCTGCAGTTGGTTACTTATGCAAATGCAGTTGACAATACTATCAATAATGTTTTCACGGAATAATTTTGTTTCAATTATTTTCTTGGCTGTTAAACCAAGATGAGTACTGTATCATTTTGAATACGAATCATAAACTTCAGAGACAGGTCCGTCATCAGTATTATTTATTCTTTTCATTATAATCTATCTTAATAGTCTAATTCTTACCTCAAAAAACATTTATTTATAATGATCGAAGATTGTACCATTCATTATTTCATTCGACCATTCCTGTTTTAAATGGATATCTTTTAAATATTACCGTATTATTATGGAAATTCGTTACTTTTATTTATTTACAATTTTCAAATAAATAATTCTCTATGTACAATGTCCGTCACTAGCACTACGATAAGTTGCCGCTGTTACCACAGCCATAACTAGCATCCGAAACGACGCCGACGCAAGCGAAACTAACACTACCAAATGGTGCTGTTTACACACTACGTTTCGCGATAATTTTATTTGCTGTGGAAGTTAATTTTTAATTGACTTTAATTTATTTTATATATTTTTTGAAATTGGCCGTCCAATTAGAGATTGTAAATCATTTGGATAAATATAAAAGGTGATTTCATTCATATTATAATATGTGTTAAAATATAATTTGTCAACATTTTTTAATGTTTTCGCCTTTTTTTTTTGTTGTTGTCACTAATTAATAATAATAATGGATCTAATAACTAATAAATGTAACTTCTTCTTCAAATGTAGCAAATTTATTTTGTGGTAACATAATTATAATTAATATAAATTAACTTTGTTTAAACCACTTATTTATTTTTCCTGATGAAGAAGCCATTGGCTTTGAAACATGTTGATTTTTTTTTCAATAAATAAGTGGTTTAAACAAAGTTAATTTATATTAATTATAATAAATGTAAAGCTGAAATTCAAACTTAAAAAGTGCGTCATTTTTAATGGGTTGTAGATAGTTATGTCATGATGTGATATTTGCAATATCTTCTATAATTTTGATCGTTGTTCGATCGCCCTTGTTTTTTATAAAATTTTAATTCTGATCACCGATTGGAAAGGTATCTGCATTTCTATACAATTAGTTTTATATATAACTAACTACATTAAGCACTACAAAATAAAGTATAAAATCTGAAATGAATACAATACGCATATGAAATATAAATGTACATTGATTATTTTTAATTAATTAAAATCATAGTTTCATTATAAGAGTTATTTTATCAAGTCCATTTAATCTGTAATATTTACATTTATTTTTTCATTGAAAAGAGAGTGTATGTAATTAGATACAAATCTAGTTGATTATTGAAAAACCTTTGTAATAATTCTATCGATTAAACTATACTGTTAAGGTTTATAAAGTTTAAAATGTATTTAATCATTAACACAGCCATTACTACGCTAATTATCACAACGTTATAGTTGAAAAGTTAATTAATTATTTATCATTATTAAATAATAAATTATTTAATCTAATCAAAAGTAATGACATATTAATATTGTGTTCAACAAAGTTAAAACCTGGAATATAATTAACGGTCGGTTTTGTAAAATTATACTTCGTCTGTCAACACCACACCCACTGTAGAAATTCACAAAATTTTATTTAATATTAAGATTAAGAATAAGATTTTTAATATTATTAACATTTTTAACATTATAGCAGTTAATGCTAAAATATCTTTAATTTATATAAAATCTACCGTTAGCAGTTTAAAGTCAATCCCTCATGTCGTTTTCTTTTTTTTTCTTTTCCTTTTTTTTTCCACGTCTCATCTATGATTTTTCCACCCCTTTGATAATCTTTCTTCAATATTCTGATAAGTAAATTAATTCTGGACTATTCTCTCCTATAGTGAGAATGTGCCGAACTTAAAGGATTTTGACGGTCTCTACCCTTAGGTAAGATCAAAAATTCTTTTTTCATTTTACTATCCAAAATATAGAATAAATCATCCAATTTATTCCATATTTTCTGACACTGTTAAAAAATTAATATTCATTTCAAACAAGGCATACATTAATGGAAAATTAAACTTTTTTTATTATTATCCTAAAATATAAAATAAATGATGGATGGTTGAAGATATTAAAACAATAATCGAATTTTTACAGATTCGACAATGTACGCAAGGACCATCGATTTGCTCTATGATATTGATATATCTATATTTTATCGTTATCAATATTTGAGAAAAAAAAACAATACGATGCTGTATATGTATAATTTCTCCGTTAATGTAAATATAATTTAGTATTTCATGTAGTCTTTTTTAAAAATAATGTTTAGTCCATTTATTTGTATATGTGAAATTGGGTTTTAGGTTACAAATTATTTATTGTCATTTTTTTTGTTATATTATGTTGGATATTGGTGATGATCAAACATGCAACAGTTATTTGAGATTTGTATCTGATTGTATCGATGATTGGTAACTGAGATAGTACTATTGTGTAGTACCAATAGTCGCCCGTCAAACCGAGAAAAATTATCAAGTCACCGGTTAAAATGCCATCATTTTTATTTTTATTTTTTAATTGTTAACTTTAAAAAGTGTTTTATGTTAATGTTTTATGTTTATGTTAAGTATATAAATATCCTTGTAATTTTCTTGTACTGTAAACATCCACAAGGGCGTTGATTAATAAATATATAAATAAATAAGAAAAATTTGGGAGCACTAAAGAATCATATAAATAAAATAATTTTAGATCGCCATTAACGACTCATATATAAACTGTTAGCCCTTTCGTGTACCCCTTGCAAAAGCAAGTATTTGCCATCATTTGTGCAACTCAATTACATAATAGTACACTGTGAGGTTTGAATAATCCAGCATAAGTAGTTGAGCAGCGTAAGTATGTATTGCCATCAAGTCATGATTTGTGCAACTCAATAACACAATAGCACACTTTGAGGTTTGGATAATCCAGCTATAAATTCAATCTAGCATAAGAAGATGAGCGAGGTGAGATATCGCTTTCATTATTATTTCGCGGAGTACTGGTTAAGAATTACTTTTTCTAGAGGCTAAAAGTAAACATCGAACCATTTGTACCAAGTTTATTTTGCAATGATGCGAATAAAATACATTTTTTCTGATTAAAATATGGATTACATGCGTCTCGGATATTGTATATGTATGTCTGTTAAGGGGTCACGTTTCAAATAAAGGTTTTTTTTTTAAGGGGGGGTAAGGTTAATTCGTATAAAAATAGGCATGTCTTTGTGAATTTTTTGTGACGACACAGTTAAAATCTCTTTATTAAAACTAATAATACATCAAAGAATGACATTTGAAGAATATTGTGTAAAATTTTCAAGAAGAAATATTAGAAAATACGGCAAGGGCAGCAATTATTCGGACGTGTCTCGGAAAAAAGTAGAATTGCGGTGTCCATCATAACTTGGTGCTAGATCATCTGAAATCAAAAAATCAAAGTTCATTCGTTAGATAATATGTTTTCCCAGGTAACGGTGGGAGGGTTTTTTAAATTTCAATTTTTAAATTTTTTGGAACACTTTGAAGGGAAATACCGCGATTTTTTGCGAAAAATATCGACTTATTTGTTATTAAAAAATAAAAATTAATAACATATTTGAAATAAAGTCTCCAGCGTTACCTTGTAAATTATGTACAGAAATAGTGTTCAAAATTTCAAAACGATCGGTGCAGTAGTTTTGAAGTTATGGTGGACACCGACTTTGAAAACGTGAGATGTGGGGAAAACGCTTTAAAGTTTTGCACACTGTAAAATTCAAAATAAAACTCAACACTTATTTTGTACTTACACATAATCGTCGATGCCATGTTCACACAGCAAAGAGCTTTCATCATCAGCATCTTTTTGTCCTTGTCTACGCAAATCTCTTCCAATACAATAGCACGTCCGGTAGTCCTCAGGTGAGCGCGTCTCTTAGCTGCTCGAGCAGGTATAGAAAATCAGTCTGAGTATCGCTCAAATGTTCATAATTTTGTCGATTTTGTTCCGATTGACTTGAAATTTTGACACAATATTCTTGCGATGTTATACATTCATTTAAAAAATTAAAAATAAAATGCAAAAAAAAAAGTTAAATACCTTACCCCTCCTTAAATTATCTTGATTATACGAAGTAATAAGAATAAGATAAAATAAAAATGCTATACGATGAATCGATATTATATGTGTATAAAACAATCAACAAACAATAATTTTAACGAAAATTGTTGCATAAATTATGAGCACTTTTTTAAGGTCCTGCTGAAAAATGCTGTCTTCATGATAACTCGATTTTTTTTAAACATATTTTTTTTAAATCTTCAAAGTCCTTTCTTCTAGCGTTCGTTTAGCCATTTTTTAAAAAGGTGATTAAAAAAAATTAATTAGCATTTCAACACCAAAATTTTGCATGAAAAGAGGTAACTTAAATTGAAATTGTCATAATTAATTTTAAAAAATAATAATAAAAATTTTGACTTCACAAACTATAATGGTAAACTTTCTTTGCAATAACTTTTAAAAAATTACAGATTCATTAATATTTCAAGGAGATATTATGCAAACTTCTTTTTTTCTACAGAACCTTAAATGTTTTCAGTATATATATGATAATTTTCATTGAAATTTTTATTTGTTAATTTGTTTATACACGTTAAAGATTAGTTAATTGTACGCCATTTTTATTTTATCTTATTCTTTGCGCGCTCAGCTAGGTGTGACCCCTTAAATTTCAGAAAATTATCATCATAAGATATACATTTGAAAAACTAACCCAAAAAAACCAAGTTTTTACAATACTCCCTTTCTCATTTTCGGGTTTCGTGTCTACCAGATGCGTCGGAGTATTTTCATACAACTAACTGAGTTGTACGAAAAAACAATTAAAAATTTGAAAAATCCATAATTATACTATAATTATTAATTTTTTTTAACGAAAATTTGATAGATCTTCTTGATCGCCACGAGTCTGCTTGCAAAGTTTCAGCTCGATAGGATTACGGGAAAAGGGTTAAAAATCGATCCAAATTTTTTTCGTCAGACAAGCAAGCAATCAGACGCCACGAGTTAAAAGAAAGGGAGTAAAAAGTAAGGTCATTCTTGCAAGACAAAAAACAATAAATGTAAATATTTTAGCAGAGTCAACGACGATTCGAGATTGCTTCCATAATGATATTACAGCTCGAACTATCAAACAAGTTCACTGTCCCAAGTACTTGACACAGTCCGACCTGAGCGACGTAAATGCCTCGTGATATGTTCGTGCCCCAGTGGGTACAATTTCTTGAAAATTAATCATCTTCGCCCACATGCGTGTGTGTGTGTGTGTGTGTGTGTGTGTGTGTGTGTGTGTGTGTGAGCGATGCAAATGTGCAATGAAAATTTTCCATGCGTTGATGCAAATACGCGAGCGGCGGGGTCAGTGACCCGCCCGGGGTACGTGCGACATGTCATCGTGGCTTGTTAGTCCTAATCAACCAAGTTAGATAACATCAGCATTCAATGAAGGTACTCACGGAATAACATTTTTTACATTTCAAACTGTGTCAAAGCATTGTAGCTGAATAGATTAAGTAAATATAAGTATTATAATATAAACCACAGAGTATAAAATTGTACAGAGTTGAACTTTAGGCGAGAGGACTAGGGCACAGTGGATGTATGTCCCCCTCGCATAAATTGAAGACACATTTATAATTTGTAATAATAATGTATTTGGTTGAATAATGAACCCTGAACGTTTCCATTCTGAGAAATTATCATAAAGCATGTTGACCTTTTAAGATTTCGAAAAATTAGAGATTTGAGACCTTTATGTAGCTTTTAATGGAGTAATTATTTTTTTTTACAGAAGACTAGATATGTTATTCGCAGTAGTAATCGGTGCATTTTTACTGTATATCTTTCTATTTGTTCATCATTTTTTAAATATAATAATAAATTCAAGTCATGTTAAATTAAACGTAATAAATCGTCTAAACAAATGAAACATAATAAATCAACTAAAATTTTATATAATGCACAAAATTACCGGATACAAACTTAACTGGAACATTATTTCATAATTCGCACCGTTACGCTTCTAATATATTCCACACCTAGATACTTTTTATTCGCTGGTTGTCTATGTCCGCTTATTTCTCGCTATTTCTATGGTTTTGCCAAAACTCGACTGTTCACTTATATGTGGTTTTTTCTGATGTCAAATATGGCTGTATGATAGTATTGGCCTCACTGTTTACAAAGGATGTCTGGTTGCTACGAGCAAAATCTTCAAGTTATTCAATTATAAATAATCTATAGAGAAAATCGGTCAGTAGTATTGAAAAATTTTAAAAAAAATTGAAAAAAATGCAAAACTTTGTTGTCGTTTGTCTCCGTGACTGTCAATATTTCACCCAAAATATTTAATAAAAATATTTTCTATTCAAAATTGGATAAAGAAGACTCCCCCAAAGTTTTGGATGTATAGAAACCCTGTATAAGGTCTTCGATTTATGCAATATTCTCTTATATTCTCGTGTTCTACTTATTTCTAGGTATTTCTAATTCTTAGATTATGTGAAGTTCTTATCGTTTTAGAATCTCGTAACAATATTTTAACATTTTTTAAAGACGCTGCACCTGACTAATATGACATGTCTATGATGCTGTGTTAGGTTAGGATAGGTTCGGTATTAATAATAATCGATTACAAAATGTCTTCATCGCGTGAATGGTTATCGATCGAGGACTACGCATCGAAAAATCTTTGCAAGGTTAGTAGTATTGCGACTCAGCCGTAGTTATACGGGTGTTAAATATTTCAATTAACTTTTCACTCCCATGAGGAATCTACATTATAATTGCTTCAAAAACAACGTATGCAGTGCGCACTTTGCCATTGCCAGGTTAAAAAAAAAACAATTATTTCTCGAAAGATACATTAAGTCGTATTCAAATGAAAGATCAGAAATATTCAAATGAAATATTCTCAGAAATATTCGAATGAAAGATCTTACATCTAATGGAAATCATTTGAGCATTTTATTTCGCCGTATTAGTTTTTGTATAATTAATATACGCTTATTCTTCGTGGCTTGGAACATATTTGAAGGTCGCTCGAGCGTTTATCTTAGACAAAATTCTCGCTATTCGGTATTGCGCCGAGAACCGCTGCTTTTCGTACGATACACGATGGCGTTGTTCTCGGAAACCGCTTACGCCATACTTGCGAGGTGATATTGTATCTCGTATAACTTATTGGTCTAAAAAACATTACGTTATTCTATTTGTTGATTGACGACACTCTTAATTTTGTTCTGAAAATTATTTATAATTTATTTATCATAAAAAGGGGATTGTCCAACCATGTCGTCTTCATAATGTTTTTAAAATATTTATACTTTGAACTCTTCTTCTTCACGTGCCCTGTCGGGTCCCCCTGACGTCGGCAATCGTCTGGGAGAAAGTTTTCCTGTCCAGGGCAGTGCGGAACAGCTCTTCCACGCTTCTTATCCCGGTCCACTCTCGGATGTTTCGAAGCCAGGAATGCCGCCTCCTTCCGACTCCTCTGCGACCCTCAATTGTTGAGTTTTCTACGTCCTGCGCCTTGTTTGGATGATTTATTTTATTCCAATTTTATTATTGGTATTACGTATTGTATTCTTATTTTTGAAATAAAGATTAATTATGCGCGGGACAATGAAGGTTTTGCGCGACCGACTCGCCCGGTTTTCGTCTCTGCGTGTTGTGTAGACGAAGGCCGAGCGAGGAGGTCGCTTTAGTATAAAATAAGGCCAACTAGGCGGCGAACTTGCTGGGCCGATATGGACGCTTTTACGCATAGAACGGCTCAGGGTATGTGGTGGGTTCCCCTTCATTGCGACCCTCAATCTTCCCCTTCATAAGGAGCTGAAGGATTGAGTACTTTTCGCCTCCATGACCATGAATATGACCAAAGTATGAAATTTTACGGAGCTTTACTGTGTTGAGTAACTGTCTGTTTGTATTTGCTCTACGTAAAACTTCAATATTACTAGTCAGTCCAAGATATGCTTAACATTTTACGATGTATCCACATTTCGAACGCCTCTAGGCAATTTAGAGTATTCACCTTCAGCGTCCATGCTTCAACACCGTAAAGTAGAACTGACCATACACAGCATTTGAACTCTTAATGAATGAATATTCAATCCTCATGAAGGCTCAGCCGTGAGCAGAAACCCAATATAGTGGTGCCAAAAAAAGTGATATTTTATTTAAAGATCTAATTAAGATAAAGTCTCATCACAATGTATTTGCGTCGTGTGAAAAATTAAATAAAATTAATAATATAAAGGTATTACATGTTTCTACGCATTATCCTGGCGTATCGCAGATATTTACAGCAGCCATTTTATTTATTGTCCATATGAACATTGACTTTTGCACAACAATTTAATATTTTTATTTAAAATTTCAACGCTTCACTGTCTGCATATATATTTTTTATCGGTGCTGCATATAGCACTTGATTTTATTTTATTGGGTTGTTCCATAATTAACACCGTTTATTAAAAATTATTTTGTAACATAACCAAAAACGAAAACAAGTGAAAACATTTTATTTAAAATTATTATTCGGGGCCGCAGTTACTACGAACGTCAATTACTGCTCCCCATACGCTTGAAAGAGTTGCGAATTGAAGTTCTCAGCCAGTGACTTAGTGGTGCGATTTTGGTCCTGAAAATCGGAAGATCGACCCTTAACTATCGTCTAAGCTGGCTCGGTAACAAACCGCTCCCGGCGTGTCCTTTCGCTACATTATTTAAAAGCATAAAATATTTTTTTAATATTGAAGATATACTATAGAAGAACACTTAAATTTCGCAACCCTATTACAGATTTATATTATTGTAACAAGATGCTAAAAATAATTATGTCTGAACCCTTAGTAATTTGTCACTTGTCACAACACTATCGAAGGGTGATCTACAACCTTTGGGAAACATATATAAATATATAGAAATGTTTGGTACAACCGAGAAGCGGCCTCCTCCTAAACAATAGAGTAATCTAGAAAGTACGAAAATATCAGCATTTTCGGGTATAAATACAACGCCGGTCGCTGCGCAATTCAAGTCGTGTTTGACAGATCGTTACCGTGCGAAGTAGGCCGCGAGCTGCCAGACGCCGAGTGCGCCCAGTCATGAGGGAACCGAAGCGATAAATAAAGTGAATAATCGAGCAAAGTCCCTAACTGGCGAAATAAATAAATGCAATAAATATTACGAGCGAATTTGAATGAAAATTTCTAGTGAATGTTAAATACATGTTACCCAGCGATAATAAAATGTTAATTTACAAGTTATATACTGCTATATAGTGTAATTTAAAGAGAAGCGCTAATTTTAATTCGTTTTGTACATTGAATAGTTAAATAACCATTATTTAAATAAGTTCTCCAAATTCATTAACATTTTTTTTGTGTTTTTTTTTTTTTGTTCTTTTTGATTTAGTACCGCTTTGAATTTGCTTTTAACTTAGAACTCTTTTTTTTATTATTAACGTTTTAATTATTATAAAGCCCACTAGGGCGTTGATAAATAAATAAATGACGAATGTCAATTAAACGTCAAATTTAAAATACGAAGGTTTGCGAAAGTAACTGGTGGATAGTTATGTATCGACCGAATTTTTTTATATTTATGAAAATTATACTGACATGGGTCTCAACCCTATTACTAAATTATGATCTTCAAAATTGATTAATTTAAATGGAAAATGGAATGTTGAAAATCGGGTCAAAAAACTGTAAATACTCGAAACCGCAATTTTCGCAAGCAGGTGTTTGTATTAAGCTGCCTAATTTATGTAAGATTATTTGAACTGTATTTTTATCTGAAATTACTTTCATAATGTAAACGATCTCCACTTTGAACACGAGGTTTATCTCTTATAGAGAGGCAGCACTCATCCTAGGAACTTAGTAAGTACTTTAAGCATAGATAAATTCAATTCAAGGATGAAGTGTTTATGAAATTAATCCCATGTCTCATTCTCCAATGCATGTTCTGCTTTTAAAGCAAATTACTATGGGGAATAATGACGCCTTGGACCACCGGGCCCGATGACGGGCTAGTTTAATAATAGATTGAGAAATGCTCAAGAGTAACGTAAATATTTGTTGGAGAGTTTCGATCGGAGTGCTTGGGCTCGCAAACCGCAAGCTGGAGAAAATTTTCAAAATTTATTTAAGTTTTCAAATTTCAACGGTGAAAACAGAAAACCAAATAAATACTCAGGACTTGAAGACAACATTTTGATCCCCTTAAATTTTAAGTAATAAACATCGTTTCATATCATCTAAGGCAATTACAAAGCAGAAAGTTTTGTTTGTCTGAAGCGGCGAAAAATCTCGATGAAACTTCTACGCTTTTTCAGTCTGGAGTTTCAAGGTCGATGCGACTATTTTCATGTCGCAACTCATTTTTATGTGCTAAGAATGCCAGAGGAACGAATACCAAAACGAATCCTCTTGGCAACTTCGGAAAGAAGACGCCCGGTGGGTCGCCCCAGATTAAGCTGGGAAAAAAATGTGTATGAAAACTGAATGGGTCTGGACTGGTTGACTCATGCGGAAGAGCGCAAGACAGGGGAATATGGAAGCACCTTGTCGAGTTTTTGAGCCCCGACCATAGAAATGACAAATAGAATTTACACCGAAAGTTTTAGGTGAAATTTGTAAAAAATAACATTTCTGCAATGATGTGCGCGTAGTTCTCACCTGGCATAGGACCTTTCGAAGAAACACGCTATTCCATGAAAAATTTACTTGTCTATTACACAAAACTCGCAGCATAGAAGTAAATAAAAATACACGGTTCAGGACGAGTTTTTTCGAGATCTATGAAACAAATTTGTTGGGCGCAAACCACGCGCAAACAAGCGAGATAAATGAAGAATTGACATGAAGTTAGGTACAAAAAACTCGTAAATAAAACTTCTAGCCGTAGGACAAATTATGTCTAGAATTTTAAATCGAAAAAAACAGATATGTCACGTTAAACAGAAACAAAAGTCAGAAATAAAACTTCTAGCCGTAGGATGAATTACGGCTAGAATTTTAAATCAACTTTTTCTTAAGATAAGGATTATTTAATTAATATTTGTTTCCCAGAATCTTTACTAATGCTATGAATGCTAATGAATACTAACTTTAATTAAATAAATGCACAGCTTTTTTACTTGTATGCGCTGCACGCCACCGGTAAATGCATATGAAGTAAATGCGAAGCATATGAAACAAATACAAACAAGAAATAATCCATCATTATCATTAAAATCATTAAAAAACAAAACGAAATGGATGATAGTGGCCTATACAGGATAGAGTTAGACTAGATAATATAACCTACCTGGGATGCAGATTAAATGAAAACTAGGGCTCTTGTATAGAAATTATATGTCGTATAAGATTACCGGAAAATTGCTCGCCCTAGGTTAGTTGCTCACCCAGTAGCCACCAGGTAACCTAACCTAACCTTTATAAATACTTTTAGTTAACGACAATTGGTTATAAATAATAATTTCAAATTATGTGTATGTTTTTCACTGCAAGTGTTTCTTAATCTATGTTATCTATATTCATGTGAAAAGAACTAAAACATTCTGTCACGCGATTGGCGAGCAACTGTGTGGCAAGCAATATTGTGGGCGAGCAATAGTTGGATAGCAATTTTCCACACACCGGCGTATAGGGTGTGCCAGAACTGCATTCTTCTGGATGCAAAGGGTGTTCTGCAACCTTGATCTTCACTTATATTAACAAATAAGAAAGTGCTTCTATAATTTTTTATATAGTGGAATCATGGACACTCACTGAAACAATGCAAAAAAACGACTTCTAAAAATAAGCTGGAATCATATGCTTACAAAGGAACATGTAATGATCCGGGTGGAAAAAGAATTCCTTAAAACAGTTAAAATCCGGATATCATTGCATCATTTTATGACAGTGGTTCGGTATATCAACTGTCCAACTATTTGGAGCTGCTGCTAGCAAGATTATGATTGCCAACATGATCGATAACATCCTATAACCGGACAATCATTCGAAAAAGAAGGATTTCATGGAACAATTTCTCAAAATCTATGCCAATATATAAAGAGGTAAAGTTTGTACCTAAGTTTGTTAGTTTGGATGTAGGAGGTAATCTCCGAAACTACTCATCCGATGTCACCAATATTTAGAATGAACTTTCAGTGTGGAAATAGGCTATATATTCCGTTAGAATAAAAGGGCTTTTGGTCGAGCGATGCATTTTATACGAACGCCGCCTTGACGTTAAGAGATATTTAAATATTATTAATATTTAAAGCATTAACTTTGTGGTTAGACATTATAACAGATTGTTAGTTAACTTTGTAAAAACCACTACCAGATTTTAGGTCTACCGGTTTCAAGACGTACCCGTCTCTTTGTCAGGACCAACACTACACCACTAGATTCACAACACTACACACCTCAACCATAGTATTGTTACACTTCCACCAATAATTGATCACATGCGTGTTATTCTTGTCAGGGACAAACATGCACTGATTAGCCTAATGAACCGTCAGGGATCTACCGAAAGGGAGTGAGAGGGGGCGGGGTCTAAAGTGGGTGTTACCCCATCTTTTGTGAACATTAAATTGAACAAAGGGCAATATGGAAAATTAATTTGGCTGTTAATTAGGGGTGCTCTATTATTTACCGCCTCCCTAATGTAAAAAATTTCTAAATTATTCAATTTTAAACCTTTATTATTAGTATTTAATATTTTTACCCCTGTTTTTGCGTCAAATTTATGATCATTTTCTATGAGGTGGTTGGAAAATTTAGAAAAATTGTTTTTATTAAGACACCTCATATGTTCTTGGATTCTAGTATTAAAATTACGAGATGTCCTTCCAATATAATGTGCTGGACACGAGCTACATGTTAATTGGTAGATTCCTGAGTTGTCCATTATATTATTTTTATTTATTTTTTAATTAAAATTGAAAAATTCTTACGATCCTTTGTCACATTTTTCATTTGACAAGGACGCGGTAAATAATAGTTGCCCGCGCACAAGTGCATTCGTCTAACTGCGTTCATTGTGCATTTATGTGATGCAGAATGAGATGATTCTATAGCAGTTTATATAAATTATTATTTAAGCAGTTGCGCGTAGGACTTTATCCTCCGTGTTGTTCGTGTGTGGATTGCTAAAGGTAATTCATAATGCGGTGTAAAGTACACGTAGTCCGTTTTAACCATTCAACGCGACGCTTCATGGTCGCCCCGGTCCAAGTCTGTTGAAAGATGGAAAATGTACAATACATAGAAAACATCTTTTGTCCCCTGATGGAAAGAAAACACAACACGGAATACGCACTATTTATACTTAACACCAGAAATAGATGACGTCCGTGGATAACATGGCTTGACCAGGTAAGCCAGGTACTTAAAAACGTGTAGAAGAAAACTTAATGGCAAGTTTTATTTTATAGTTAGTTTTTTTTTTCTTTTCTTTTTAACAAACAGACCGTCAACAGGTCATTATTGACCCTAATAAATATAAATGGTCCTAGAGCGACATTATACAAAGTATAAACATTTTATGAACATTTTGCAGGAGATACAATTTTTTAAGATAAATTAATAATAAATAATGTCTTAATGATAAAATAAATTATAAATAATATTCGGGACAAAAAAAAACCCTATCTCAAATCAATAAATACAATTTAGAAATAGGATCCAGATTTTTGGACAATACATATTATACTTTTTATGACAAATTAATAATCGATAATGAATAATTAAATATTTTTTCAATTGGTTGAGCAACTTTGTAGATTGACATTTTAAAAAATTAAGTTTATTATTTGTTTTCATCTACTTGTGTTCATTTATTACACTTACATGTTTCGGAAAAACTTTTCCATCATCAGGGTATTTTATATATGTCAAAATATAAAAATGAATGATGTCTTTTGTTTTTTGGTTTTCTAAATTATTTATAAAATTATTTCAAATATTATTGCTGAAGTTCTTGAGTACACAAAATTATTGGATATTTTTTTAGAATTGGAATAGTAGTTAAATTTAATTGATTATATTATAAATATTTTGTTTACTTTTACATTCCTTACTAATTTCTAATGATTCTAAATTTCTCAATTTCAGACCAAAATTATTTATGTGTAAAATAGAAAGTTCTAAATTTTTATCTATCATTTTCTAATAAATGATTTGAAAATTCAGAAAAACCACGATTATTCAGACATCTCAAACGCTCTTTACGGAAAGGTTTTTTCGAAACATGTAGGTGTAATTAATGAATATAAGTAGATTAAAATAAATAATAAATTTAATTTTTTAATAATTAAATAATGACAGTAATACGATATTTATTATACTTTCGAAATTAATTTTTTTAAATATATTTCTGCCGCGAATTTAGGCTAAGAACCAGATCCATCTAGCTTAGCGTTAGTGACAAACATTGTTACATTGAGAATTATGCATTATTTTTTGTTTTTTATACCTCAATATTATTTCATACCTTATCATTATTTACGACATGTGCTGGCGACATTGACGGAAATTGTTACGTTGAGAATTATTCATATTTGTTTTGCTTTTTGTACCTCATTATTATTTTATACCTTATCATTAATTCCGCAATGTGGTAGTATTAGTTTTTACGCGGATAATTATATTTTTTTCGCATACCTTATCATTATTTGCGCCATCTAGTAACGGTAGTGACGGACATTGCTACATAGAAAATTATGCATTTCTTTTTATACATCTCATTATTTTATTCCTCTATTATTATTATTTGCACTATTGGGTAACGTTACTGAAGGACAATATTACAAAGAAAAATATTTTTTTGATGTATGATTTTTACTTTTTTTCAGACACATTATTATTAGTTCCTGGTACTGCCCTACATTAAAAATATTTTATATATGTTTGGACAAAAATAAAAATAAAATGATTTATTTTATTGGCCTAATAAATTGATGAAAATAAAAATAAAAATTGAAACATTAAAAACCGAACATGATATTAAAAAAACCGCTTAAGTACAAAACCGCTTGGATTCCAAGGTCAACGATATCAGAACACGTAACGGGTGACAAGCTCCTACGTTCAAAAATGTTTGAATGCACGGTCAACAGTTCGAACGAATTTCAACCGTGCATGCACTAGTTTAATACAACTTAGCTTAATTTATAGTGAGCGAGCACGTGTCTTAAAATATATATATGTATACAGGTTAACACTAATGGATGAGGTGCCGTTGAAATACGAATATTATAATAATAATAATAATAATGAATGTGGCCGAAGCAAAAGTGGTGTGCCAGGATAGAAGAGTGTGGCGTTCAATCCTCTCTGCCTACCCCTGCAGGGAAACGGCGTGATGGTTAGTTAGTTAGTTAGTTTTTTTTCCAATTGATTGAGCAACATTGTAGATTAAAAAAAATAAAAAGATACAAAAAAAATTTTTAAAAAAGATTTAAAAAAATATTAATTGTTTTATTTGTATATATCTATGTACTTTTATATTAGTATTTCCGAAACATGAAGGTGAAATACTAATATAAAAGTAGATATATACAAACGAAATAATCAATATATATTTTTTATATTGGATTATTAATATAGCGCCGTTTTTGTGAAAATTTCACCTCAAGGGCACAAAAGCACACACAAAAAACTCTTACATACTAAAATCATAGAATAACAAAATGAAAAATAAAATGAAAAAGAAAATAGAAAGAAAAACAGCTCAAAACCTAAAATAGTAAAAGAAAACAACGAATATTAAAAAGGTTCTGGGAAAGATTTTGTAAACAAGTGCGTTTTAAGTCTTTTCTTAATAAAGTCTCTGAATCCATGTTTCTTATCAGGGAGGGCAAGGGAGCAGTTCCACGCTTTGGGGCTCGCCACCGCAAATGCCCGTACGTTGAACCTAGTTTTATTTTAAATAAGCTTTCTAGACAGAGAAAAAAAATTGCTTGGTACTGTAAAACTCGGTGAGAAATTTTATTTATTTATTTTATTTTATTTTTAATGAAACATTAACAGAATACCTTGTACAAAATATAAAAAAAAAAAACATGACTTATTTAGTGTTCCCAATATCCCTTTTTTTATATATTTATAGAGATGCGAACACGGAATCGTGTCGCATTAATATTCTTACTATTCTCAAACGTCGAAAAACCTGTGCTATGAAAATAGGACTAACTTGATGATATCCTGGAATTGGGCTCGAACCACCGACAACCAGATCACTAGGCGAGCGTCATGACCACAACACCAACAAGCTACTCAAATTATAAGTGTATTCGACCTGCTTTAACAACATGCATAATATATTTAGTGTATCAATGCAATGCGAACATGTATGAATTGGCACATGTTCTGTACAGTGATTACGCGTATACAGAGCAAGTGGCAAAAAAGCAAAATAATAAAATAAAATAATATGGTTAAAGATCTCTTTATTACAAAGATATTAAAGTCCAATTATGAAAGTATTGAGGGAGTTTCCTGTTTTAATTATATAATTATGTTCATATAATCTGAAATTGCAACTTCATAATAAAAACGTGTTTTCACTAATATATAAAAAATGAAGAGGCTTGATGTGAGTAGAATAGGCTTAATATGCGGTGATAGCTAGTATTTATGGTAGCAGAAGGCAGAGAGGAACAGAGACAGAGATACCTGATACTTGATACGTTCAAGAAAAAGATGAATGAATGAAACCATTCAAATCTCCAATACCATATTTTCAAGATATCAAAAATGCATTGTGCAATCTGTGATGCATTGTGCACTGTGATCTGTTTAAGATAGATATTAGATAAATTAAGTGAACAATTGTTTACTAACTTAATATAACACAAGCATAATTTCTTGCCAATTGCAGCTAGTTCACGTGTTTGTACAGTAATAGTTTAATGGACTTTTGTAACTGTAATAATTTTTAGGTTTTTTTGTAGAGAAAGGTATAATTTTATTGGTATGTATTTCCTTTGCAAAATTAATGTGTGAACTCTCTTTGTCCAATCAAGAAACATATATTTTAGAGCATCTGACAACCAACATTTATATTTTAATTCAAAATGAATTATTTTCATAAAATTAGGCTTCATTTAATAACATTTATACTCATTCTTATGCACTGAAATACAAGTAACAAAGGTCCTGCTAAATGCAAAACCGATAGGGCAACGGAACTTAGGAAGGCCAAAATTAAGATAGAGCGACAATGTCCTCAAAGATATATCTGTCTTGGAGATTCAGGACTGGAGAAAACTGACACGAGACCGATATGAGTGGAGGGAGACTCTCGAGGAAACCAAGACCTACCAAATGTTGTAACGCCAAAAATGATGATGATGATTCTTATGCACTAATGTTTTTTGGGATTATCAAAATTTTGAATTTGAATTGAACATATTTAGGAAAATCTTACAGGCGAAATGAATTCCGTAGACCAATGTTAAGACACAGCTAGTGAAGCATCAATATTCAAAATGTTGAAGCTTAATTAATATTTAAGTTTGATTGATACCTTCTGGTTCTAATGTAATATTATGACGAACTTAATTCATTGTCTGCGAGATTAAAGATGTGAGCATTCTTGCAACGATAACGAGACCAATCCAGAACACATAATTACTTACTGTGTATTTAAGCTGACAATAAATCTGTGAAATGAATATATCACCGCATGTTATGTGTCAGGATATATTCCGCTCTCTATAATGTCTGGCTGTGCTCGTAAATCTTAACCGATGCATTTATTTATCATCGCTAATAAATGATGCGATACTCGGTCAGCAACATAGAAAGTAGTTACTTATTAGAGAAGACCATATTTCCACGGACCTCTCCCCCTTATCTCACGTCCTTTCTATACTTTCGCTTGATTCAATGCACTTTGTCTTTGCCAAATGAACAAATACTTTAATTAGTAGGTACATCCAAGACTTAATCATCATTATCTTCATCCCTTATTCTTGTCGGGTAGATAGCCCAAAAACTCGACAAGGATATTATTTTTCCATATTCCCACATCTTGTGCTGCTTCCGTATGTATTAACCAGTTAAGACTCATCCTGTCTTTGTTCGCTTTTTTCTGTTATTTTTCCCAGCTTAATCTGGGGCGCCTTTCTCTAGGTCTCCAAGAACATACTTCCTGGGATTGGTTACTCTAGCATTCTTAAAAGATGTGCAAGCCACCTCATATATGATTTTATATATATGTAGGAGTAGTGGCTCTGTGCTGAGTGTGTACCCTATATCGATACTTCTCACTCTGTCAAAAATCAAAACCTGAACAACTATAGATTTTAAATCAAATCTAGATTTCGATCATCTCTCTTAATCTCATCGTAATCGCTTATGATTATGATGAAGTTGAAAGATACTTATATTCCGTAAGTGTGGCGCCACTTTAATATAAATTTATGCATTCCTTATGCACTTTGCATCCTTGTATCTTCAGTCGTACCCCATGCTCCCGAATGTGCATTTTAGTGATTGCATTTTCCAGAAGTCCTCCACTTTCAGAGATGAATAATATACCTTCTGAATGCTGTGTATATTTTTTAAACATGCATTCTATATATTTGAGAGTGAATTATTTATATTTGATTACTTTGTTATCATTTGTTATACATTTGCTAGTTAATGTTTGATTGAGAGTTTATTGGAAATTCTCATCTACAATCTGGTCGTACAATTATAAAATTCACAACAAAAGAGTAGAAAGACTGAAAAATTGTCACCTTTTAGATTTCCGCTTTCTATCAAAGATTAAACCAAAAAAAGAAAATCGAAAGCGCTGGTGTTGAATTTTGCGTATTCTTTATAGAGCGGTAATAAATAAATTCGAAAGTGTCATGACCAGACTCTAACTGCTATACATTTAGCTATGATATAGGCACTCTTAAAAATGGTCACCAATTATGAACTCTCACGAAAAAAGTGAGTTGAAGAATCCATATTTGCCGCATTGGTAATTTAAGGATCACTACTAATATGATACTGTGAAAGAAGAATTCCTACCATATCTTGGATTTTTTTGTGTTCGTGAAATGTGTCGCGTGATGTGTGTCAAGCATATAAGATGGACACAAATAACAAAAAAAAATTAAGAATATTACTCAATGTCTATTGCGCTAAATTTATTGTGGATTAATTGAGATTAAATGTGAAATGGAAAAATTTTACATATCACAAATACCTACGAAAATATATGAAATAGATTCATAAATATTAATTAAATTCTGTGAATCAATGTGGACAATGTAGGGTAATGTTTTCACCCATAATTATTATTATAAAAATCTTTTAAAATACGACTATCAAAACGCACATGATTGGTCGTGACGTATCAACTTGAAGTGTTTTGGCGGGAATTTTAAATGTTTAAATTCTCAATCATTTTTATACTCTTAATAGGTATACACAAAAAAAATTCCTAGACTTTTTCTTAGAAAAAAATTTATTCTATTATTATTATTAGATTATTCTATTAAAAAAGTGAATTTTCTCCATTACACTAATAAAATTAAATGCTTCTAGTCGATCGAAAGACGAAGGACGGAATGTTTTAGCGACGCGGGGTTCTTTCACTCTCGCTGCATTTTCGACTCCTGATTGGTTAACCCACTCACGCATTAAGGTTAAGGGCTTATCTAGACCCTGGGACATGATCTCCATACGCATTTAGGGCGTGTGGTGATCATTTTCTGTCTCAACAGAAATATCCAATCTTGCAGAGCTACACAAGATACTCAAGATAATAATTGTTCAGGTACTTAGCAACATTTGAGTTGTTCACGCCCAAAAGGGATGACCTCAAAATACGAGGGTAGCTTAGATATTATATAGCCCGGTTGTTTCAAGTTGGATCAAAGTAAAAGTTCGTTTAAAGCATAGATTTTTGCGTTCTCCACCAATCAAACGATCCTTTTCCGTAAATTTCTATGATTTAAACTTTAAACGAACTTTTATTCTAATCCAACTTGAAACAACCGGGCCTAAGTAGCATAAAAATCCTATGAAAAAAAATTTGGTTCATGGAAGGGTAAAGAGAAAGCTTCACAACTTCGAGAACCGTCTTACCTATTTTTAAATACACAAACTGGAGTCGTGACGGAAAATATCCAACCTTGCAGTACTACAAAAGATACTCAGTGGATCTATCTGACATAAATTTCTGTCTTTGTCTTTATCCGACTTAAATTTGCATGTGAACCCTATTAAGAAACCCGGAGTTATTTAGAATAAGTCAGCATCCTAATAATGTTGGATATTTTTCGACCATCAGAAGAATCAGGTTGATGACACTTGTTATTGAGATATTGGACTGAGTTTTAAATAAGCTATGTATTAAATAATATTAATTCACGTAAAGATATCTACTCGAGTGTTGCGCAACGAGGTTATAACTAATCTCTACAATATAAACTGCAAATCGATCAAAAAGTCATGTATTCTTCGTTTTATGTATTTTTAAGCTGTTATTCTGTTGGTGTCTCAAAAGCCCACTTATTATATTGTGAGGCATTTTATTTAATTACTCCACTCCACACCACAACTTGCAAACCTACATTAAAATAATTAATTAAGATATTTAATAATTAAGATAATTAATAAAATAATTAATTAAGAAGTCAATAAACAGCACAATTAATTGCTGGAAAACAGCTTACTTGCGAAGAAACTCCATAAAGTGAAATACTATATTTCCACTTACCTTGCGAAATGCTTCGAAGCATGCAACATGCATAATAGAGAGGAGTGGTCGCGGGAGAACCTCCACACAAGGTACTTACCTCCCTTATTTTGTGCCCAGGGATCTTTAGGGAGCCGAGTTCCCCCTAATGCTAATGTTAGCTATTAAATATTAACTACATTTGTAAAAGAAAAATTTGAAAACCTTTTAATGTAATAAAACGGTGTTTTATGTAACAAATATTGAATATTTTGTGAAAGCGCTCTTAAAAAGCAGAACACAAGTAATACATTTCCATAATTCTACAGATAACATGTTCATATATTATATTGTATATGTACACTGTACATATTGTAACGAAATGCTAGAAAGAATTGACGCACTGTCCGAACCCCTGGTAATATGTCACTTGGAACAATACTATGGATTAGAATGGTTTACAATTATCAACAACCTTCGCGAAACGTCTACGAACGCCGATAAGCGATGAGAGCCTTCTCCTAAGCACTAAAAAATTTCGAAAATACTAGCATTTGGATATAATTTGTTTATAATAAATAACAAGATGTTTGACAGTTCGAGCCGCGAGACGACGCCCAATTTGACCAGTCGTGAATTGCGAAGCGATAAATATAAAAGCGAATAATCGAGCGAAGTATCTAATTGGCACTGAAAATAAATGCGATAAATACTACGAATGAAATTGGATGGAATGTTCTAGTGAATATTAAATACGTGTTATCCAACGATAATAAATTGTTCATTTACATACTTATATAATACATACTTATATAATACATTACTTATATAATATATAATTATATCACTTGTAAGTTAAGATTAATTCATTTTATTATTTAGTTATTTAACCATAAGTTAATAAATCGCAAATTAATTTTCAGTCTTTTCATTCATTCCTCCCTAGCCATGACACGTGACTTATATACAATTATACTTCTAGAAAAATTATTAAGTTCCTAAAGGAATTTGTTCCGTAGGAATTCATTTGTAAAATTGACTAAATAGATTAAGCAACATAATATTACTTAAAACGTGGTAAGTACTTCCTGATGTACCTAAAATAGGATAACCTTACCTAATAACAGATATTTACTAAAATTATGATTAAGCTTTGGTGAATACGGAATACATTAATTATAAAAAGTAAACAATATAAAAACTATCAGCCTAGAGCTATTATATTTTATTCTTTATTTAATATTATACTTTCTTCCTTTCTTTTAAACATTGCCTATCTTAAACAGATCTTAATAAGCAAAACAGCAAGACAATAAGAAGTGCATTTAAAAATTGGCCAGGTATAAATAAATTAACTTAACAATTATATAAATATTAACCAACATTTTGTTATTTTTATTGTTATATTTCTGTTCATGAACAAAATTAAACACCCTGAAATCACCTGTAGGAAAATATGCTATAGATGGGAATTATGATGTGCGCAACTAAACACCCTCGCCAATGCTGTACCTAACAAAATATACAGTACTAGCTACAGCACCGTGTCATTCTGTCAACCGTTTCCCGTGCGCTGTGCCGCACTCGCTTTATCTAATGACGACAGGTTCGGCAGTTCCGATCAGACTACGATTGTGCATATCAAGCCGCTTCCTACTTATTCCTACATTTTCACATACCATTACTCAATGCAAAAGGTCTTGAGGACAATCACACCTTCTGGTTCTTTGTCAAGTCTGATTATTCATCCATCGTACATGTAACAACAATTAATTCTTAAGCCATGTATTCACTAGGGGACAAATTGTCCCTCAACAGCACGCGCGGCATAGAGTCTACGTGACGTTGCAACGTCGTGCACTGTTCCGCGACGTCGCGCAAAACATAGCGCGGCATTTCTACGTGCCATGGCAACGTTGCCATGCGCACGGTACCCGAGCGAGCTCACTGCAATATTACGCGGAGCGTCAGTACCACGTGGTATGTTTACAAGCGAATACGCATGCGCTGTTTCTGTCAAGATGACAATGTGGGGAAACGAAATTGTTCTTGAACTCATCGAGCTGTATCGATTCGTAGATCGCATAGAATATCCGTCCTTCTTTCTCTTAATAAATAATTTCGCATCCACCACCTTTTTCTCCTCTTACGTTTCGATAAACTCGTTAGCATAAATGGATACGCAGCTGTCATCATAACCTCATAGGGCGACAATTCCGCGACGTGTGGAAAACAATAATTATTTGCAAAAAGGACCTTGTTTTTAATAATATTCAATTTACTACAGTAAAACCTCGTTAATTTGAAATTGCGACCCAAAAAAACATTTCGAATTGCGCGGAACCCCGTTTTCGCTAAATGACGAAGTTTAAATAGATACCGCAGCTGTCATCATAACCTCATAGGGTGACATTTCCGCGACAAGATATGTGAGTCCCGGTGTGTACACGTCAAATGACCGCGTCATTGTCCCCGAAACATGAACGTAGATGTTCATGCGACGTGCCGCGCGGAATGCTGCGCTATTTGTCCCCTAGTGAATACATGGCTTTACTGGTACCGTAGTATGTGCCTCATCTATATTTTCAATATATCATATATCCTCAGATTTATTAGATGCTTGAACCCGCAAGTACAAGATCATGCAGTGTACGTCTTACTTACTGTAATCTTTATACTGACATTCGCCTAGGCGTCTATACTGTTCTTGAAAGAAAAAATGTACCTACGCGGTACTTCAAAGTTACTTATAAATAGAGGCCCGACAATACATGCACCAGACAAGAAGAAGCCTCCTGAATAGCCAGGCCTACAAAGCCTCTTTCAGCCTCCCTCAATAGGCTTGTCTGTAGGTTCGTCAATCTACTTACCATATGTAAAATATATTTCCAAAACAATACTTCAAAGTAGTCTATTTTAAATCAACAAAAAAATCGTCAGCATCCTATGAAGACATTCAAATAACATTGTACAAATGCGGCACATTAATTAAAAGCCAATTTTTTATTAATTAAGATAAATTATGAAAGCCTCACAGAAACAAAAGGGAATGGGAAACGTGTATGGAAATATATATAGGTAGCCCAGGGCCCATAACCTGTATGAGCTGGCTTAGGAGATCACTTTGCATAATGCAACGTTCACCAATCCACCGTAAGAACATCCACACATTATCAGGGAGGCTAAAAAGAATTACGCTCTCCTGTCACTGGTCACAACACTATCGAAGGATTGAGAACGGTCTACGGTGTTCTGCGGCTTTCGGGAGGCATCTGAAACATTCGAGAAACAACTACAAGAATCTAGAAGCCACGAGAATCGTCTCCTAAATACTGGAAAAAGCCAGAAAGTACAAAGTACCTCGAAACACGGATATAAATACGGAGCCAGGCTGCGCGCGAATGGTTGTTGTTGAACGCGCTTGACAAGCGATAACAGAAGCGAAGTGAGCCGCAGGCCAGGAGGCCACGGCGGCCAACCGTGCGATAATTCAATCGAATATTCTAGTAAAGTTCCTACTTACGTAGCGAAATAAACCAAAGCGAAAAATACGTGCGAAAACTGGATGAATTTAAAGTGTCTATTTACGAGTGATAAATTACGAAATAGTGTAATTTAAAGAATAGCATTATGTTTAATAGTGTTAAGGGACATTTTACATTTTGTACATTGAATAGCTATTTAATCAGTAATTATTAATAAATCGCTAACTAATTTACAGCGTTTTCATTCATTCCTTCCGCAGCCACGACACGTGACAATATACAGGTTGTCTCGTAGCTAGTAGCAATAACTACATGGAGTCTCCTTCATACTATTTTGAATAGAAAATATTCTTTGATATTTTAGGTGAAATGTCTACAGTTACGGAGATAAGCCACATCAAATTATGCATTTTTTTCAATATTTCTAACATATTTTCTGCAAAATGGTGGAATATCACTACAATAACTTATATGGAATATTAAAAATTAATTCACTTTAATACAAATTTAAAATGACCAAAACTTTACAATAAACATTTTTCTAATTTCTGCAAAGTTTTAATAATTTTTTATTTAATAATACTTTTTTTTATATCCCTTATAAGTTACTGTAATAATTGTCCAACGTTTTAGTGAAAGTAAGTCAAAAATATTGAAAATAAAGTACAAACTTTGATGACGCCTGTCTTCATTAACGGTCGTAACAACTGTAAAAAATATGACATTTTACTGAAAGTGTAAAGAATATTTTCTATTGAAATTTTATGAAAATGTCTCCTCAGAAGCTTTTCTACTAGGTACGAGACTCCCTGTACACAACTTCCAAAAATTTGATATTTTAGTGGTCAATGATGGGTGGATTGGTGAACGTTGCATTATGTAATGTAATCACTTAAACCAGCCATATGATAAGGTCGTAAGTCCTATAAATACTAAAAGACTTTCATACCTAATTTTTCATATAAATAGCTTCGTCTCTGTGAGATATTTGTAATATATCTTGATTTAAAATGATACCTCCGGGGACAAAAATCCAGTAATTGTGTTCTTGAAAAATTTTAAAACATTTAAAAAATTCTGAACTTGTGAATAATACATAGACTAGTATACATTGTAGTATGTGTGTTTGAAAAAATCTCAAGGGATACAAATTCTCTCATTTTTAGAATTAACCAATTGAAAACTCTTTTAATTTGCCCAAAAAGGCCAATCTAAAAAATAATTAAATAAAGAAACCCTTGTAAATTCTTAACCGGCTCAGGGAACAATTTTTTTCAATGTATATTTACGTCCGTGGTCAGTCAACCGGTTAACCGGGCGATACACAACTGCCTGTATAATGGGGGATGAAGGGAATCAGCGGAAATGAAAGGGCTAATTAATGCTCTAGAAGACAAAAGAGTTTTAATTAGTAAATAACAAAAATGCCTTTCCAATTATTTTCATAATCATTCAATTCCTAAATAACTATTTTGTAAGATTCTGGGCATGTTCATAAAGTAAGGGCAGTCGGCTTATATTTAATCGTTAACGGGTCTGAAAATCACAAAAAGTTTCACATATGTAGGACCGATCGGCCATTTCAAAGCTACTGCAGTTGTTTTTTTCTTTCGGTAGGTGTTTGTTTGCCTGTTAATGAAGACAGATTAACAATGCAACGTCCACAACAATCGTTTTTCCCGCCAGTTGTGAAATGCGCGCTGTGATTCGATTTTTCTGTGCAAAAGGATCTTCACCTACTGAATGAATGCTGAATTGAATTGATTGAAGTTACGCCTTATTTGTAGATCAACAGTAATGAGTGACTGGGTATGGTATCTTGTGATATGGCCATCACTATGTTTGGGTTTTTATATTATTGGAGGATTTTTGGGTTTTTATTGTTTCAGAATGTTTTCCTTACGCATCTGGTTGTGCAAATGCACAACACGTTTGAATGCAAGAAGAGGAAGTAGTCGCTGAGTGAAAGGACGGGACTGTGTGGAGGGTGGTCTAAAAGTTCCCAAAAAATCTTGTATCTTCCTCTAGGTTATGAAAGTGGTGTGAGAACACGCGTTGACGCGCGGTGAGCTTTTTCGGTATTCACCTTGCACACAATTTGTGATATCCGAGCTTTTCTGTGACATTCGTGTACATAGAAGTACGTCCAATTTGCAGAAATTCATTAACCAGAGCACTAATCGTCAATGGACGATCACTTCGCTGTTTTAGCTTCTAGTGATATGTATTTTATAAGATTTTTTTATAATATATGTTTTATCAAAAGTCATGTTTCAATATACTCACGCATAGCTATTAAGGTAGGAATGTAAGTAAATATCGAGCATCAAGCACCAAAGTCCCTGCTGAACTCAAGACCAATAGGGCGAAGGAGCTTAGGAAGGCCAAAACTAAGATGGAGTGACAACGTCCTCAAAGATATCTCTGCCTTAGAGCTTTGAAACTGGAGAGAGCTGGCACTAGACCGAGATGAGTGGAGGAAAATTATTGAGGAGGCCAAGACCCACCAAAGGTTGTAGTGCCAAGAATGATGATGATGTAAGTAAATATATAATTATTAATAAATATAAGTCAACTATTTAAAATTATCTTAATTATTAATACATTATACTATATACTAACAGTATAAATGTAAATTATCTAAAAACTATTAACTAATCTAAACATACTAGGTATTAACTATTAACAATTATGACTGGCACATAAGTGTTTTTTATTACACATATATACAGGCAGAGTTTAGTGTACATTTTTTTCTCGTTTTGCTTGTTTGAAAGGAAAAATACGAAGATTATATTTATTTCGCACTGCGTAATATTATAATTTATTAGTACACCTTTTCATTTTCTTTTTTGATACTTTATGTATGGTTAATTTTTATTAAAGTCCCCTGGTTGTATTAAAAAAAACTATTTAGACAAATTATATATTAAATTGTAGGTACTGTATGTTTCCTTATAGGTATAAATATTTTTTTTAAATAGAAATGCGAACATGGAATACGTGTCACATCAATATTCTTACTATTTTCAAACTTAGCTAAACGCTTGTGCTATGAAAAAATGACGAACTTGCTGGCCTAGAGTGTGGTTCGAACCCGCGACCTTTGGATCACGAGGCAAGTTATCACCAACAAGTTACTCTGTAAATAATAAAATTAAAAAGTAATTGAGGCCTGAAGCAGAAAAAATTCATTTTAATTTAATATAAAAAATATACCTATATGAAAAACAGTTTTTGTACCGGTAATTTTAGTACATACATTTAAAGTATGAGTTGCATTCTTGTATGAAGAATGTATTGTGCAACCATGACTTAACATAAAATTTTCGAATGAGAATGATATGATGCTATGTATTATCCGTATACGCTGATGATGCTATGTAGGTATATATAACGGAATAGAATCACGGACACTAATACCATGTTGTATCAAGTTGGATTAAAGTAAAAGTTCATTTAAAGCATAGATGTTTGTGTTCTCCAACAATCAAATAAACCGTTTCCGTAAAAATCTATGCTTTAAACGAACTTTTACTTTAATCCAATTTGATATAACCGGGCCTTCTGAACCAAGCTGAAGCTGAGATGTGAATCTACTAATAAAACTGATAAAACAAGCTTGTTTGAAAGGATTACTGATGTGAAAGTGACCATCCGGATGCGTAAAGAAAACATTCCGAAACAATAAAAACCCAAAAATCCCCCAATAATATAAAAACCCCAACATTGTGATGGCCACATCGTGAGATACCATACCCAGAAAAACCAGCATCTCACGAGGAAGACGCAGGGCCTCCTGGATAAAAAACCAAATCGGGAAGTCCACAAACCAACTATTTTGAGATGACGCAAAAAAATAATGATCGGTAATATGAACATTTGATGAGCACTAGAAGACGGCATTAAAAGTGTTTGGCAATATCTTAAAATTAAGCGATTGCGAATGAAGTGCACAAAAAAATTCTGTCGATCAATAAATAAACGATGTCTCAAGTAATCTCACAAGGCTGTTAAAAATCAACTTGTTTTAATTATACATATCACTAAAGAAAAAAATTGTAGGTACTATCTACTTTCTCATCATTGGTTGAATGTCTAAATGTTTTGTTATTATCTTTATTATGATTATTCCGATTATATGTTATATGGTACATGTACTTTGTTTAATTTATTTATTGTATTTTTAGCTTAATTGTTATTTGTGTTTACACTTGTTTCATGTATCAAGTGTCGCATTTTGTTATACTTTGTGTCCGGTTTCATATATCTTTTAAACACTTTTGTAGGTCACTCTGATAATTAATTAATATGATTAGTATGTTCCAATTGTAATTTGTCCCTGCGCCTTGGAGGCAAAGAAGAGGTTTTGTGTGGACGCCTCCCCCCATCCCGTTCGCATTCCCATGAATGTCAGCAGGGCGACGAGTACGGTTACTTTAGCATTGAAAAAATGCCGATGGGGGCGAAAGTGTAGGGTCGATATGAGAACTATTGCTCATAGAACGGCCCTGGGTATGTGGTGGTCCTTTTTCTTTGTCAGTGATAAAAATTCTTCTTCTTCTTCTACCTGTGCCCTTTCCGTTCAACGGACGTTGGGAAGGGATATGGAAAAAGTTGCGACGTACACCAAATCGATATATCCAGTCATACCGCTTAGTCAAGTTCTCGGTTCTTTTCATAGCTTTACAGGCATTACAGAAATACTCAGGACTTACAGGAGGAGAGTTGACACATTCCACTTGTGACGTTGTACATAAGAAGATTGAGAATAATATGCATAACTAGATCAATATATCGTATAGACAGCCCACAGAAATGAAAAGGTTTGTGGTAGCTGGTAGCTAGTGGGTAGGCAGAGGGTTGGAGAGGAAGAGGACGATTTCCCACCCGAGGGAAAGACCAAATGAAATTTTCCAAGGGCCTACTTTGCCTGAACGAAGAATTATCAATGTAAAAACCGGAAAAACATCTCGTTTGAGTGATCCTCTGTAGTTCTTACAGAACCGAGATATACACATCCAATATCAACAGTAGGCCCGGCATGTACTTTCAACCCCATATCTCAAAAGGATCAATCTGCCTTCTTCACCCTATCTTGTAAGTCCACTTGACGTTTACAGTAATACAAAACATAACAATATTACATCAGTTAAGCTGACTCTTACACATGTGATAAAGTCTATAAAATTTCTTCAGTGTAACAAGAGTTGCTCTAATTCATAATTAAATATTTCTCTGAGAAATCATATTCTAAAGCAACGAAAAAATAGTGTTCATCTATAGAATGAGATGAAATCTGAATAAAGTCAATGTGCGGAACGTGCCACGTCCATTCCAATTCCAGGCTTATTTCGTTTTCCCGAAGCATGTCAACGTTAATAATAAATGTACCCCGCAAGCAAGGCTCAGCTGTCTTAAAGCTTTTATTTTACGGAGGAAATTCACTGAATCCTCCCTCCACTACCCTCCCCAATAGGCCTTATACCAGATTTACATAAATCATGTAGGCCTACAAACAGTTGCTTGTAATTCTATTTACTGGCACAAGTGAGTCCACTTTGAGTTTTACTTTTTACTTGCAATTTGTAACACCGTATCCCAGCGATTAACTTTTGTTTATGATGATTAAACGTGATTTAAAGAAATAAGTGACTTGATCCAACGTCCAGAACTATCAAAATGAAAAATAAATAACAGCTCGAGTTGTATTCTTTCAAATGAATAAAGAATTGCGTAGTCATGTCCTTGTGGTGGTCCAGACCCGTCGCGACTCTAGCCACACGCGTCGAGTGATATCGACCAATCAGGGGCTTGATGCAACTAAGCAGGTCCCGGTCGCCATTGAATACATCCACTCTTTTTCCAACCCCTGCAGCCATCGCAAGCAATATGTTCTGTACTCAACGCCATCTCAGTAAATTTGTGCCCATAAATTACCACAGTTAATCGTTAGTAGAATTTACGCCCTGTATTCATCTACCCACCCTGCCTATGCTGAATCATCATACATACCATGCGCCACTCACACAATTATAGCGATTTACGGACAGACAGACTGTTCAGTATTCGTATATTCGCACCGACCACACTCTGGCTCGTTTTACTTGACTTCCCTTCCTCTTCTTCCTCCTTCTTCTCGCCCTACACAGTCGAAACCCAAGGATCAAAGAGTAAGGTTGTTGAAGTGCGTATAGTGCGGATTAGAAGTCGCAGTGTCCTCAGGTGAACAGGTGAAGTATTAAACTAACCGCATTCAAGTGTAGAAAACATGTAAAAAATACAAATAATTTATTAGGTACTGACAAAAGCAGCCGGAGTTACTGGTGCAAATTGGAAGGGTAGCTGTTACGGGAATGTTGAGAAAAGAGAGGAAGGGTTGCAAATTTACACCCGAGTTCAATTTTCTTTTTAATTCTAAACTCTCAAAATGATTCTTATTTTACCTTTATGCGCGGCGGGAAAGAAAAATGTAGATGATAACTGAAGATGAATACATATTATCTTTAGATTTTATTTGTAACAAAATTTAAAGAAAAAAAATGTAATATAAATTAAAAATCCCTAGAAGATTTAATAACCAGATTTTTATAACCCCGATGTTCAGATTTAGTTTTTTAAACTGGATATCACACTAAACGATTAATATTTCATTAAAAACGATTAAGATATAGTTTTACGATTATCATGATCATCATCACTCTTGGCACTACAACCCTTGGTGGGTCTTGGCCTCCTCAATAATTTTCCTCCACTCATCTCGGTTTAGTGCCAGCTCTCTCCAGTTCCGAAGCTCTTAGGCAGAAATGTCTTTGAGGACGTTGTCACTCCATCTTAATTTTGGCCTTCCTAAGCTTCTTCGCCCTATTGGCCTTGAGTTCAGCAGGAACTTTGGTGCTTGATGCTCGGTCATTCTCTCCACGTGACCCAGCCACTGAAGTCTTCCCAGTTTTATAAATTTTGTGACGTTTGGCTCCTTAAACATAGTATAGAGAGCTCATTGTTGTAACGTCTGCGCCAAAGTCCATTTTCTAGAACCGGTCCGAAGATACGCCTCAAAATTTTCCTTTCAAAAACGTCGAGTGCTCGCTCATTCCTTTTAGTTAGTACCCACGTCTCAGCTGCATACGTGAGCACTGGCCTAATAAGCGTTTTGTACACTAATATCTTGGTGTTTCTGGACAGCAGTCTGGATTTTATCTGCTTTTGTAGGCGGAAAAAGTAGCGATTTGCGCTCACTATGCGCTTCTGGATCTCATCTGTAGTATTATTTTGCTTGTTATCAGGGATCCTAGGTATGTAAATCTAGGTACTGTTTCAAAATTTTGACTTCCACACGAGAGAGTTGGGATTTGTTGGGTGCATCCTACGGCCATGTATTTGGTCTTCTGTTTGTTTACTATGAGACCCATGTTTTTGGCAGAACTTTCAAGGTTTATGAAGGCATTACCTAAAGCATAGGGAGTTTTCGATTATGTCGCATCATGTCGCAATTATGTCGATATCATCAGCGTAAGCTAATAGTTGCACAGAGTTTTCAAATATCGTTGCTCTTATCTCAATTCCTGAGTCACGAATAACTTTTTCTAATGCTATGTTGAATAATAGGCAGGCCAATCCATCTCCTTGTCTCACCCCGTGGAGCGCTTCAAAGGGCTCGGACAGATCACTGCCAACCCTGACAATACACGTTACTGGGGACATTGTTAGTTTCACCAGATTGATCAGCTTACGCAGTATTCCAAACTCACTCATTGCATTGTACAATGCATTCCTATTTATGCTATCGTACGCGGCCTTGAAGTCTACAAAGAGATGATGAGTTTCGACATTGTATTCTAACGATTTTTCTAAGATCTGTCAGAAGGAGAAAATTTTATCAATGCATGATTTGCCTGGCCTAATGCCGCGTAGAGAGCAATCTTTTGTATAAGATGTTGGACATTATTTTATAGCCGGTATTTAACAATATTATTCCCCTGTAATTACAGCACTCGAGTTGGTCGCCTTTCTTGTGTAGTGGACACGCAATTCCTAGTCTCCACTCTTCGGGCATCTCTTCTTCTGTCCATACTTTTTGAATTAGGTTATGCAGTTATTGGAAAAACTATTTTTACGATTATACTTACTTACCCTAAGATACTCCGCAAATGAAAATAGTTTGCAGGAGGAAAATTAATGAAAAATTATTATTGTAAGTATAAGGTTTTACGATTATACTTACAATAATAATTTTTCATTAATTTTCCTCCTGGAAACTATTTTCGTTTGCGGAGTACCTTGCGGTAAAACATTCGATCTGATTGCGCACATGACCTGGTTGCATTAGTTTAAAATGAACTCAGACAATGAATTATATTATGATATACACACACTGTATAGTACCGACAGAGTCATAATGATATAAATTCCTGTGGCAGATAATACGGAACATCCTTTGAGACATATACATGTGCACATGTATAATATTAATATTTGCATATCATATAATGATTGTTACAAGTTTCTATTAACCCTTCCCTACCTACCTGGCGAATTATATATGTTCCCGTAATACGTGTAATCTAAAATTCTTATTTTTGCTGATTCTAAAATAAATTAAACGCTTAAATAGTGGAAAACCGCTTGTATTAGGTGTTAACATTAGGTATGTGTTTTATCTTTTTTTTAATCTTAAATACGTTGCGTCTTGATTAAATAGCTGAAATCAAGAACGTCAACCAAAATTTTGAATTTTTTTGTATTTATTTTAAAATAATAATTGATTGTGATACTATATAATAATAATAGATGATATAATTTATTATTGATAGTAATATAATAATAGATGATGAAAATTGAAAAAACATGCAAAATGTCAAATATATTTTTTAAAACATAGATTGTAAGTTAACTAACTGACAGATTTTGAAATAATTTAAAATAATCGTTTACTTTGTAATATTATTGAATAAAGACATGTCACAATATAAATATAAATATCAAATGAGGCCCACAAAGTGGAGGATTTTCTTCATTTTAAAAAAATCGTTGGTTTAGTAATTTATTAATTGATTAAATAATTTAGTTTGCGTCATTTTAGGAAGATGTTCATATTATAAATATATAAAACCTGATAAATAAATTATCATTTGATATTTTTCCATACAACAATGAAGTACAAAAAGCAAGAGAAGATATTAGAAAAAAAAAGTTAATTTTAAATTAAAAGTAGGACAAATATTATTATATTTGTCCTACTTTTAATTTAAGTGCTCAATATTTCAAGTTTTACGACAGTAATAATTTTGAAGCCATTTATTTAACGCTAGTAAAAGTATTTTTTCATTTAATTTTTTTTGTAAATACTAGTTATCAGCTTGTTTACGTACGGACGTAATTTATCATGGTTTGATAAAGGTTCAAGTATTGTTAATTTATAACAAAGTATCACGTATTAATTGCTGATTTATAACAAAGTGTCGCGTTTGATGACGAATAAACTATTTTACGTAAGAGATGTGTTATAAAGTTTTTTTACCGAGACATTTACATTACAGATTAGATTAAGTCACATTAAAGGAGCCAACAGCGCTTTAAGTAGATTGACTTGTTTTGGCTATAAATTTAAATGAACTTAAAGCGTAATCATTGCCAAATGGAATATGGCATTGTGTGACTCGTCGATTGGAAAATAAGTCAAGAGAAATGGATCTCCGTCCATATCGTTTAAATATTAGTTTTAAGATCTTATCGGTTAAACCCATTTTAGGACATTGTCATCACTATCTACTCTACAACCACGATGGCCACCTCAAGAGGCACACATCTAAATTTCGTGCCGTTTCTATTCATTTTTTGATCTTTCTGTCACATCTGCAGTCATTATTATTATTAATAGGTGTAATTAATAATTATAATTCATCAAATAATTAAACTAATTTATGTACTATTATATTGTCACGTGTCGTGGCTAGGTATAAATTAATGAAAACACTGAAACATAATTAGCAATTTATCAATTAATGGTTGATTAACTATTTAATGTACAAAGTCACTTAAAACGAATTAAACTTAACATTATTGTTTAAATTACACTATTTCGCAATATAGCACTCGTTAAAAGATACTTTATTATCGCTGGGTAACATTCACTACAACATTCCACTCTCCCAAGTATTATTTATCGCTTATTTTCAACGTCGGTTAGGTACTTCGCTCGATATCTATCGCTTCGCAATTCACGACTGTCTACCTTGGGCGTCGTCACGCAGCTCACGCGTACTTCACACTGAATCGAACTCTCAAACCGACTACTGAACTCCCGCCTTGGCGTGGTTCCGTATTTATATCCAAATGTTGTTGTTTGCGTACTTTCCGAGAGAGGCTTTTTCGCTTTTTCGAAAACGAAAACGAGAAAAAAAATTCCGGTATCGGGAATCGAACCCGAGCCCCCTGGATGAGAGCCAGATATCCTAGCCACTACACCAGTCAGGAGATGCCATTGGTTGGGGAGTATATAGTCATATTATTCGGTTTTATTTCTATTTCCTCACATATACATATGTATATCGTGTATCATGTCTCATTCTATTTTTTGTATTGTTTACTATTTTTAACAGTGAAGTGGTTTTATGTGGACGCCTTCCCGCACCTCTTGCACTCATATGAGTTTAAGTGGCATGGGACGAATAATCACTTTAGCATTAAAAAACAGTGGCGAAAGTGTGGCTTGTTGGTGAAGTGATCATAATACTTGCCTAGTGATCTGGTGGTTGGTGGTTCGAGCCCCATTCCAGGACACCAGCATGTTAGTTTTATTTTCATAGCACAGGCTTTTGGCTTAGTTTGAGAATAGTGAGAATATTAATTTTTTAAAATCCTTTTTTTAAATAAGTTTTTTTTATTTTTTTAAATAAAGATGCGACACGTGTTCGCATCTCTATTTAATAAAAATGTAGGACCGATATGGGAACTATTGCTCATAAAATGGCCCTGTTGTGCGGTGGGTACCTCTAAACGAGAGCTAAACGAAAAAGTATTTAAAAATGTTTAAATTATTTGAAGATTTTTTCATTGTCTGTCAAATAAACAAATTAATTAAAAATATTTTAAATGAAATTGAACTTTTTGAAAGCGAAACCAGATTTTTTTGTAGTCTTGTCGTGAATTCTGTCGAAGGTTAGACATTCGTTATTAGAAGTGGACAGGATGATTGAGCAGGCTTAATAAACCGATCTGGGCAATAATGGTTGCCAATACTGCGGATCTCGGCCGCGATCCATCACACTCCACACTGCCGGTCGTATTAAACGGCTCACTTCGATAGATACATTTTTGACAGCGCCGATATCGAGAATAAATCGAAATCGATTGTATTTGGGGATCATATGTGGGAGTTTTATTTTTCATCTGTCTACAATTGATTTTAAACGGATTCCATGATTTGAATTAAATCAATTTATATTTGAAAACGCGTATTTTGATAGATTGATAAATAAAACATGAATATGTTGCACGAAGTTAACTGCAACAAAAAAATATACACGTATTTTATTTTTCATTTTAATTTATTTTAGGGGTCGCTACCATTGATTAAAGATTTGAAAATATGCGACGTTTAGGACAATTACTGCAACGCTTCAGACCAAACATGTCACATCAGTCAGCCGTGGATTGGTTAAATACAACCCTTTCTCGACCACGTAGTATTTTTAAATAATAGGAAACGTGTTTAAACGTATTAGTATCGCAACTAGAGTTTTCTATAAATAATGCACCCTTTGTTCTTATACTGAATTTACGATCGTGACATGTAATGGCGTATAGAAGTGAAGTGAGTTTAAATAACTCGGAAAATTACATCCTTCATCATGAATTTTCCCTAGAAACTAAACAGAAGATGGTGCTGCCCTCAAAAATCAAGGATCTCCAAAGCGAGCAACCCTAAAAAATGCAAAAATCATTATGGCCCAAAACTTTTTAAATATTTTATTATTATACAAATCACACATTGATTTTTTTAACACAATCACCATTTCGTTCGATTTATTTTATGAAAGATATTATATATCTTTCATAAATATATATAGAAAGGTAGGGACCAAAATAAAGCTAAGACTTTCGTACATTCTAAGAAAGTTGTAAATGATATTGTAGAGAGAGGAACAGTGCTCATGGAAGAGTCAACTTGTGTGTGAAGACAATCATCTTCACTCCACCGATTAAGAGCAGAAGCAATATTTACTTTAGGCGATTAAAGATAATTGAACGAAAATTTCCTGACTCAAAAAAGTTCACGCTGACATCATCTTAAATAAAAATTCCTTTTAATTATATTTATTTTTTAAATCAACTTTTTCTTCTTCTTTTATTAGAACCTTGATCCGTATTGACAGGTTAGTCATGTTCTTGTGACGAGCACGTCTAGCTCTCTCTCCATCTCTTTGGTGGTCTTCCTGGCGGTCGGCACCTCTCTGGAATCCCGCGCATCACGGCTCTTGGAAGTCTTGTCTGGTCCATTCCTCGACATGGTCCCTCCAGTATCCGGAGATAACCGCTGGTTGGTTTGTCTGCTCTTTGACTTCATTATACAGATCGTTGTGGCTATATATAACCTGTCCTACGGCTTTATTGTCTACGGCCAGTTTACACCTTCGTTTTTTATTTTTTCGTTCGTTTCTTATTTTTCAAATGTTTCACGTAATAACCTCATTGATTTAATTTTTTTTTAGCGAAATTTAAAATAAATTAAATTTTAATAAATATTATTAGTAAGTTCTACTGGTTAAGTATTTTTATGTGTTACAGCTGTTTCGGCTTGTAAGGCCATTATCAAACAGTGGATATATCACGTACAAACGACTTATTTATAGTTCTTTTTTAACTAGATTCGCTGAACACATGCGCTGCTATAAAAATAAAAATTTAGAGTCAAAATTTGCGGCCCGTTTATTAAATGAAAACCACGTCCCGCAAGAAGAGAACGAACCCTTAACATATAGAAACAAAAGGTTTTAGGATGAATTTACTTGAGCAACTAGAAATAAATAAATATAAAAAGGATCCAAATATTAAACTTTTAAATAATCAACAAAAAATGATCTTCTCTCCACTTCTAAATATCTTTAAAAAACCATAATCAAGGACATAAATTAAAATAATATTTATAAATAACACTTGCAGAAAACGGGGAATTTTGATAATTACGCATAACGTTAACCGAGGCACCTTTAATGATAAATGCCCGGGAAAAAACGAACATCACTACAGGGTTTCACCACAAATATCTAATTACTCTAAAGGGGAAGGGGTAACCAAAAATTCTATAAATAAGTCGTTTGTACGTGGTATATCCACTGTTTGATAATGGCCTTACAAGCCGAAACAGCTGTAACACATAAAAATACTTAACCCGTAGAACTTAATAATAATATTTATTAAAATTTAATTTATTTTAAATTTCGCTAAAAATAAATATGGAGTTCTACAAATTAAACACAGAAACCATAAATAAATAAAAAATAAAAAAATCATTGATTTCAATTTAAAATTTAAATAAATTTTACAAAAATCTGCATAAATAATTTTTACAGTTTGAATACCAACTTATATTTTTAGTTAAGCCCTACACTTTCGCAACTGGACCTATAAGTCTTTTAGAAAATCTGAAAAAAATACTATATAAGTTTAAAACATATAAAAGGGTGCCTTATAGAAAAAAAAAATTTAAAAATGTCGTACATTTTTGAAGCACCCTAAGCAATGCGCATATATATCAGTGTGTAGTGTGATTATGTACGAATATGTAAATAAATAATTTATTTATTTTATTCGACGGGTTCAGGTTACTGTCGAGAAAATATATATTGTGTAGAAGAGGCTTTTTAAATACCTATAAGAGAATCAGCATCACTGTTAGTGTCAGCAAAATACACATTATATATACGACACACCAACATTATCAGGATGCTGACTAACATGTTCTACTATCAGTAGGTATACGTTTTAGATACATTCGTTTCCTTCTTCCTAATTTTTGTTGCTTCTTGTTGAACTATACAAGAATAGAATTCTATAAATCTGAGGACAAAGAGATAAAAATTATATCAAAACATTAATACATAATTTAAGACAATACAGTTCATGATTGCTCTTTCAAATAATTTCGATTGGAAAATAAATATTTTCGTAATTAAAACGTGTCTACGGGACTATAAAAAAGGAACGAAATAACGGATTATCTCTGAAAAATGCTCCAATGAACAAAGCGATGTTTTAAAAGAAATAAAATATATGGATAGGGGCATGAACCCCAGATCAACAAAGCTCGACCTCTCTTTTAATATATATTTGTCGAAAATTTTTTAATCTTTTATTTCATTTCAGAATATTGTATCTTTGTAATTAAAATTATGAAAGGGTTGCTTTATTATCATTAATTTGAATGTCTGGCTTAAAGTTAAAGATAAAAAAAATAATGGAACGAAACGTTGGAAAAAAAAGATAAGACCGGCTCGTGAAAACAATCATCTCACCTGGTGGAAACTTACTTAAAAGTAAAGTGATGGAAATTGTTGTGTGTTTTTATAAATATCTCTTCGACCGTCAGAAGTTGACTACGACAATACATAGAGAACGACATGCGCGGTCAACGAGAACAGTGTACTAAAAAGTTAGTATTATTAATTTTTTAACAAATACACCGTCAACAGATCGTCATTGACCCTAGCAGATAGTCATAGAGGGATTTACAAACGAACTTTTAGTGACCTACATTATAAGACTATGAAAATTGATCGTTAATATTTATATTTTAAACATTTTCGGTGATGTACTTTCACTTAAAGTTCAAATACACAAATCTTTAAATACTTAGATTTTTTAATTTGAGTATAATATCATAATAAATTTTAATTTTAAAATGAAAATTGACTTCCGTAAAGATAATTCAGTGAAGTTTAGCTTATCCTGTATTTTATTCATTTGGAAACCACTATCAACCTTCAAGTAATACATGCAACTCATAAATTATATAAAGCATTAAAGAGAACAATAAAAAATGACAATAGGTCCATCTTCTATATCTAGCAATACGTCTTTATACTATGATAATGATTATTCTTCCATTGAATTTATTTAGATCACCAACAATATATTTCCTAACGTACGATAATCTAGATTGTAATGTGTACATTATGTATATTTATGCACATATGTGGGACACATCAAATGATTGTCAGGCTACGTCTGCACGTATATATCTAGCTTACGATAGTAATACGTTAAGAGATCCCACCCACAAGCGAGGGCCGCGGGTGTTGACACATACTCGAGCACTGTGCATTTAAGAGAGAAAAAAATGTGGAAAACAAAAAAATAAATAATATTAACACCTCTAATTGGAAATGGCACTTGTAAAAAAAAACACACGGTGTTCATAATTTATGTCCTGCTAAAATAGTGTATCGGTGACGGTTTTATTGGGAAACCACATTATTAATGGTTTGACTACGTGACACTGGTCCGCAGACGCTTATTTGAGTGTCGAGGAACCGAATACCGATTGACGGAACGGTGACAAGCTATTCATAAAGAGGCGAGTCATAAAAATAGAGGACCCAGTTTCAATTTAGCGATTCGCGATCGATAGTGAAGTTGCGTTTGCAATTATTAACAAAGTGCACTAGGCGCCAGCAAGTCTTTGCATGTTTAAATGGCCTTACAACATACGATCAATCCTATGGCTGGCTTGAGGGATCACCTTACACAATGTAACCCATGATTGACCACCACAACTATCAAATTTTGGAAGATTTAATAACATCACGTTTCACTTTGACTTGCGCTAACGCCATCTATGGTTGCAATTTGTCATTTCCAAATGGAGGATCTAGTTTTGCGATTGATTTAGTGAAATTGCGTTTTCAATTTTTAAATTAAGGTGTAGTACGCGCCAGCAATTACTTAATAATAATCAAGATACATATATTATAGATGTCTCACGAAAACGATGCTTTTTATATGCGAATATAGGTATGAAAATCTTTGCGTGTTTATGCGCGGCGCCACACTACGCGTATTTTCCGTCGCGGAACGCCGCTACATTTCTTTCCATACAATATACGCTTATCAAACACACCGAGCGGACAATCGATTGACCCTTGCTTTTGCAGATTTTACGCGACGGAAGACGCGGCATAAGATCCGCGTAGTGTGGTGTCGGCTTACAGGTTTATATATTTGCTTGCTACCTATCATAAGGCTGGCTTAAGTAATCACTTTACATAATGTAACGTTCACCAATTCACACCACCACCGCATCTATAAAAAATTTGGAAGTTGCGTATGTTATTTATGCAACTCGTTTCACGTTTCACTTTGCGAACCCCATCTTTGGTTAAAATTTATTAGCCCCATGAATGATTATATAGATGTCGCCGCCGGTAATAAGATATCTATTTTTTATTTTAAGCAATATTATTCTTATATGCATATGACATTCATCCGAATTATTAACATATACACTAGAATATACACGCCATCACACAAAGAATAGAAACACAATAAACACTAGAAAAATTGATTAATGACGATCCCTCTGGGGACAAAAATACGGTATTGTGTTCTTGAAAAATTATAACATACTCAAAATATTCTGATTACTTCATTTATTTGTTTGCTATTTTATTTAAAAAATATATAATATTAATGAGTTAAGGTTATTATTACGGTCGTTAGACATATTTAACTGTAAATGGTTACGGATATTTTATACGAATCCAGTAGTTGCCAACATGGAACACTTCGAAGAAAAAGCACTCACCCACCTTCAATCTGGCTATGTGGATGACACATTTTGTACTTACCTACACGGACGTGAAGCGCTAAATTTTCGCACATTTAAATAAGCAACATTCACATATCAAATTCACCATGGAGGTTGAAAAGGATGAAAAATTAGCGTTCTTAGATGTTCAAGTGCAATGAAGAGAGGATGGCAGTTTGGGACACAATGTATACAGAAAACCGACACACACTAACAGGTACCTTCACAAAACCTCGCACCCATCCAGCGCAACTAGGGTGGTCCCCCACATCATTAATAACAGAATTTGCGACAAAGAAAACATTGCCTCGGAAAGAAAAACAGTGCAGGATGCACTCATAGCTAACGGATACTCTCCGAACGTACGGACATCACGAAAACGATCTAGCATATGTGATGTCCCAAGAAATAAAGCATGCTTACCGTACATCAGAGGTATTACTAATAAAATCAGCCGGGTGTTGCTGAAATTAATATAAAAACAATTTTCAGCCCCCATAGTTCGATCTCACATATGTTGGGTAGTGTGAAGAATAACACACCGTTCGAGCCTCCAGGTGTATACAGAGTGCCATGCGATTATAGATAGAATATTCTACTTTACATAGGACAAAATTCTTCGTTCTACATAGGACAAACCAAACGCAATATCGCTACACGTTTGAAGGAAAACATGCATCCAAAGGGAATCTCTGTTACTTCATCAGATTTGACAAGACAATAATCTTTTCAACTGAGCGCACCATGTACCCAGATTAGTGAGGGAGTGCATTCAAATATACAAACATCCCAATTTCAATAGAGATGACAGTTACAAACTATCAAGTATTTGGCGCCCCGTTCTCACGACTTTGATTCAACCTTTGAGAGAGAGAAAAGTCCACCTCTATTGTAGAAGTGAACACTCCACAACAAAGTGAATATAATTTACGCCTCCGGAAACAGTAATCAGTCCACCCTATACCTCCGCGGGTACTCCTGATGACGTTGAATACGACTTCAACGAAGCGTCGAGAACAGTTTCTCGGAAAAACGTACGGTTCGTATAAAATATCCGTAATCATACAGTTAAAGATATAATTTATTTTTTTTATTCAAATAACTAACGTACCATCATGCCGTTTCTCTGCAGGGGAAGAGTGGCTTTTGTCCTGGCCTCATACTCGCCTTATCTATATCTATACCTATATCTCGCCTTCATACATCTTCGCATGCTAGCTCTCAATTGTTGAGGACCATCTTTTAGCAGCTTCTTTACCTTGTCACGTAAAATAACGACGAATGTGCTTTCGCGGTGCTAGACCAAAGTGGAATAAACTGCCAAACAAACTGAGATAAACAAACAGCTTACCGCAGTTCAAAAAACAACTAAAGAACCTATTTAGAAAATCATACAAAAACTCATAGAATCACGCAGATACAATAGTACCTAATGTCTCCAAGCCAACACTCACCTTATTTTTCCTGACCCTCTCAGCTATAGTTTTAATTATCGATTCCATTTTTTTTCCATTTATTTTGCGTATCATCCAGAGTATAAATAATATTAAATAAGTTTTTAGCAGTAAATTGTTTTGTAAAATGTTTTTTATATATAAGGTACCCCTAAGGTTAGTTCTCGCGAAAACGGTAATCCATAAAATATGTAATCATAAATAAATAAATAAATTCCAAGAATTCTCTGAATGTCTTTTATTTTTAAACACTATAATTCTCTCCTCATTCATTCGTTTGAACCTGCAAGACCACGCCTAAGCGATCTTTTTTAATTCTATTTACTCTGCTAAAATCAGAAATAAATCAGTCAAAATTACAAGAGGAGCGTATTGAACACAGTATAAGAAAAAAATTGTATGAAACAACTTGTAACCTAATATATTTCACTTACACAAATAATTGTAGTTAAAGAATAAAGGGGTTAAACAACCCCGGAACAATAAAATTTAAATAAATTTTTATTAAACAATATTTTTTTAATAATTAATACCGGGATTCGAACCAACGGACCTCCATTTTATCCAGGGATGGCGCGTTATTTACGCAAATTGGATAACGCGTAAGTTAACGAAAAATTTTTCAACCTTATATGTAGTCTCGTTTTCAATGATTAACATTTTTATTCGATTTTTAAAGCTATCTACTTTTTATAATACAATAGTCACAAATACCTTTGTGCATCTACTGCTAGAGGATGCCATAAATTAATATAAATAAATAGACTGTATGTCTTTTCTAATTGATTAATAAAAATTTGTTTAAAAATTCACAGAACTTCGTTCTGAAATTGCAACCTCGCAATAATAATGTGTTTTCTTTAATATGTAATAAAATTTAGGTAGAAATTGGTGATTTTTATGAGGAGGTATTTAATTTTTTTATTTGGAATTATTAAGGTACATATTAAATTATAATGTGCTACAAATGGTGTAATTATTGTAAATGTTTCCATTTCCAGCTTAAAAAAACAAATAGCGAAATTGTACAAAGCAGCGAGAAGTACAGATTGTTCTAAAATACATGCAGATAATATTTAATGTGTAGAAATATTATACACATAAAATATTATCTACTGATCACTTATAAAAATAATATATTTGATATTTATACACATTTACTAATTTATAATATACATATATGTGTTTTAAAATTATTTGTGAATACTTGTGGATTTTTTAAATATTTGGTAGCAATGTTTGTTACCAGGAACGTGAGAAAAAAAATGTAATATCTGAGACTGAGAATATTTTTGAGAAACTGCGTTTTATGTATACCTATTGTTTCGTGACTGCCGGCCGCGAAATGTTTTTGATTGGTCCAGACTGGCGCCCGACGTATTCTACACCAACCGCTAGCCAGGATTTAAATCTTTTATAAATCCGACCACTAGTAACAGTTGGAAAGCAGTGTGTGCCAGTGTCTTTTCTTTTGAGAATCGACATTCTTTTCGTGTGGTATTCGAATCCGACAAGACGAATTAGTTCACACGAGCCTTTCGGAACAGACAGATCGATCTGTTCCGGATTCGACGGAGCCAGGAGAATTGGAGATTGAATCCGCACGCGACATCCTAGTAAAACGCTGTAAGTACAATTTGTCAGCTGTGTACGTAGTTAGCCTTTGGCCTTGTGTATTTCGCGTGTTAGGAGATCAATCATTATCGGCGGAGATTGAGAAGGAAAATATTTCTTTCCTATCCCGACCCGTATGCGGTGGTGGCGATTGCGTCCGTCATCGTATACCTATTTCTTTAAAATACTATGTTTTGCAGTGGGTCTCACTATGGGATTCCGTGACTTTTTCTCCTAAACTTGATATCACTTCCTTCTTCCACAACACAATAAAAATATACTTCTCAAGTAAATGCTTTTGATTTCCGTAAAAAGATATTTGTTTCATAAAAAAAACTCTTTAAATAGTTCTTAAAACACACGTTAGATTCAATTGGAAAATCCACCAAAAATCGCTTGTCGCTTGTGAACTTACAATACGGTTGATAATTATCATCGTCGATAGTTTTCTTTTCTCTCTCCTGGGTGAAGGTTTTCTATTATTGGCTGATACGTATCGCCTCAGAGTTCAATGAATTCACCTCTTAACTCCCCTCGAGTACTACTGGATAACTGCGTTTGCCCAACGATCGTCCACCTTCTGTGCAATACCACCTACTCAATGCCATCTTACATCTATTATATTGTACCTACCTACGCTTCTTTCCTCTCCTCGTGTCATGCATATATACACTATTCCATAACAATTTGCTTTCTTCTAAGTATTTATCTATTTTAAACTTACCTATACCGAATATTTTAAATTCATTCGCTTTAATACAGGGCTAATAAAATTATTAAAATATCGTAGAGAAGCTTTGGTTCAAATTTCAATAGAGATGTAGGTACATACGTATGTGATTATTTCATTTTATCATCATCATATGTTATCCAAATTTCAATGAAAAATTCATATGGTAGGTACCTAGATATATCCAGTCCAAAATAAATAAAAATATTGCGAATTCAGAACTCAGTTCATATTGGTTCTAGAGAAAAAATAAATACTTTCATAGAGTTGAAATCAACGTGATCCGAGCGGCCGTGCCGGCAATTTTTATTTTATTAATATTACGTTTCGCATTTTATTGTTTGCAGACTGTTGTTGTTGACTCAACGTGATCGTTAAAAGAGAGTGATTGTGAAAATGATCGTGCAAAAAACGCAAAGATAAGGACAGAATATAAATCCAAGGTAAGTCTAATAAACAGAATGAAGAAATGTCTACGCGGATGCTCCATGAACAAATAAATAAATAAACCGTTCTTCAATTGAGGGTAATTCTTACAAGACTCGACGAGCGTGCGTAAAGAGATACAAACGTATACGAGGTTTGTCAAAAGACACGGGAAATTTTCGATTTTTTCGGGCTGTGTAGGTCTAATTGTCACAATTTTCTGTTGTTCTATTTTTACATCTGTTCCCAACCTATCTTCACATCAGTGCCTATATTGGATTCGCTCTTTATTATTGAAAAAGATACACGTGTTCTGACCAAAATACACTATTATGATACTTTTACGGACCGTATAGGTCTAACTGTCACAATTTTTTGTCGTTTATTGGTACATTTACCCCGACGTATCTTGACATTAGTAGCCATATTGGATGCTTATTTATCAAAAAGGTTACCTATACGTATTTAGATGTTTTTTATTTATTTATTTCAAAAAATCTTTGTTTACAATATGTTGGTACTTAATAATAATTTAACAATAAAAATATAAGATAAGATTACACTTTTTTTTGTTAGATTTGTGGATTATGTGCACAGCAATTTTTCACATATGGAAAAATGTAGCAAAGATTTCAAATTTTCTGTCCAAAATACGCTGTTATGATGCTTCAGCCTTCGTGACTCCCTGTAACTTCTTTCTATTCTCAAAGATAAAAAAAAAACATGAAAAGCCGGCGTTAACTTTGAAAAGATATCGAGATAATAGATAAAGAGTCATCGAGGGGAATCGAGAGAACGACGGCCACCTTAAAATCTGCTGAGTCGAAAAATCATAAAATTTTGCGGAAATACGTGGCGGCGAAGGGATAGTGTAAAATGAGAGATATTTAGAGAAACCTTCGTCCAGCAACAGAAAGAAAAAAATATATAATGATGATGATGATGATCTGTAAATAAAATATCGTTCGTATGAACGTCAAATCGAGCATCGCGCACGTGACATTCTACCAATTCAGAATATTTTTTCGGCATGAATTTTTTTTCAAATATTCAATTCGTGTCTCAGGATGGAAGTAAGATAGGAAAAGTTGGAACATTTTATGCGGTGCAGGAACCCCGACCCAATAGGATAAGGTGTAGAAGAAGAAGAAGAAGAAGCAATACGTGTCACTTCAATATACTAACTATTTTAAAACTAAGCTAAACGAATGTTTAGCTTGGTTTGACAAAAACAGAAGAGTTTGATGAATATTATATAAAATAAATACTGAAATCAGTTTGTTTTACATACATCTTCTAATTTTTTCATCTAATATATTCCATCGAACATATAAAATTAAAACCAATATTTTCATCACAAGACTAGAAATATGGACATTTGACAACTGTCTAATATTTTTGGGTGTTGAGGTAACAATCACAATTTATTGGTATTTTAATCAATTTTACAATATAAACACAATAAGCATTCATGTACAACATATCTAAAATTTACACAACCCGTATAAGTTATATTTTCATTGTATTTCTTTTGGTTCCATTCTTACTTCCTCGGCATTTCATTAAAAATCTTCATTGTTCCATACATCGCAGCTTTTTGAGATTTCACTTCTTCTTAAAAGATATTTCCTATTTCTATACAAATCCACTCAATATATTCTTAAAGATATATTCAGCCTTTTTTCTGCTCTTATAAATTGAATATTCAGTATTGTGTAGCAATCCAGGGGATTATTTCTAGGCGGCGTGTTGTTCCTGAAAACATTCATTCAATTACACTCAATTGAATAAAACAATTTGAATTTATGATTTAATTTGGTTCGGCAGCTGTTCCGCTTTAACTCTGGAACCTTATTTCTGCGCCAGGAAGGCTTCGCAGCCCTGTAAATACATTATTCGTTTGTTATGATTTATTCATGGGATTTAGGGGATTAATTAAATAATTATCTGCCTAATCAAGCCTTGAATACCCTTTAATATTATACCACATATCAGATTCCAGTATACAGTTAATTTTCAGACATCATTTTTTTATCATATATTATCTTCATTCTCATTATACTAGGCCAGTAGTAGCAAAGCTAGGGTACGCGTGCCATAGATGGCATGTACAATAATTTAGCTGGCACGTGAAAGATTTACAGACGCAATTTTTTCTAATAGATATTGTTTGCTGGTGTAGTGGCCATGAGGTTCGCCTAGTGATCTGATAGTCGGCGGTTCGAGCCCCTACTCCAGGATACCATATTTTACCACTTTAGAACGATCATCATCATCATTCTTGGCACTACATCCCTTGGTGGGTCATGGCCTCCTCAATAGTTTTCCTCCACTCATAGCTGTCTAGTGCCAGCTCTCTCCAGTTTCGAAGCTCTAAGGCAGAGATATCTTTAAGGACGTTGTCACTCCATCTTAATTTTGGCCTTCCTAAGCTCCTTCGCCCTATTGGCCTTGAGTTCAGCAAGGACTTTGGTGCTTGATGCTCGGACATTCTCTCCACATGACCCAGCCACCGAAGTCTTCGCAGTTTTATAAATTTTGCGACGTTTAGCTCCTTAAATAGAGTATAGAGCTCATTGTTGTAACGTCTGTGCCAAAGTCTATTTTCTAGAACCGGTCCGAAGATATGCCTCAAAATTTTCCTTTCAAAAACGTCCAGTGCTCGCTCATTCCTCTTAGTTAGTACCCACGTCTCAGCCACGTACGTGAGCACTGGCCTAATAAGCATTTTGTACACTAATATCTTTGTGTTTCTGGACAGTAGTCTGGATTTTATCTGCTTTGGTAGGCGGAAGAAACAGCGATTTGCGCTCACTGTGCGCTTCTGGATCCTGTAGTATTATTGTTGCCTTACCTTAGATCGATACCTAATATTTAATTTGAAAGAAAGTACGAAAGTACTGGCCACTAATATAGATAACGATCTATCAAAATGTTCAAGATAAACTATTACAGAAGACACGTGATGCATGCCTTTGCTGTTTGTTCGCTCGGATAAAATCAATAAAAATAAAAAAGCATGATATAAAAAGGTAAACAGGATTAAATGCTAATTTTACTCAAGCTAGTAATTGTGTTTTTTATATTTTTTTTTATTTGGAAAATCGAACAGCTTGTTGATAATAATTTAAATAATTGTATAACAAAAACAAACATTCTGCTTTTAAAAAATATTAATATTATAAATATAAAAATGTATGCATCAGGTATTAATTAAACACAGTAGACTCAGATTTTTTCAAACTTTAAAATTCACACCAAAAGTAAAACAAAACCGTAAAAGTTATACATGATTCAAAAGAAAATTTTCTGCTCTACAAGAAACTATGTATGCTTTCACGTTACATTTATTATTATATGTAATTACAGGCCTTCAAAATGGAATGCCGAGTAGACAAAACTGAGCGCTTTCGATACTTTCTTATTTATATATTTCTGTTTAGGTATTTCTGTCTGTGCTTTTATACCCCACACATTTTATATTATTACACCCATATTGTGGAGATATAGAGGATGGAAAAGAGGATGAGGCTGGATTAAAATCTGTGTTTTAATAAATAAAAAGTTTGAGGGGATATTATGATCTGTAGGGTAGTTTTATTCCTTTAATTTTGTGTTGAAGTGCAAGGGTACTTGGTAGAAAAACGAAAGCGCTTGTTTTTCAATGCGGTATAATAAACGTGAAGCACTCACTCAAAGAAACGACGACGGAGAAGACCTCGAAGATGGAGCAAAAGTATTGAAAAAAATGTGATAAATTTAGCGCTATCGACTGCAATACTACCACAAGAATAGGCAGAGACACTCAAAGGATCGTGATGAAAATGATGGTCGGCAGTTCCGTAAATGCAATACGGTTATGTTTATATTAAAGTTGCGAGTTTGCAACAAGCCCGCGTTATCGCCGCCAGCGTCATGCACAATAATTCCCATTGGCTGTCTGTAATGCATGCAAATTGCAATAATAAGAAATTAAACGCAAAAAAATCATAAAGCGGCGAATACCTCTCCATATGTGGGTCCGCATCTCTCAAGGCCTCGGCACTAATCCGTCGCGCCGGGACACACTTTTATTCGTGTTTTTAATTTGGAATCACAACAATCCACCGAACTGAAGACAAACAGTCGGATCGTCCAACTTCCGCGGATGTGCGTACTCCGGCACCGACTCCTCCAATTAACACATCACTCAAACACAAACAAAAACTCGCCGAGAGTTTCAAACTCGAGCGCAATACAATACCTAATAAGCGGCGGGAGCCCGCAAAACCGAAAAGAGCATAAAGGCTTACGATTTATCGTGTCTCTAGCGCCCACAGTCGCTCGCGCGGGCCGATCATGTAAACAAAACACCTGTTCGAGTCGCCGTCGCGCGCTCGGCGGCCGATTAGCGCGTCGAATCGAGGTTTGAATCGATCGTTTCCTGTTCGACCGTCGCGAACATAGTTTTGGCAATATTTATCCGTCACATTCAGGCTCGATTCGCCGTTCGCGGCGGCGGCGGGCGCGGGGCTGGCGCGTCTCACCCGGGCGGCAGATGCGCTCGCACTGCCGGTGCCGCCGGTGGCGACGCCGCGCCTTCGGCCGTTTCCGCCGACGCTCGCCGCGGAAAGTCGGCGCGCGCAGCCGCCCGTTGGAAACGCTTCTTGGCGAAGTTTGAGAAATTCGGGCCGGGAGAGCGCGGACTTGTTGCTCTGTTTTGGTGCCTGGCTGGACTCCCGGCGGAGGCGGCCTATCGCGCGTCGTGCCGGGCGTGCGAGCGTGCGAGCGTGCGAGCGGTCAATTTGCTAAACGTGCGTTGTGTCCATTAAAGGGCTGCAATAGCGATTACTCGCAACTCCGTAGCTAAGTGACTTAACACAATGACACATGTATTAAAAAAAATCGATTTTGAGTTACGTATGCAAAAATAAAACTCCTACAAAGGCCCGTTCCTCGGTGTCCTGATTTCAAATATAAAATAAAATTAATTGGGTAGTTATTATTTAAAAATTTATAGATTCCGAAAATTTCTGCACACATTTTAACATTTCTATAACTTTATCTATTGATAAGATGAAGAAAAAACTATATTCAACAATTGCTTCTTTTTCAAGATTTTTGTAAAAGCTTGAGAAAAAATAGTGGTAATGTTTAAAATTCATTATACTTTTCAATAATTTAAATACTATTTAGGTTAAAATGACAATATAAATTCATCAAATTTTTGCAGATATCATTTATTATTCGGTAAGGTTAGTTATATTGGATTACATTAGGTTAGATTCGCTCTCGTTAGGTTGAATAGGTTTGTTAGTACCTAGTAGTGTACAATTCGATCATACCCATACATATGAATGAAGATAGTGAGTTTTTTGGGTGTTTTCTATGATAAATAAATTATTATTTCCACAAAACAAATAGTTTGCAAAAATTTCAGGATTTATTTTTCAAAATGTCTTTCTTTTATCTATTATTTGAGACTTATTTTTAGATAAATCGATTTAAATGTCAAAATGTACGATGAATGTTTAAAAATTTATAACTTTTTTAACTTAAGATCTAAGTAATTACTTTAATCTTTAAAATCAACTCACTCAACTATATCGGAGAACGTGCTCTGCAGAAATCGGAGAAACTGCCGTATTCTTCCATTATGCCCCGTTGTTTTCCAGATCTTTTCTATGGTTCTGAAACATGGACACCCTAGAGAATATGGAAATAAACGTACCTCCTAGAAAGTCGCCAACGCGATGGACCGACCAGGTAAAATTCCATTCATCCTCATATATCGGTTAAAATTACCTTTGGTTAGCTAAGAATCATCCTGAATTGTTTTCCCATCTACTGAAAACTTAACAATTTTCAGATTTATTTCTTGCTAAACTTTGAATTTTTTTTAATCAATAAATTTATTAGTACCTACCTGTACTCTCCATTTGGTTCCATGTTAATTAAACGGACGTTGGCAAGTATGTCTTTTACCAAAAATGAAATAGTTTTCCGTTCAAAGCATTGTTAAAAAGCTCTTTAAAATTTCAATATAAATACTGCCTATTGCAGGACGCCATTTTTTTTATTATTATTTTTCAAAGAAATTATTTACAGGTAGAAATTCTGCTGATTTCTCACTTAGGCTAGGCCTGTTTTAGAGAAACCGCTTCTAAGGTAGGTAAGGTCTTTAAGGCAAAGTATTATAAACAGTATAAAAAACGTAAGTAATATCAGCAGTATAAAAGAAACAGTATCAAAGGAAGAGTTCAAAAGAAACACCATAAAAAATATAAGTAATATAAACAGTATAAAAAACGTACAACATAGTCACTAAATTAGAAACAAGATATTCCTACATAAAATAGTAATATATAAACAAAGTTATATTGACAAATAAAAGTTATAAGTAAAATTCAACAATGACAGAAAATTTCGGTATATGAGATATAATAATGTTATTTTTATGAGTCTCTCTTATTGTTTGTTTTTATAAAATTTTCTTTAAAATTCTGTACCTTTAATTTTTTAAGTATTTACTGTGGTTACACTGGGAGTCTTCCATTCCATTTATTATTTCAATAATTTTTTTATATTTTTTTATTTATTTCTTATAAGGGAATCTCAACAGATTCAATTATTATAACGTTAAAGCAAGTGTACATTGCATAAATCAATAAAAAAGATTCACAGATGTTTTAGGCATAGTAAATTAAGCACAAAATTGTATAAGAAAAGTTAATTAATACGTAGTAAGCAACGCCAATATAATATTAATTGAATATGAAAAGTATAAAAAGCAATGAGTTACCAGGGATTTTTTTAAAGTAACACGAAAATAGGAATGTGGGGAAAAATATGAGGATATTAGAATCAGAGTAGTGGTAGAGGAAGAGGAAATGCGATGCAATAAGTGATGATGTGATTAAGTATAGAAATCATAAGATTATTTATATCATTTTTATAACGATACATATATGTACATTTATACACATGATAACTTCCGTAGTTTTTATCGGATATCGATCAAACTTTTCTGAAAAATGAATCTTGTTAAATTAATCTCTTTAAATTAAAAAAAAAATATGTGTTAAAAAAATAATATGTATTAAAAGCTTATAGAAAAAATATTATTTCATATGGACTTATTAATTTTGTCTCCCACAGCGTCCTGATGAAAAATTGTGGCAAAATTATCATTGTCGCGATGGATTTTGACGTTTGACAGATAACGTCGCGTTATCTCCCTCTCTCTCAAGTAGAAACTGAAAGAAACAAACACCGATAACAATCTTAAGATCCCAATATTGCTATTTTCAGAATACAGCCGGTTATATGTTCTGCCTTAAGGGGGGGGTAAGGTTTTTAAATTATTTTTTTTGCATTTTATTTTTAACTTTTTAAACGAATGTATGACATCGCAAGAATATTGTGTCAAAATTTCAAGTCAATCGGAGCAAAATTGACGAAATTATGAACATTTGAGCGATACTCAGACTGATTTTCTATACCTGCTCGGGCAGCTGAGAGACGCCGGACTACCGGACGTGCTTATTGTATTGGAAGAGTTTTGTGTAGACAAGGACAAAAAGATGCTGATGATGAAAGCTCTTTGCTGTGTGAACATGGCATCGACGATTATGTGTAAGTATAAAATAAGTGTTGAGTTTTATTTTGAATTTTACAGTGTGCAAAACTTTAAAGCGTTTTCCCCACATCTCACGTTTTCAAAGTCGGTGTCCATCATAACTTCAAAACTACTGCACCGATCCTTTTGAAATTTTGAACACTATTTCTGTACATAATTTACAAGGTAACGCTGGAGAGTTTTTTTCAAATTTGTTATTAATTTTTATTTTTTAATAACAAATTAATCGATATTTTTCGCAAAAAATCGCGTTTTTCCCTTCAAAGTGTTCCAAAAAATTGAAAAATTGAAATTTCAAAAAACCCTCCCAGCGTTACCTGGGAAAATCTATTATCTAACGAATGAACTTTGATTTTTTGATTTCAGATGATCTAGCACCAAGTTATGATGGACACCGCAATTCTCCTTTTTTCCGAGACACGCCCGAATAATTGCTGCCAATGCCGTATTTTTTAATATTTCGTCTTGAAAATTTTACACAATATTCTTCAAATGTCATACTTTAATGTATCATTGGTTTTAATAAAGAGATTTCAACTGTGTCGTCACAAAAAATTCACAAAAACATGCCTTTTTTTACGAATTAACCTTACCCCCCCCTTAAATTTATTAATTTGTCCAATCCATATACATACATCTAAATATAATAATTTCATTGTCTGTCCATAAAATTGCTGGAGTGAAAACTTAGATAATTGGAATGTGACACGTAATCAGCGCGTGGCTCATGTTGCGCGGTCACGCAATGGTCGTTTTTAATTATTATTATTTCCCGTTATTTTTTCAGAAGCGTAGTATGTAATATATTATATGTCAACTAAATATACAAAGTGTTTCATACCCAATCAACAATACTTCATAGGGTTATATTTTTCAAAATCGGAAATGTTTTACCATATAACTTTTTGATAATAGTTATGAAGATAGGCGACTTCAGATTTAGTTTCTTTTTTTCATTTTGCTGACATACCTTTTGTAAAACAGTTGTTTCGTCAACAAATAGGTAAGTCATTATATTATTAATATTTAAAGCATGAACTTTGTGGTTAGACATAATAACAGAATGTTAGTAAACTTAGTAAAAACCACTACCAGATTTACGGTCTACCGGTTTCGAGACGTACCCATCTCTTCGTCAGTACCAACACTACACTATTATATTGGTATTGAAACATGTAGGTTTAATTAATAAATATACGTAGATACAAACAAATAATAAAATCTTTTTTTTTCAAAACAAGTTTATGTGTTTATATATTCTACGACTAATACTACTCGATGGTACCACAAAATCTATCGTGTCTTCGTATGATCAATTGAATATTATTCTGCGCCGCAACATTTCATTAATATCCAAACACATGTATAAAATGCTATGCGACGCAAGATATGAGTGAAGTTTCACATGGGTATTTAATTATTTCTTATTGTCACTTATTTTCATTATATTGCGTATTACTTCAATACCCACTTCATTATATTCGTTTCATTACGTAATTATTCATTACTATTTCTTTATTTCATTATATTCACTTTTTCCATTCTATTGCTACTCTTCTCGTCTTTTTTTCTTCTTATTGTTTATACTTTTATAAATTGTTTCTATGTGAAATATGTTAGGACACAAGTCAATATGTTCGATTCTGGTGACTTATGCTCTTATTCATATGTATCATTAACTTATGTCTGTTATATTTCCGAATAAATAAATAAAATAATAAAAAATATTAGAAATGCGTAATAAGATATTTAAACCTATGCCGTGATCGTTACATTTTCATATTAAGCTGTTCCAGCAATTCCAGCTACTCCAGCATTACAAATAACATGTTAGTATAGTGATGCGCCTAGTGATCTATTGGTTGGGAATTCGAGACTCGTTCCAGGAGACCACCGAGATGGTCCTATTTTGATTGCACACGTATTTAACTTACAAAGAATATTTATTTAATTGTTGAAAGAATATAGTGAGAATATTATTTTTAACTCAACGATAAGGGACATATTACAAACAATATTTACACAACCGCACCCATACTAATTCACACAATTTGTCTTCCCTTCTACTCCCGTCCCACATCCCCTCCACTCTCCCCACTCGCTGTTAAAATAAATTTAAAAAATTATTTTACTACACTTGTATTAATAGTTACTACATTAAGTGGAAAATTTGGAATTGGCATAAGTTAATATCCATTATTTTATATTTGTTAATATATAGATCTACTTTAATTTTTCCTCAAATAAATAAATAACAAAAATAAATAAATAATTCATATAAAAACATATCTTATATATATAGTATATAGAATATTCCATGTACTTATACATATCTGAACGGCTATCCAGACTACCCAAGCGATAGCTACACCTCTTTCTCTTTAGATATTTGAATAATTATATCTCTATTCATATAGCTTCAAGTTTGATTTCGGGACAGTAATACGTTTTCAATAATACTTTAATTAAATTGTCCTCGAAATAGAATGGTTAAGGGATAATTCAATTACAGTATTACCGGGGGATTCTTGCATATCCAAAAGTTAAGGTTTAACTCCAGAATTGGACAACCTTCAATTATTTATTTTTAAGTTGTAACTGAGACGAGTTACGTCATTATTTGTGATTTGTCTTAAAATCTTATTTCTTTAAATTTTGTTCTGCAAAATGAATAAATCTTACTCGTACGAAAAATTACATTTCGTTGGTGTGAAATATAAATCTTCTCCTTTGTTGCGATATGTTAAGTGCTATTTTTCTGTTTAGTTCTCCAGATTTTTATTTAGTAGTCTTTCAAAATGATTGTGTTATTTAAAAAACCGTTCCTACACTGGACGTACTCGTTTCTGCATAAGATGTTTTTTATTTTTTCTCTAGATTATTGGAAGATTAAGAAATTTACTTATTTTTATGTCTGTGAGTATGTTCGAATCGAGTAACAGGCGCATGAGTGAACAGAACACATAGGTGTATGAGCATGGTAACGGGGGAGAAAGGTTTAAATACCCGAGCGCACGGGCGCCCGACCTTCTATGCTGAATCCTGTCATTTAGATAAGAATTGTAAATTAATGTGATTACTTTGTTCGATAAATACAGAATTTGTGCTCGGAATTAATTAATTATTATTATTCAATTAGATATCTTTTTTATTTTTTTTATTTACTAGATTTGGATTGATGTGTAAGTGTATTTCATCATTCACCGAAAGCGTTCATCGTTTAAAATAAATATACGCCTGTAAGAAAAAAATAAGCTAAAACAAAACAAATCAACAAGTCAACGTATAATTTATTAAAAGTGAGTTTTGAACATAGAAATACATTTTCTCCGCATATTCGTTAAAAATGTTAGTTTTTCGAATATCATTATGTTAGTTCAAACCAATGAGAATAGACCCGCATGTCTCTTAGAACTTTGTTATTCTTGGAGCTCAAGTTCGACAACGTGGCGCATTTAAGCATAACATTACTAATAACAACAGAAACTTCATCTAAACCCCAATACGCAAGTTACGCTGTATCCCAGCGGGTAAAACACGTTTTAGGTTTCACAAATATGTTAATTTGGTTCCACAGTTTAAATTCGTGACGCTGTTTTAATATATTGGACGGACTTATGAATTCCATTATAATTCGTACATTCAGCATGTATACTCTTAATTTTGTTTTTTTATTGAAATCGTTCTAAATTTAAAGAGTTTCGGCTATTTTCTTGGAATCAGTCCAATAGTTGTTTATCGCTGTGACGCGGACGGTTGCGCTATAACGTAATATAGCATTTTTATTTTTCATTCCGAGACAGATTCTAATTTTCTAACGCAAGTCAATATAATAATGTCAGTCAACGGTACCAAAATATCAAAATATTGCAAAATACAACATAGTTTTATTCTGTACAGGGTGTGTCATAGCTAGTAGCAAAAATTTTGAAGGTGGATTGCTGCCTTGATAACGAATTGTTCGACTTATTTTTTGCAAAAAGTCGAACAATCATTACATTAACTTATTACTCCCTTTATATTAATTCGTGGCGTCTGCTTGCTTGACGAAAAAACTATGGATCGATTTTTAACCCTTTTCCCGTGATCCAATCGAGCTGAAACTTTGCAAGTAGACTCGTGGCGACGATCAAGAAGATCTATCAAATTTTCGTTAAAAAAAAATATATAGTATAATTTTGGATTTTTCAAATTTTTAATGGTTTTTTCATACAACTCAGTAAGTTTTATGGAGTTTCCGACGCATCTGGTAGACACGAAACCCGAAAATGAGAAAAAGAGTATTGTAAAAATTTGGTTTTTATGGGTTAGTTTTATCACTTATAAATTTATAAAAAAACTTTGCAAAAATTGAAAATAGAATTTTTTACAGGTTTTCTATCGTTTTATTTGTGTTGTATTGAAGCAAATGAATTTTTCATAATTGATATAAATTACTGTAATGATATTTCAACTTTTTGCCAAAAATCAAAATACAAAAACGTATACCTTTCAAATTCCAATACATGTAATAAAAGTTTTTATTTGTATGTCTGAACAACTGATGTCTCCTTCATCTTTAGTCAGATTTCAATGATATATTAAAAAAATCCTTTAATTTTCTTTAAATGATTGTCTCCCATTATGTATTATCTGCTATTACAAAATAAATCATTATGAAGGAAAAAAGTAACAAAAATCTTGAAAAAGTTGATGCTGTCAATTTATAATATACGGCAAAAGGAAGCTATATTAAATATAAACTTATTATTTATGCGTTGGACAAATGATGACGTCACGCTCCGTAAAATAAATAATTTATTACCTGGCAACGTCACAATATTTCTTCGCCGAGTTTCGCTGTTTGATTACTCACCACATTATATAACATATTAAGCTGTTTTATGCAAATCATTTATTTAATTGAGCGTTCAAAACGTAAATTTGTTTTTTTAAATTTCAGATTCTTCGTTTTGCCAGACAGAGCAGTGTGGGGTATTATAGTTTTGATGGTGAACGGGGTACGTCAGTTTACGTTTAAGTCGGATGATGAATATAATAAAAAATTCTCGATTATAAATAACAACTGCACTACTTCTTCATTTTGTTTATATTTATTTATCGTGACCTTTAATAAATACGTATTGTCACGTGTCATGGCTAGGGAGGAATGAATTAAAACACTGGAAATTAAGTAGCGATTTATTAATTAATTATTCAATGTACAAAGTCACTTAACGTTATTCTTTAATCTACACTATTTCGCAATATACCAACTTTTTATTATCTCTGTGTAACACGTATTTATTCAATTCTCGCATATTGGAGTAGTTATTATTTTGTCCTATGTCTATAGCTTCGATTATCTCACGACTGGTCAATCTGACCGTCGCCTAGCGACCGACTTTGCAACTTACGAACTTTCAAACACGATTCTGAACTTACTCTGCGCCGTAGTTCCGTATTTATATCCAGGAAGTTTTTCGTCGCTTTTCAGTTGTTCCAGGCATTTCTAGACGTTCGTAAACGTTTCCCGAAGGTTGTAGATAATTGTAGACTGATCTAAATCCTACGATTGTGTTGTTTCAAGTGACATATTACTAGGGGTTCGGAAAAATTATTTTTAACATCCCATTACAATTTATGCATTACCTATATATTTATAAATAAATGAGCCACTCAACTTACTAGGATGAACACGTGCCAAGATGAATGGCTTTACAAAAAATGAGGACCATATACCATGTAAAATGAGTTAATTCCTTAGATATTTTAGATGCGTTTATTGAAAGTATACTGTGCCAGCGCGCAGAGCTGCGCGGTACTCGAGTATACAGGGTTATTTGTAAAACATTAATAACCTCGCAGGGCTATATTCCTGCCTTGATTATGAGTCGAAAATGTTCAAGCAATTATGACCTAATATCAATAGTTAAGGAGATATGCGACATCAAAGTTTGCATTTTTTTTGCAATATTTATGACTTATTTTTTGTAAAACGTTGGACTACTATTACAGTAATTCATATCGATTACGAAAAATTCATTTGTTTCAATACAAGTTAAATAAAATGATAAAAACCTTGAAAAAATTCTAATTGGAATGTTTTCCAATTGTAATTCGAAGGTTTTTATTTTTTTATTTGACTTGTATTAAAGAGAATGAATTTAGTTAGGTAAGTTACTGTAATGATATTCCAACGTTTTACAAAAAGTAAGTCAGAAATATTGAAAAAAATGCAAACTTTGATGTCGCACATCTCCTAAACTATTGATGGTCATAATATCTTGAACATTTTCGACTCATAATCAAGGCAGGAATATAGTCCTGCGAGGTAAAACATATTAATGTTTTACAAATATATATAGTCCTGCGAGGTAAAACATATTAATGTTTTACAAATAACCCTGTATATTCCGAGCCCAATTACACGTATCACTTACGGAAAATAACCCTTGCTAGTACGCAAAAATCGAGTATATTTTCAAGCACCGCATACAAGAATAATAACTGGAAAACATACTACATTAGCACCGCTTCGCAAAGCCGAGTATGCTTTCCAGGCGTGCGTTTTGTCCGCGCAGATGGAAACCATACTCGATTAGTGGTATTTCTAGATTACAGGTTGCGGTCAAGCGCTTGTGATATCAGCAAACTATCTTCAGATCGTGGCTCCTTAAGAGCAATAGGTCAATTTTTGGCTTTGAGAATGAATAAGGATAATATTGAATAACAGCAGAGTGCATAATCTCCTGTAAAATATCGTCAAATGAAGATATAATACAAAGTTAAAAGCTAATTTATAACTTATGATCCGTGGGACCTACATTAGTATATTGTTAAATTTGCAATGAAAATAGAAAAAACAGGACTTTCTCCGGGATCTATGTGGGATTCAAATATGTAAGTTTTGCTTTATTTTTATTTATATATTTTTTTAAATATTCAGATACCTACATATTATTATTTAGGCATAAGTTTATAATAACTATTACAAATTTCTTAATAAAAGATGATTGTTACTTCAACATTTATTGTTTAATTTATGCAGTTAAAGACAGGTTTTGTCAGTTTGCCCGTGATATATATAGGTACTATACAACAACTAAAAATATTTTTATTTTATATTCAAGTGAAACTAATTTAAAAGCATGTTTACAATACCTCATTCAAATATTCAAAAGTCTAAGATTAATTAATAGTCCACGGATTTTGCTTAATGCGTTCTAGCCTAATAACCTTTATATTACCCGATGAGGTGGAAAATAAATCGAGTATACTTTAATGACTTATTTTTTTATTTTCGCTCTTGAAAGTATACTGCACGAGTAACGTATTGGTGCTTACTGGCGTAGTATACTTTCAATAAACGCGCTACGTTTATACTCGTAAAAAATATATTTAGCGTACATATAAATATTCAGAATCTATTGATTTTTTTGAAAGACACTGAAAACGAATTTTCGATTAATGCATATATTTTCATAATTATTGTAAAAAATGTTCAGTTTATTACTTTTGTATAAGAACAAAACTTTTGTCAAGTCAAAGTCTTAAAAAAGGTTGCAGTCTACCATATACGTTCTGAAATAAATGAGTAATTTATTTAACATTTAACATAACATAACATTAAATTACATTACAAATATAATTATACAATAATAATTTATCATACAATCATATAATAAAATATGTAACTACTCAACTAGGCTGGCCTGTTTTAGGGCAACTAATATATTTCATTTTAAAACACAATATTCTACTATAGGTACTCATTAGTATATATAATTAATTAATGATTTAGAGTTCAAGTAAATTGTACATAATAAAAATTTAAATTAGATTAATACAATACAAATATTTTAATTAATAAATAATTAATAAAAACACATTTTCGAGAAAAAAAAGAAGTGTGCATTTGCAGTGAAAGTCCAGCATTAATGTTTTAAGGAAGAACGTTACAGAACAAATTTCATTGCATAATTTATATTGGAAAATTCTTGGGATAATTTATACAATTTCATCTTTGTAATAAAATAAACAAAATTTTATTATTTCATTACTATTTACAATTAAAAATTGTTGTGCTTATAAACATGATTTTTGAAAAAGTGCGTTATAATTCTTGTTACCGTGTTTTTATTTAGTTTTACTTGTCAGTTTAGAAGCCTTTGCATATAAAACGTAAGCGTAGAGGGTTAGCATGAAGAGTAAGCGATGGGCCTTCCCTTATTGTAGTATATTCAATAAACCTTTCTCAGTACCAGACTGTAAGTTTTATTTAACTACCATATATTGGTTTGTTTGGTGTTTCTAGCTGCGCTACATAAATACATTTCCACATCATCGTCGTGACTCCATACCTTGAATACCGGAAGATTCTCCCAGTCGGGTGGGAATCTTTCCTTACACACTCCCGCAATGGGGGATCTTGTATCAATAAATGCGAAATACCAACAATATAAAGTGTACTTAACATGATCAAGAATAATAACTTAATAACAATTTTTTAAATACCTAGAATGACAGCCTTTTTTGGGGTATCTTCCTTTCCACTTTGCCAGATTTAAGTATGACACGGGCGTTCATTTGCATTTTTTCTGAAAATGTTTTTAATAATTGACGGGTCTTTAGACGTAAAAATCAGTTTTTTAAATAAATTTCTAAGATTCATATCATTCCGTGAACGCACATTAGGACAGTGCTATACTCTATTAACCGTGTTAAATGGAGGTCTAACGGTCGACGACTAAAATTGTCCGTAGTTTCAATATTTCTCAATACATTTGCATCAGAATGCCATTACTGCCTCGTGCCTGGGTTATGAATAAATGATAATTGTTATCAATAAAACGCAGGTACACACAAATAGATCACAAATATCAATTATTCAGCCGTCGTAAATGTCATCTCGAAATGATTTCTGCGTAAAATAATTTCGTTCACAGAAATAACAAGACACGACAACCCTACTTAAAAGATTCAGGAAGACAACGACAGATATTGACAGCTAGCCCAACGGCAATAATGTACAATGGAAATGGTTTAACACGAAAAATCACTTAACATAATGTATTAAATCGATTGTTTAAGTATTTTGTTGGTACTGACAAATATGAGGATTTTTCGTCTGTTTTCTATTTATTAATAAAGATATCAACGAATCCAGTGAGAAATTGACAAATGAAATAATAAGAAAGAACGATTGCAAATGCAACGGAAGTGCCGCTATGGCATTGCACTCGAGAGGGCGTGAATGTGAAAGGAGATGGCACAAAAAACTAGTGATGGTCAAACCGTTATTTATAACGGTTACATTTAGTGCAGTTTTTTGAGATTTGTATTCGATTGTATCTACATGTAATTGGTAACTGAGATATGATTATTGTTTTGCCCGTCGCATTGCGAAAAATCAATTAGCAATCATCTGCCAGCGTTTCTCAACCTTTTTTGCTCGCGTACCACTTGGTAGTACATCACGCTTAATTATACCACTTTTTAAAAATTATTGTATTTCGAGAAAATTGTTATTCCATTTGCATTATAAATTTTATAGTGTGACTAAACTTCCTAGAACTCAGTTTATTTAAGTTTAAAAAAAATACCAAAGGTTTTATTTTTTCTCATTAAAATGAGACATTTGAACTTTAAAGCTTTTTATTAATAAAAATTAATAATTGAAAAAGCTAACATTCTAAATATCAAAAAAAAAATATTTTCATTTTTCACAAAATAATCAAACCGTTTTTGTATTAATCTATGCCTTAAACGAACTATTACTATAAACCAATTTGATACAACCGATCTTAAGCCGCGATATTCCGCAATTTCAAAAATAGATTTGGCCCGGAAAGTATGAATACTCGGATAATCGAGATTCTACTCTACTAAAGATAATCCAATTTCGGAACCGTAGAGAGCTTAAAATAATCATGTCGTTTTGACAATTTCGCGATATATTACAAGAGACGTTAATGGTTTTATGAATTACGAGATGGCGTATGTCGGGAGAGCCAAGTTATGTCCACCTCGTGTTTTGAGTTCAATTTATATTTTTCCTACAAATTCCACGCTTCGGATAGCAGCCGTCCCTGCAGTGCCAGAGGGCCGCGGCGGTAAATTCTTAAAATACCCGTCCTCAAGTAATATGCCGTCAAAATATTAACCCCACTTTACCGTCACAAGTTATCTTCGACAATATTTCTAATAACTATCATTTTAAAATGACGTTAGTTGTGATAAAAATTATCTACAAGGTTATTTGGAAAACATTAATAACTTCGCAGGACTATATTCCTGCTTTAATTATGAGTCGAAAACGTTCTAGCAATCATAGATATCTGTTTGTATTTTTTTTTTATATTTCCGATTTATTTTTTGTAAAACGTTGGACTATCACTACAGTAACTTATATCGAATATGAAAAACTCATTCCCTTTAATCCAAGTCTAATAAAATAATAAAAACCTTCCAATTCCAATTAAAATTTCTGCAGGGTTTTTATAATTTTATTTAACTTATATTGAAACGAATGAATTTTTCGTAATCGATATGAGTTACTGTAATGATAGTTCAATGTTTTGTAAAAAATGAGTCAGAAATATTTTTTAAAAATGCAAACTTTAATATTTAATAACTCCATAACTATTGATATTATGCCATAGCTGCTTGAAAATTTTCGACTCATAATCAATATATAGTCCTGCGAGGTTATCTAAGTTTTCCAAATAACCCAGTATATTGAGTGTTTTCCTTGAAAATTGCTCATTATTACAACATTTTCGTCCAGATATATTATAAATATCTCATATTAACGAAGCAATTTTTTATTTGGGAAAGTAGGAATGGAAGTCTTTTTTTGGGTGTTCATAGAGCTTGCGACCTATCGTACGGCTGGCTTAACTGAACACTTAAGATTTTCGTCTCTGAGACATACCTATAAAACTCAATGTCTGTCTGTCTGTTCTCTATAAAAATCTACACCGTTTGTTCGATTCAACTGAAAACCCGATGGGTAACATAGGCGACATTTGCCCCCTTCTCTTTTACCCCTTCTTCTCCCCATGATGTATTTTCAATGCGAATCTATACCGTTCGACCGATTGGACTCAAAATTTGCAAACTTATTCTTTAGGATCTGGCGGGTACAATAGGCATTTTCTCCTCCCCCTTCACCCAACCCCCTCCCCTAGATATATTCTTTATTTCTGTACAAATCTAATCTACACGTTTGAGCGATCTGACCCAAATTTTGCGTACAAGACCCGGCGGGGTAACAAAAGTGACATTTACCCCACCCCTACTCCTGAAGTATTTTGTGTACAAATAAATCTACACCGTTTGACCGATCTGACCCAAATTTTGCATATTTATTCTATAGGATCCGGTGGGTAACAAAGACAACTCTCCCCACTCCCCTTTTACCCCGCCCCTTTCCCCTGAAATATTTTTTGTACAAATCTATACCGTTTGCCGATCTTCAATTTTGCATACTTAGGTGTAGTTTAGAACCTGGCAGGTAAACGACATTTCCTCCTGGACATCACATCCATACCAGCCTAGACCAAATGCAAACAATGTTTTTATTGGAGACTTTGCAAAACAATAAAATATTTGTTTTCCCCACGAACTCACTTTAACTTAATCTTTAACCCGTGCAACGCCGGGTACGAACAGCAAGTAAGAAACAATACAGGAACACAAAAAAGACTACATATTAGAAATATACTTTTACATCTATCTATATAAGTAAAAATGTAAATGTTCGTTTGTACAAAATCGATAATCTCTGAAAGTTCTTCATCGATTGCTTTGAAATTTCGACACAACGTTCCATTCGAATTCGCACAAATAATTTTAAAAAAAAACGCCGGTACCTACCATTTCAATAATCACCTACCGAACATTTTCCGAATTAAAATTTTTTGATTACATTCGGTTGTCTTTGCTTAAATAAAGCCGTTGAACCAATGAGAAAATACCCATCCGAGCTTATCGTTTTAAACGACATTATTCTGGATTCATTAAATCCTTTAATACCGCATTATCTTACAATATTAAACACAAAACAATATACTTCTACGATTCTAAAATTGGATTCATTGTAGAAACACAGTAAATAGTTTGTACCAAAATTGTTAATATATTTATTGCACTTTTTGGTTCTCTGATTCGGATGAAATATTTATAACGGTAACAATAATAATAAGCATTTTTTGTAAAACAATCTGTTGGACGTAAAAGCAACACACGCTATCTATACCTATAAAACTCATTCTCAACTCAACTCTCTGTATGTCTGTTCTCTATACAAATCTACACCGTTTATTGTGTATAATTGCATACTTATTCTTTAAATTGTGCATACTTATTCTTTAGGAACCGATGGGTAAAATAGGTGACAATTAACCCCCCCCAAATTTGTACCATTTGACCGATTAGACTCAAATTTTGCGAAATTATTCTTTAGGACCCAGCGGATAACATAAGTAACATTTCCCTTCTCCAGATTTACCCCTCCCCCTGATATATTTTCCATGCAAATCTGTACAATTCGATCAATCGGACTCATATTTTGCGTATTTATTCATTAGGAACCGGCGGGTAACATAAGCGATATTTCCCCCTCCCTCCTTACCCCATCCCTCCCCTAACATCTACGCCGTTTTTCCGATCTGACCAAATAATAAAATTTTGAATAGTTAATCTTTAAGACCCGGCGGCTAATATACATGACATTACCCCCTCCCGCTCCCCTAATATATTTTCCGTGCAAATCTGTACCATTCGACCAATCTGATCCAAATTTTTTACTTATTCTTTAATACCTGGCGGGTAACAAAAGCGACATTTCCACTCTCCTCCTTTACCCCTTTTCCTCCCACTGATATAGTTTTAATGCAAATCTGTACTGTTCTACTAAATGTCGCATATTATTTAGAATCTGGCGGCAAACATAGTCCACTTTTCCCTCCTGGACATCTCATCCATGCCACCCTAGATTAAATGGAAACATTGTTTTTTTTGAGGCTTTGCAAAACAATGGAACCTTTGTTTCCCCTCACAAACTTATTTTTTATTTAATCTTTAACCCGTGCAACGCCGGGTACGACCAGCTTGTCATCTTACGATCATAGGAAGAAGACTGCACTTACCTATATTAATAAAGTAAATTCCATCAAATACACGAGAGCACACCATAAGGACATAAAATTTCAGGGGTCCCTATGTCAGGAGTAAGAAGATACATATTTCGTGTAGTACAGGAAATATAACAAATTTAAACAGACTTCAAAGAAAACAAAATAAAATATTGAAAATGGTTTTAATTTAAACTACCTGACATCGAATGGAAGAGTCTAGCAAATAACAGGGAATATAGGTACTAATAATATAACAATGTTTGAATCTTTATAATATATAGGTATGCAAGCATGCTAATTACGAGTATATAATGACAAGGATATTATAAGTAAATTAATGGTTTATTTAAGTTCAAATTGAAAATGGTTTACAATTTGAATTACCTGTCGTCGAATGGAACAGTCTACCAAACAATGCAGAAATAATGTGCAATAACATAAATAACAACAATAATATGAAATGAAAAAAACAAAATAAAATATTGAAAATGGTTTTAATTTAAATTACCTGACATCGAATGGAAGAGTCTAGCAACTAACAGAGAATATAGGTACTAATAATATAACAATTTTTGAATCTTTATAATAGGTATGCAAGCATGCTAATTACGAGTATATAATGACAAGGATATTATGAGTAAATTAATGGTTTATTGAAGTTCAAATTGAACAGTCTACCAAACAATGCAGAAATAATATGCATTAACATAAATAACAACAATAATATGAAATGAAAAAAAATAATATGAAATTTTAAAACATACACAAGCATGCTAATGACGAGTACATTACGAGTTAATTACACAAACATTAAAAACAACAACGCTACTTATCACGAAAACAAAAAATAATTTATTTTTTTTACATTTACGTTTTAAAATATTTTAAGTTATATATTACGAATAAGTACTTATTTGAAAACAATATAGGTACAACTCAAATATAATACTTGTCTTTACTTGATATACTTTTTGCCATAGTGAAATCAAAACATATTCAAAATACTGTTAAGGGTTCGCGGTTTTAGATTAAAACCCTTGAATTTTAACTAAATATAATAATTTCGATGTCTATCTCTCCGTAACTTTTTAAATAAATAAAAATATTTTTTTGTAAATAAATAAATTCTCCACGCCCTCTTTATCCCACCCTCACCCCACGACAAATTTTCTATACAAATCTACACCGTTTAGGAACCGACATGTAAAAGTACGTTATTTTTGACGGGTTATTAACCACAATAAGTCACTGGACACAAATTTAACCATAATTTATTCTAAAATTCGCACTAGTCACTCGAAAACATTCCACTAGTCAACCACCAAAATTCAAAATTGAATGAATTACTGTTTACACCTTTTAATTTTAATGTATATAATATTAAAATAGTGTGTATTGTGGTTTAGCTAAATCATGCTTTAAAAAATATAACATTTGTTTTTATTGTTTTAAATAAATAAATAAGGTATTACTCAGTGTCTGAGGGTTGAATCTACGTATCAAAAATGTTGCACGCGGTCTTTATGGTCTTGGCAAATCAGAATGCATAATACTGAGAAATAAAATGCAAACGTATTAGGGAAGTCGCCAAGAGTTCCCGAAGTGTCGCCCGAAGTTATTGAACATTAGGAAATATTATTAGCTTTAATGCGACAACAAATATACAAACATCTAAAATTAACTTTGTGCGCCGTTTTGAGGTCTGATGTTGGCGTTGCTGCAAATAATCCGCGGTGAAAATACACTTTTGTTTACTTTTAATGAGGATTATATTTTTTTGCATTATTTTTGACAGAAAAATCTGATATCTTTAGAAAATATTATTATTTGGTCCGAAATTCATCACGTATTATGTGTACATTGTCTATAACGTCCGTAATTTTTTTTTTAATTTTATTTATTAGAGACACTAACAGGATAATAGGTACATGATACTCTGATAATAAACATTATAGTGGAGACTACGCCCATTATCCCAATTACAAGTGTCTTCGGCACGCTCTAGTAACGTGTATTTTTGCAATTAATTATATTTTACATGTACATTATTTATTTCGTGTTTGAGTGTAGTGCGATTAGTATTTAATGAATGATTGATTTAATGAATCTATAGGTTCATGTCATCGTTTAGAAAATGGATGTTGTGTATGAGTGAGTTTTTGAACGAAGATAAGGTGTCTGCAAGAATATCAGCATCAATGTTAGGATCAGCACAATACAATTCGTTAAATTCACGGCTTAAAAAACAAATTAATAAATAAATAATAGAGTTGGAAGTAGGACGTGAACCTCGGAAGCTCAAATGCTTAGCGCGACACACTAGCGACATTGCTACCACCACATCTCCGTGGACCGTCGAAAATATACTATATACGTAGGTACAAGGGCTTAGCAAAGATGCATAACATTTCATGTTCCGTGATTTCTCACGGGTGCACGGCTAGTTATTCATAATTGTGAATAAATTAACGTTTGTTTACGTTTTAGAGCTTTCTGATTGAATTCATTAATTTCAAACCTGCCAAACTTAAAACGTCAAAAATGGCGGCATTTCAATGTTTTACAATAACTGTCAAGATACAGAAATAGCGAAATTGCTTATTTCAGAATACGGCCGAATCTGTTTTCGATATTGCCTATGTCTAGGCGCTACGCGGAACTGGCATTTGACGTCGACCCTATCGGTGAAGTGAATCCTTGCGATCAAAGTTGCGTCAATACGTGTCGAATCAAACATAATAATTTCCATGTCTGTCTGTCTGTCCGTCCATCCGTCTGTCTGTCGTGAAATTCATAAATTGCTGGAATTAAAACTTTAGATAATTAGAGTGTGACACGCAATCAGCGCGTCGCGCAAGGCCACGCAAGGCAACTCCTTATTATTATTTCCCGTGATTTTTCACGGGCGTACGGCTAGTTTATTGAATAAACCATATCAGCAATGTCATGCCTTCGCAGAATTATATAAAGTGTTTCGGATTCCTATATACAAGTGAAATCATTAATCTACCATCCGTGTTTTCTTTCCTTTCTATTGCATATATTACAGTCCATTTGTTTCGTATCCCCATCTCTATCCCTATCCTGTCATCCCTCTATTTCCCGTATTTCATTCACCAATTCCCGTGTCACAATATCTTTAAACATCAAACACCAATATCATTGAATAATTTGGCAGTCACTTCGAGGTGCAATATTTTAATTTAAAATAAAAAAAAATAACTGGCCAAACTTAAATACATGAATTAAAGAATATCGGCGTTGCATAAAAAATATTTTTTACACGGAATTCGCCAACCACATAATTGATACCAAACATTATTCGATAGTCACAAATTAAAACTACTCTACTTGTTTCCTCATAAAGAATGGATAATTAACAATTTGGAAAGAAAAGTTAAACATATATACAACTTCTATTGATAAATGTGGTAGTCTATCATGGGTGGAATTGGTGAACATTACATTGTATAAAGTGATCACTTAAGCCAGCTGTACGATAGATCGTAAACCACACCCGAAAATATATATATCACATTTCAAAACACTTCTCCGATCCTTGACTTGTTTCCGTTAATGACCAGAAAAATACTCCCCTCCATGCGGCTCCCTGCCTACGCGAAAAGATTGAATAACTGTATCTCATGATGAAAGGGACTGCTTCTCTCGAAACTATACGAGTAATAAATAAACTCAAATAATGTACGTGTAAAAAAAAGCGTAAATAAAAATTATATTTTAAATCAAACACTAAATTTGCTTCCCAAAAATGTACATAATGAATGACCTTACCGAATTTACCCTTGGAACCTTAGAAAAATATACGATGAATTCACCAGCCAATCGCATTTACACACAATACTGAGACAGAAGAAATCCGGGGTTCGTGCCAAGATGTTTGAAAATACAATAAACCGCCAAATAATTTGAAAAACTAAAATACATTTAGTTTTGCAAGATAACCTCAGAGACTATTATTTTTATACGGCCGATAGAGACAGATATAGATTTATATTTAAATTGTGTGTAATACACACGCTGTGTATGTAGGGGCGATATTCAAATCAGTATACGCCCCCACCCTGACGTATTATTGCCATCAACTTTGGATACCTATTGATGGAGAGAATTCAGTCAAGAATGCAGTGTGCAGAGGTTTAATTAATTATTTATTTATTTGATTATCCAATAGGTAGACATAAATATATGGTAAGAAAAGAATACGAAAGAGTAGGCCGACATAGATAATACAGTGGTTATAAGGATAAATTTAACAGACACAGATAAAATTCAGTGATAAGAAGTAAAAGTAAACAATGATAATATATATAATGCACATGGTCAGGTAACTTTATTAGAGGAGTACCTACCTTAAGAGATCAAACCAGCAATGAAGTCATCCGAGAAGCTCTTGGGATTATCCCGCAGGTGCAACCAAAAAGAAATGTCTCAATTTATCTTGGTCATGGCCTCCTCCGCATGGGAAACAAAAATGTGCTCAAACAGGTTTTCACGGTGCCAGAGTGGAGACAACCCAGAAGAACATGAAGGCAAATCGAGAGACTCTACGAAGAAAGTGGGGGTAATGTCCGCATAGCTTCAGCAGTCTATTTTACAATTGTTTTCATTGTCTGGATTTGCTGGCCTAAGTACTTCGAGTACACCGTCAACGATAAGGGTCCCAACTGGAAGAGGAGACAAGCTAGTTCTACTACCTTACCTGTTCACTTTCACTGACATCAGGTGCTTAATTCCGGGAGAAATAAACGTCAACAATACGACCGATCGCTTTTCCACTCCACGACCAGCTAACCTTCCCTAAAGAGCTATCAGTAGACTCAAGTTACCCACACAAGAAGATAAAGAACGGTGCTGATTAGGATAAAGGGGATGAAGAAGAACAGAAAAAGTAATATGTTGAGGAGTAGGTAGGGAGATAACAATACACTTTATCCAGCCCCATTTACAGTATTTATCCACAAATATTCCATTTATTGGCTTAATTTTGGGGTACCATAATGATAAAATAAAAGACCTAATGATGAAATACTCGATTTTTTGATATTGCTTCGGGTTAACTACTCGTAGTAATAAAAAAACACAAATTATAAATACGCAATTTGTGATTTATTTTGTTCTCTTCTATCTTCCATTTTTATTTAGATTGATTTTTGTTCAAAGATTCCATACTTACTTCAATATGAATGTAACATACATATGTTAATTGTATTGTTAGTTCCGAGACTTTTCAAAATATAAATTAAAGAGAAAATGAACATTTTCTACATCCGGGATCTTCAAAACCGTATCATATAATCCCGGGATTGCAATTTTTGTACGGAATCAGATGAGCTAATCATTATTTTTTTATTACTGTTAGCGAGAAATCTTGAAATCAATATACAATCACTTCCTGACCATCAATCGTTCTGAAATTTGGCAACGAGACGTATTCCGGATGAAAACACAATAATCATTCATTGGTTTTAAAAAATCAGTTCAACTCTTCAAAAAAATTATTTAAAACGCTCAAACATTATTTTATCGGGCATTGTACAGGCCGGTGACATCTGTCGATTTGTATTTTAATACTTGGGTGGTCAATTTAATAAATTTTTTTGCCTTAATATAAAAATAAAAAATAAAATAAAGCAAAAGAAATAAAAATAAATAAAAAATAAATTTAAAAAATACATACAAGAAAAATGAATAGTAAATATTTTTAAGTATCTTAATAAAATATTATATATATTATTAATTAAATAAATATTTTTTTAAAAATTAAAAAAATATAAAGGTCAGGACCTACATAGCCGGTACATAACAACTTTTGTCCACAACGAGAATCCAATCAGCTTCCCAATGTTTTTTCCAAATCTTCAATTTTGACTATATTCTATTTTTTAATTTAGATAAATTATAGGAGTCTTACAGAAACCAAGCTATTATTATGGGAACCGTGTAAGGAAGTATTTTTGAAGAGTGTTATAGCACTTATGTTTTCCATATAAATAGCTTCGTGTCTGTGAGACTTCTATAATTTTTCTTAATTGATAATTATCCCTCCGTTGATAAAAGCCTACATATAAAAATACTATTAATCTACATATAAAAATTAATTAATCAATTAATTAATAAATACTATTAGTAGTATAGTAAATAGTATTTAGTTTATTTAGTATATTTAGTATATTTAGTATAATGTAGTATTTAGTATATTTAGTATAATTTATAGTAAATAGTATTTATTAATCAATTAATTAATAAAATTAATTAATTAATAAATACTATTAATCTACATATAAAAATTAATCTACATATAAAAAAAATACTAAATAATCTACATATAAAAATACTATTTGTTTCTATTTTTTATTTAAAACTAACTGTTCGTACCCGGCGTTGCACGGGTTAAGTATTAAGTTAAAAATGAGTTTGTGGGGAGGAAACAAAGATTCCATTGTTTTGCAAAGTCTCCAATAAAAACAATGTCGTTTACCTGAGGTTCTAAAAAATAAGTATGCAAAATTTGAGATCGGCAAACGGTGTAGATTTATTCAAAAAATACATCAGGAGAGGGGATGGGGTAAAAGGGAAGGGGGGGAAGTTGTCTTTGTTACCCGCCGGAGCCTATAGAATAAATATACAAAATTTGTGTCAGATCGGTCAAACGGTGTAGATTTGTACAGAAAATACGTCAGGGGTAGGAGTGGGGTAAAGGGAGAGGGGGTAAATGTCACCATCGTTACCTGCCGTGTCCTAAAGAATAAGTATGCAAAATTTGGGTCAGATAGCTCAAACGTGTAGATTTGTATAGAAATACAGAAAATATCTCGGGGAGGGGGTTGGCTTAAGGGGGAGAGGGGAAATGTTGCCTGTGTTACCCGCCAGATCCTAAAGAATAAGTTTGCCAATTTTTGAGTCCAATCGGTCGAACAGTGTAAAGGGGGAGGGGGGAAATGTCACCATCGTTACCTGCCGTGTCCTAAAGAATAAGTATGCAAAATTTGGGTCAGATAGCTCAAACGTGTAGATTTGTATAGAAATACAGAAAATATCTCGGGGAGGGGGTTGGCTTAAGGGGGAGAGGGGAAATGTTGCCTGTGTTACCCGCCAGATCCTAAAGAATAAGTTTGCCAATTTTTGAGTCCAATCGGTCGAACAGTGTAAAGGGGGAGGGGGGAAATGTCACCATCGTTACCTGCCGTGTCCTAAAGAATAAGTATGCAAAATTTGAGTTCGATCGGTGTCTATTCGTATAGAGAACAGACAGACAGGCATTGAGTTTTATAGGTGAAGGTTATATATGAAGAAAATAATACAAGAGTGTAACCCAAAAATATATATATAAATATTATGAACGTATTTAAATTTTCTATGCAAATCTGTACCGTTTGACCGATCGGACCAGATTTTGCGTACTTATTCTTTAGAATGTGGCAGGTAAAAATGGCTACATTTCCCCTGAACAACCCATCCGTCCCAGCCTAGACTAAATGCAAATAATGTTTTTATTGGAGACCTTGCAAAATAAAGGAACCTTTGTGTTCCACCACAATTTTATTTTTAACTAAATTCCTACCCGAGCAACGCTGGGTACGAATAGCTAGTATGTAAATGAAGAATTGATTTTATGTGTTATTCTGTCAAGCGTTCAAGTCATTTTGTCAAGAAAATGGATGTTGTGTAGAAGTGACTTCTTAAATGTTGATGGAGTAACTGCAATAATATCAGCATCAATGTTGAGGTCAGCAAAATACGCAGGGTTATTTGGAAAACATTAATAACCTCGCTGGACTATATTCCTGTATTGATTATGAGTCGAAAATATTCAAGCTATCATGACCTAATATTTATCAATAGTTATAGAAATATGCGACATCAAAGTTTGCATTTTTTTTTCAATATTTATGACTTATATTTGTAAAACGTTAGACAATCATTACAGTATTTATATCAAATACGAAAAATTCATTCCCTTTAATACAAGTCAAATAAAAACCTTCGAATTCCATTTGCAAAACATACCAATTGGAATTTTTTCAGGGTTTTTATTATTTTATTTAACTTGTATTGAAACGAATGAATTTTTCGTATTCGATATGTGTTACTGTAATGATAGTCCAACGTTTTACAAAAAATAAGTCAGAAATATTGAAAAAAAAATGCAAACTTTGATGTCGCATATCTCCATAACTATTGATATTAGGTCATGATAGCTTGAACATTTTCAACTTATAATCAAGGCAGGAATATAGTCCTGCGAGGTTATTAATGTTTTCCAAATAACCCTGTATATTATATGTACGACACATTCTTGTGATGGGAGAAAAATAACCAACAGAATGAAACGAAAACTTTGTGAGTGGAAAGTTTGATAGTTCCGCTTTGTTTATAGGGACAGTCATGACCAATTATTATAATGTCAATGATTGGTGTAGCATGAAAGTTTGAAGTCAACTGTGCCGCTTTAGTAAAGAGGCTGAAAAATACTGCATCGATCTCTTGTCTGTAGTACACACTCCATGATATATCAGAACCTTCTAAGCAAAGCAAACTTGTGTTTCTTACGTATTTATTATGAGCATCTAGAATTTTTCTCACATTATATCATCATTACAATATTTTTCTCATATTATGTCTCACCAATAATATGGATGCACGCACTGCCTTGGTAACAAGATTTCGAAGCTCGTTGATATTTTTCATTGTAGGATGTACTAGTAGAATCGACTGCAATTAAGTGGACTGTTTTATTTTTCTCCTTTGAATGTATTTTTTTTTATTTTAATCGCTTTTTTCATATCGTGTTTTTTAATATGTTTTCTATTGCTTTTTTTATTTTTGCAAGAAGTGCATTTTCTTATTGTTGTTGTATTGTGTATATAAAAGCTCAATAGTGTGTTGATAAATAAATAAATAAATTACTTAAAGTAGTTATTCTAACTTTCAATCTTCTTTATGAAAGATTGCGTTGTTCTATTAACAATACGACAGCCGCTTACTTACCGAACATAAGTCTAAACATGAGTTTAAAATATAATATTATAATTAATACCTCGCAAGCATTTATATTAGTTAAGTGTTTACAAGTTCTATCACCAAGTACTTAAGGCGATGAACTTGAAAGACCGTCTTGAGTGAAGGAGGCGAACCCGTAGTACAATAATACCGCAGTTACGAAGTAATAAAAATTAAAACGGAGTTATTCTTAAATGTATTTAAGTTTTAACGAGTGTGCTCATAACAGAAAATCCCAGAAAATTTTACACTGAAAATTATATTATTTTCACGAATTTACAAAACTTAGAGCTTGAGCTTAAAACCTCACGAGTTTGATTATATTACGTATATATTAATATTAAGATTTTCGAGGGTAAAAGTTGAAGGATTATTTTCTAGGATAACCCGCGTATTGTAGTCTTGAGAAAGACTGTTATTATGTACCCAACGTTTCGGACAGATAGCACTGGCCATTTTCAAAGGGATTTTTCGTTTAATGTTGGGTACATAATAACAGTCTTTCTCAAGACTACAATACGCGGGTTATCCTAGAAAATAATCCTTCGTGTAAATATGTTAGTATTAATTTCTTTGGGGGTAACCCGCGTCAAAATCTGGTCCTCAGAAGGACCATTCGTCAACTGACGTTTCGCCTGAATCACATAGAAGCAACATCGAGTACAAAGCGCATCACAAGGAGCCAAACAAACGCCATTAAAGCCAACAACGGCCGGGAACACCCAATATTTAATACGAAATTCCCAAAAACCATTAAGGCCAATAATGACCTAAATACCCAAATTTAGATTTTGACTTAGCAGACCTCACTTGGTAATAGTTTCCGATACGAACTGACGTGCTCGCACTGCCCCTCGTGACGGAAATTTATTAACAAGACGCCCTGAAGATGCCTGTTGTGATTCAGGCGAAACGTCGGTTGACGAATGAGGACCAGATTTTGACGCGGGTTACCCCCAAAGAAATTAAAACTAACATTTCTAACACCCGTGAAAACCTTCATTATAACATATGTATGTTATATATGTCGTATATGTCGTTTACCTGAGGTTCTAAAAAATAATCGTTTATTTAAAAAAATATATCTATATATATATATATATATATATATATCGGGTGATCTAAAATTAACCGTTTCTTAATATATCAAAAATGCTGATATTTTTAAACTTTGTTGTTGTTGATTCGTCATATCTTATTTCGATACAAATACAGACTTTGTGATTAAATGTGGAAAACAATATCTTTCAAATGCCGCCTCAAAATTTCACAAATGGCCAACCTTTTGGCAATTTCTTTGCGTAATTGAGGCACTTTTTCACCAATAACAGCTCGGATATTACCCTCAAGACTTCAAAAAATACATTCAAATTCAATTTTTTTCAGATGTAATATTGCGCATACAAAATTTCGACATTCTGTATTCGACATGTGTCCATAAACGGGACTAGACTAATAATAAACTAGAATAATTTCAAAGACTAATTTTCCCATTTGAATGAACCAAGTTTATGTGTAATAACTCATTCTAACCTCCAAGTATATCCCATAAACATAAAAAGATTGATGTAATGTGAAAGTTTGAAAATGTTTCGCGACATTTTTAGCTATCTTTATTATTTTATAATTATATTGTTATTATTATTTTAGGACTTTCAAATTTCATATTTATGTGTATGTTGTAAAGATATAACATGTAACTCTTGTCATTTATATGGCGGACCAGGTATTGCGCTCACAACCTGGTTACGCTGGAATAAACATATTATTATTATCAGAATATTTTGAATATGTCCAAATTTTTCAAGAACAGGATTTTATCCCTAGGGGTTTATCATTAATCAACATATATTAAAGATGTCTCATAGAAACGAAGCTATATTTTTTTCATATGGGAAAGTAGGTATAGTAAAAGATGTTGTTGTCTATCGTGGGTGGTTTGTTGAACGTTACATTGTGTAAAGTGATCACTTAAACCAGTCGTATGATAGGTGGAATTCTTACGATAGGTGGAAGACTTCCATACCTACTTTCCCATATAAAAAATATAGCTTCGTCTCTATGAGACATCTATAATATATCTTGATTATTATTATTATTATTTTAAAAAATTTCCAATTTCTTAAAAAGTTGCGATGTATGAGGGAAAGATACAGCCAAAATTACAAAAATCAGGCATTAATGCTTAGAGCACAGCGTTTTCGAGAATGACACGGAAAACCCCAGGCACGTACCCAAAGCCGTCGCGTAGTAGATACTGCCGCATATATAAACATCGTAAGCGCTTGGACGTCTCGAGCGACATCTGACGGGCTTGGGTCAAGTATGAATGTGGATGTCATTACTGATAAGCAGGAAAAACTTGTATAGATTTGACATTCACAAAAGGTATTTAAATAGTCCTACTTCTCACCACCCTATATTCAACAAAAGTATGTCGCAAACGAATTAAACGATTCAAAATATTTATTTTATTTAATTTCTATATACTTAGTATACACGATTGACGTTTTCACGAATAGCTGTGGCAGTGTAGGACACTGCCTATTTTTATATCAAATCAACCAAAGCTGAACGAGAAAGCGCTTCATATCAATATACGAGGGGTACTTACTTTAAACTTTACGAACCGCCTCTACGAAATTTTCGTAAGTAGTTATTTTTAATAAAGTCTAGTATTTTTCTTTCGAGATGATATATTTTACATTTCTCAGCCTGAAAGATAAAAAAAAATATAAGAATATTTAAAATAACATTTCAGTTTTGATCACTCTATAGATAGAGTGCTCTCGGCTACAAACTCACCCTTACTAACTTAATGAACATTATTTTTCTCGCGGATTTCTAAGAAATCAAATACGAAAGTCAAAAGACCTGAGAATTATTCTTAATTTTTCACCCCAAAACTCAAATCAAAAGATAATAATAGGTTAATACGACAGTGGCATCTAGCAGCTAACTTACAAAGCACAATTCTGGTAAAATATTTAAAATTATATTTATGCGTATTTTTACTAAACCCGCTGATTACAAAGGACAGACAAATCGCTTTTTTCCACATATTATAAATACATAAATACATTTTAATATTAACTGCAAAAATATTGAGGTTTGTCACTTTTCATCAAATTTACAATAATATTAATTTTTAACTGCTTTTTTATATTTATTAATTTATTTAATGTTATTTACAGTTTATTACATTTTTTCTAGATTATGAAAGCTATATATAATTCATAATTTTCCTCAAAATATTCTATACATTTAAAATACAATTTACCAGCCAGCTTCGCCCAAGATTTATATATTAGTTTCACGTTCCTTTATATCGCACTGAAAGACACCGAAAAGTTATGCTAGCTCTTTAAAGAAATCTTTTTCTTGATGAAGAATATGGAACTAACAAACAGTTTTATTTTTTTAAAGTTAATTGAATATTTTAAAGATTCATATCTCGTGATGGAAATGACGTTGCGAGCTGAAAAAAGTTTTTTTTTTTTTTTAAATTTTTTTTTTAAATTTAATGGCTTGTCACCCAGTAAAAGGATGTTATTGCCAAAAACTAGTCAATAGGTCATCGACATAAACATTACAGCTCAATGCAATTACTCTCTAAAAATCGTAGTAACACTTTCAATACTTCCCGTCGGCAGTCTGTAAGCAAGAGCTGGATATTTGTAGGGAAAGGGACATTAAGATCTGCAAGATCCTGGAGTAGGGACTGAGTACCGACATTTAAAATGCAATTGAAAAACAAGTGGTTCAAATCCTCCTCCTCTTGTCCACACTCACAGATTGAGGAGTTAAGAACATGAATTTTTGCAAGGTGTAAGCGGATAGAGCAATGACCCAGACGCATTCGGCAAACCATTGAAGTCTCCCTCTTGCTCAATCTGATCCTGTGAAACCAGGTTCGAGATGGGATAAGTGGCTGAATAGCGGCGTAGTGTCGACCTTTTGACATTTTAGTGAGGTCCCAATGAGACTGCCACTGAAGTGCGGCATCGTTTCTTGTAATATTGAAAAGATCGCTCACTGGAATAGCGGAAAATGTGGCATCCCCCTGTGAGATTGCATTTTTAGCCAGCGAGTCTACCATTTCATTACCAGGGATGCCTACATGACTCGGAATCCAAGCCAAAACAATTTCAAATTTATCCAAGGAAAGGTCGTGAATTATACTCCGAATTTCCATGCAGATCTGATCATCAGGGTGCCGAAAGGGGCTGGATTTAATTTTGAGCAGAGAACTTAAGGAATCTGAAAGAATAAGGCACTTCTTTGATTGTTTTGGTTTACATGATTTTAGCGCTTCTCGGATTGCCAAGCACTCAGCAGTAAAAATGGATGTCTCTTTAGGGAGTTGAAATATACCTTGGATACCATCATTTGGACAATAAAACGCAGCACCCGTACAGCCGGTTGCCTGGAGTTTGGATCCGTCAGTGAAAATTTGAGTCCAGCCATACCATTCTTTATTTATTATTTCAGAAAATATTCTCTTAGGGTTAGGAGTGAATTTGTCAATTCCCAAGGAAATGACTTTAGGGGAAAAAATGTGATTAGAAAAAGGAAATTTGTAGATAGGGAGAACAGGGTTTGATTGAACTCGAGGGATGAAACTCCCCAATCTGGAGAAGCTCCGAGTCAAAAGAGGAGGAGTTTTGCCTTTCCAATATGCACTTGACTTTGTGAGATCAAGGAGGGATTGAGAAATAGCAAGAATAGGGTGGTTGGGGACCCTGAAACACTTTATAGTAAAATTGTCAGCTAAATATTGCCTTCTGATTGCGAGAGGGGGCTCCAATGTTTCCACCTGCAATGCATTAATCGGAGATGATCTCATGGCTCCAATAATCAACCTCAAGCATTTTGACTGAATTTTGTCTAGTTTTATTCCTAAATATTTCGGAAGAGGATCAAGCAAAAAACTAGCATAATCTATATGGTTCCGGATAAAGGCATTATACATGAGTTTCAGAGTTAAAGGATGAGATCCCCACCATACACCTGATGTCGCACGGAGGAGGTTCAATTTCGTTTCGCACTTAGAGACCATGGAGTTTACTTGGGAGGCCCAATTTAATTTTCTATTGAAGATAATGCCTAAAAATTTTATTTCATTGGCGAGTGGGATACTGAAGCCATCAAATGTGACACACGTCTGGGAAATACGATGTTTTCTTGAGAAAACTATGGCCTGACTTTTTGAGGGGGCCATTTCGAGTCCATTGGAGATAAGCCAGGAGTTGAGCCCCGAGAGAACTCTAGCAAGCTTCTTTAAAGCAACATGTATATCCTTATCAGAGCAGTAAATTGCTATGTCATCCGCGTATTGGAGTATGGAGCATATCTCTCGAATGGACTCTTCAAGGTCAGCAGTAAATAAACTATACAGAAGGGGGCTGAGGACCGAACCTTGCGGGAGTCCCTTCCAAAGATTTCTGGTTAATTTATGAGACGGACCATCTATTAAGATCGTCCTTTCACATAAAATATTAAAGACTAGTTGTACTAATTTTAATGGAAGACCCAGTTTTATAAGCTTATATTTTAATAAGATAGGGCTCACATTGTCATACGCACCACGAATGTCAATAAAGGCTGCTGCCGTACACTTACCGAGAGAAAGAGATATTCTAATATCTGAGGTAAGAATACTCAGGTTGTCAAAAACAGATTTCTTTTTGCGAAAACCAAATTGAGAGGACGAAAGGAGTTCATTATGTTCTGCATACCAATCAAAACGGTTTTTAATCATATGTTCAACCACCTTCAGCATGCAAGAAGATAGGGCTATTGGGCGGTAAGAGCATCCAAAATCTGGGTCTTTATTTGGTTTTAGGATTGGGAGAACCAATTGGGCTTTCCATTCCTCAGGAAGTTGTCCAGTTTCAAATATTTTATTAATGACAAATAAGTAATAATTTAAAGTGGAGGTGGGAAAATGTTGAATCATGATATAGGATATTTTATCCAGCCCGGGCGTGGAATTTTTAAGGTTTTGAAGAGGATAGGTTAATTCTTGAATAGCAAAAGGAGCATCCAACCAAGACGTGGGACTTGAAAAATGAGTTAAAGATGGAGATTCACTGATCTGAGGCACATGTGGAGGTGCCAGATTGTCAGCAAACACTCCTAGCCATAGATTGTTGGAAGACCGTTTAACGGAAGGAATAAAAGATGAGCGATACTTACGGATCATTGTCCATACAGTAGAAATAGGAGTAGTGGGGGATATAGAAGTACAAAACTGTTGCCAACCCTTTCTTTTTTTCTTCCTTAAAAATTTTTTGGTTTGAGCCTGAGTTTTTTTGACAACTAAGTAATTAGCCATACTCATATCTTTTTTGTAGGTAGACATAGCAGTTTTACGCCTTCTTACGGCCTGGGTACCTTCTTCATCCCACCAGGGGGGAGAGGCGGGGAATTTTGGGTTAGGGTTTGATTTTGGGATGCTTTTGTCTGCTGCATGTTGGATAATTGAAATTAATTGAGAAAATGTTGAGTGAATTTCCTCAGAGGTAATATGCAAAGGGAGGGGAGCGGTAGAGGATTCAAGGAGTTCGCGGAAGTGGTTCCAATTTGCTTTTTTAAAATTAAATTTAGGAACTCTTTTTACAGGAGATTTGGGTGATTTTGAGACAATTGAGAGGATTATAGGGAAAT